>BCLX01000004.1:1395468-1761340 GCA_001602355.1 Yarrowia sp. JCM 30695
TCATCACGTCATTATGTTTTTACCGTCACATGATTTTCTCGTTAACAAGTCTCAACAGGAAATGTTAGTATTACGTTGACATACATTCGATTATGGGAATTATTRCTTATTAATGTTATAATGAATTGAATTGTATGAGAAAAAAAAAATACGTTGACATACATTCGATTATGGGAATTATTACTTATTAATGTTATAATGAATTGAATTGTATGAGAAAAAAAAAAAAAAAAAAGCGAAATTTAGTAGTCGCTTATTGTCTATAGGACCAAGACAAAAATATGTTTCTGCGTCATTCATCATGTTTAGCTTTCAATTTGGGTAAAAAGTAAATTTACCCTTTTTTGGGTGGAAAAAAAAAGATGGCGACATCCGCAGGATTCGAACCTACGCGGGGAAACCCCAAGAGATTTCTAATCTCTCGCCTTAACCGCTCGGCCAGGATGCCCTCAATAAAAAAACAGCCCAATTCGGCAGCCGCAACCGAGGCAAAAAGTCACGTGACCGGGATTTTCAAACGAGATTAGTGCGATGGATAAAGAAGCTATGACAATGGGACAGAATGTGGTCGCGGAAGAGGACTTTAAATTATCTGTTGACATTGTTTCTGAAGTCACATGACCTCTATTTGCTTACTAATGAGAGGTTGAATACTTCAATAACTGTCGAGGGCATACTGGGAGATGTAAAATGGGTGAGATTGATGTTATTGACAAATAAAGACCTGTTTGTGATTAAAAAGACACTCTGCTTCAAAAGATGTTAGTTTCGAGCTTGTAGGCTGTTTGGTTTATCTTCTTGTTCGGTCTAAAAGGTTACAATAGAAGAGGTGAACACGTTAGGAGTACAAGTGTTAGAAAATGGCAGGTGTTGCGTCAGTTACTTTACTGCCTGCTGATTCGAATGTGTCAATGTAATGTTTCGAAGTCCCTGTTATTCTGTATCTCTCCTATCATTTATGAAGTTCGATATAAGATACGAGGTCCTCAGTTATAAAAGCCGGTGTAGATAACGAAGGAGTGAAGGAAATCAAATGGGGAGTTCGAAAGTATAATTTAGCTGCGCTAAAAATCAATTCAAAGCTACAACTACGTCTGTTACCACACGTCCTGTCCTTTTGTATGTCTTCTTGCTCCAGGTCCATTCCACCTAACTAAGCATCAGTCAATTACATTGTCAAGGTATAAAATATACATGGAAGACATTTTATCACGTCTATGAGCCCTTATTTACTTGTACCTTTACTATTTACTGTAGCTTCGAACTGATGTTAATGACAACCACTTGTACTTCCTCTGGTATCTGTCTCATGCTGCCCTTGTCCAATTTAGAAGATGAGATACAGTATTTTACTGAAAGTCTCAATGCTGTCAAGTAGTACCCATAAGAGTATGTAAAAAGCTAAGACACTCTCATTAGTAGTGATAGGTATACTCACCCAGAGAGGGTACATCCAGCTACAGCTCTTCAAGAGTAACAGTATTCGATTAACGAAACCCGGAAGAAAGACAAACTAAACCAGATTGCTATCAAAAAGCTACAATACACCCTCATATAAGAGTTAGATCAATTAAGAGTTACAAACACTACCACTTAGTTGTTTGCCTACTGCAGAGGCTCCATGGAGATTTCCACGTACTGGGGGTTGTTGCAAGCCTGGGCCGCGTTCTCGACACCGGTAGGTCGCAGCTCCCACATGCCGTTGGCGTACTGGCAAGCAATGAAGCCCTGGTTCTGGTACGTGAGTCGGTTGTTTCGGTACTGGAATCCGGTGAGACCTCGTCGGACGTCGTTTCGTCCGGTGAATCGCAGCGACGCCTGGTTGCCGAGCTGCACGAATCGTCCTTGATTATCCACAAGCTGACCTCGGTACGACAGCTGGCCGTTCCAGGGAGTGTAGTCGTTGGTTCGCTGACGGTCATCGATGAGCATCAGACGGCCGTCGTTGTGGTACACGTTGGCATCGGAGAACCGCTGGTTGTCGACAACTCGCAGTCTCGAGTCCTGGTACCGAGCATAGCCCTGGTTGAGGTTTCCGTTGACATTGACAGAAATGGGGTTGGCACAGGGAGCGTGGTCGACATAAACCTGGTGGAGGTGGTTTCCGTACGAATCCACGGGACACGCCAGGAACTGGTTTCGGTCAGAGTACCGCAGATCGGCGTGTCGCCAGTTGTCCGTGTCTCGGTGGAGATTGAGCCGTCGGTTGGCTCGAGTGGAGGGCACAAGCCGGTTGTCGTCAACGCCAACGTACCGGTTCTTGCCGTGGGTATGGCCGTCAATGTTCACGTCGCCGTTCACGTCAATGTACACGTTGACCTGGTGCAGACGGTGGCCGTTGAGCTCGCCTCGAGTGCCGGTGCCGAGGTACATGTTGCGGCCGTCGGTCGTCATCTGGTAGCGCCGGTCGTCCCGGTAACCACCCAGCTGGTACGTGTAGTCCGACTGCGGCCACGCGTAGTCGTGCATGTTGGACAGCCCTCGCGAGTTGTCAAAGTGCTGGTGCTGGGGAGCAGCCAGGGAGAGAGAGGCGAGGGAGAGGGTGAGAGCGGAGAATTTCATGGTGGTGGAGATGGGGGTGTCGGAGTAGTTATCGGACTGTAGAGAGAAAGTAGGGTGGGATGGGGGTTTATATAGACCTGAGGAGAGTAGTAGCTGTTTGTCTGAGGAGGAAGTGTATGGTACCCTTGTACTTAGAATGAGGTAGGTGGTTGTGGTGTGGTATCCTTGTTGTTTCGATACGGTAGCTTGTTTGAAGTGATAGGTTGTCCTACTAGAAAAGTAGTTCTTTGTCTTTCAGTGAAGTACGAGTATTTGTCTCATACTCCATCTGGCATCATACTCAATATGGCATCATACTCCATTTGGTTTTGTACTCCATCTTGTCTCGTACTTGTTCTTTTTCAAACTCCTTCTCATACGGGGACTTATGTCTACTAGTGAACAGCTTCACTCCTAGCAACACTTCACCCAGCTTCTTAGTCTTGTACCGTACCAAATTTCCATCTCATCCCATACTCCATTCAATCAGAACTTCTCGTCTGGTACTTTTCTCGTCTCATACCCCAGTTAGTAAAGTACCTCTTGTCTCATCATTTTGTCCCATACCCCATATTGTCTCATACTCCATTAGACCACATACTTCTCCTTGTCCAGTACTTCAGATCTAGAACTTCTTGTCCTCCAAGTACGGTGGTGTTGTCTCATACTCCATCTTGCCTGATCTACCTTCTCTCATACTAGTACTCACGTCTTGCCTCTCCTGTGGCTCTCAGATGACTACCTCTTCTCACGCCTTGGTATTTTTCAAGTACTTCTTCTTGTTCTCCGAGTACGGTCGCTTGTCTCGTATGGATACCTCTTCCATCAGCTTCCATCTCCTTGTCGTTCTCTATCTCGTATACAGCTTGCTTGTCTAAACCGTCTGTCTTATGTGGGGTACCTCTCAAAAAGGAAAGACCAGATGAGATCGTATTGACAGCGTATGCAGGGATTGTGGAGGTACGTTATCAGATGAAATAAGAAGGGGAGTTATCAGATCTGTCTGAGAACATGGACAGAATCACAACACTTGGATGAAGTAAAGCAATGGTGTGAACTACTCAAATCCAGTAATTGACACTCTTTATAATGCCAATAATGCCAGTACTTGTAATCAGCCCAGTCTCTTCACTCACACTTCTCCACCACCTCTTCTACTCCACATCCGCATCTCGTATGTCCTGCAATCATTGTCTGAAATGAAACTTACCTGAATTACAACTGCCCGATTCGTGGTGAGGCGTGGAAGACTGGTGAGAGGTGAAGTGGAGCCATCCATGAGAGAAAGCAGTGTTTCATAGCTTGGAAGACACTCATATAACGCCTTAGTTTGGAAGGTACCATTATCATTGAAATCGATTGTGTCTGAGGATGAGGCTCCAATAGACTGTAATTTGTCTCACCAGCTTCTTCTATTCTTCCTCTTTGTCTTGTTATCTGATCTGATCTGAAAGCTCAAGACAAGTACCTCCAGATAGTATCACAACACCATCCAAAAGCAGTATCAATCAATCATCCGCCTTGAATGAATCGTTTTGTGTATCATCTTTTCGGTATATCTGTGATCGCACTCTTGGCATTTTGTGGTATCTCTGTCTGGTATCTCTTTGGCTATCTTCTGTGTGTTGTGAAAGAAGACACTAACCTTGCCTAACCTTGCCTAACCCTGACTAACCCTGACTAGACCTTCCCCTGGCGTTATCTCGCATGGGAGACGTGACTAAAACGGTCTGTGGACAAAAGAGGCAGGTGCGACTGGAATCGAGGCGTCGGAGATACGGTCGGAGATGCCAAACTGGAGAACAACGTGTTTCTAGGCTGACCTCTTTGCTCTGTGTGGTAGAAAGCTGTGGAAGAGTGGAGGAGGGTAGTACGACACTTCCTTCAGTTTTGGTCGGATTAGGATGAGAGTAGGAGCAATCGACTGAGGGGGTGGAACGATGGGGAGGTTGTTGTATCGGATTTGTAGGAGCTGGTCTAGGTGTGTAGTTGTGGAGTGTTCAAGAGGTGCGAATATTATGAGCACTTTCAGTAACAAATCACTCTCAACGAGATGTGGAAAATGAAGAAAAATCAGTGTCACGTTGAAAATTCAGTCTAGACTGAACTCTTAGATCAATGTGATGGATTATCTTGACCATTATGCTTATGTCATCCCTCCTAATACGAGTATTGCGTGTTACAAGCCCTTACAGCGAGTCCTAAGTTCCTCCAGTCATCTTCGTACTACAGTAAAATGCAGAAAAAGAAGAGGAAATACCGGTCTTATTGCTCCACCAGCATCAACCCACCAATATTTCTTCCGTATTTTCACCCCTCATATCTCACAAGTTATCAGGTGTAATTATGGTGTGGATGTCAGGAGCCATGCATAGATCACTCCACAAATGAAATGAACACAACAGTCCAGAAGACGAATCATCCCACAGCTTTTACCCAAGTGGTACCAAAATGACCGACTGCTCCAGGAGAATTCAATGGTATAGTTCTCAAGCCTCTATCTCAACCACAGCTCATCCTATGAGACTTTTACATCAAACGATTATATACGTAAGGACACTTCCATAACTACTTGTAAAGCTATTCATTCATTCATATTAGACTAATTATTACAGTCACTGCTCCATTTACTGCTGAGGCTTGTACTCGATCTTCTTGTCAGTAATAGTCAGCTTAACACCCTCGTAGAAAGGCTGAGTGGTGACAGTCTTGTACCATCGGGAAATGGCGGGGTGGGCCTTTCGCCACTCGGGGTCAAACAGCAGCTCAAAGCCTCGGAAAATGAGACCGGCAACGGCGTAGTCGGCAAAGGTGAGCCGGTCACCAACAAGGTAGGTGTGCTTGGTCAGATGGGGCTCGAAGGTGAGCTCGATCTGGCGGTTCAGCTCCTTCTGCGAGTCAGCAAGGAACTTCTTATCGTAGGGAGCTCGGCCAACAAGACCGCCAAAGGACTTGAACAGCAGACCGACGAGCTCAGAGTTGGCGTACGAGATCCACTCGAAGAACTGAGCGTGCTCAAGATCGTTCTTGGGCTTGATGGACTCGTCCTTGACAAAGGTGAGCAGGTAGAAGGCCACGGCAAAGAACTCGTGGATGGGAGTTCCGTCAGCCAGAAGCAGAGAGGGGTACTTCTTGAGAGGAAAGTCCTTCTCAAACTGCTCGTCTGCGCCGGAAACCTCGACATCCAGCTTGTAGTGGTTGACGAGACCGTAGAGCACGTTGCATCGAGCGTAGGGAGCGAGGTAGAGCTTTCCAATGGACATTTTGAGAATCTGGGAGTTGTGTAGAAAGATGACTTTTGAGAATGACTTGGAACTTGTTAAATGCAGTCAAAGTTTATCCGAGGGGGAGGAAGTGTTTATCTGACGATGGAGGTGGTGAATCGCGGGAAGATTTCAGCTGCACACTAATTGAGGCGGTGGGAATTGATTTCCAAAATTTCAGCGATCCAGCTGCTTTATATACCCCAGATGAAGGGACTGTCTTCGCCTCAAAGACTAGCTGCATCATGTGTAATGAAGGTTAATATTGTGCAATCGGGGAAAAAGGAGGGGGCTTGTGGAACGAGAGTGGGAGGAGGAGGGAGGTAAAGAAGGTGATAGCGTTGGTCTATGAGGTCAATTGAGCCACCAGATCGGATTTTGTAGCTAAATCTCCCTTTTTGACGATTCTACAGCAACCCTCATATTTGGTGTACTTATGCAGGAACATTTCTTAGTTGGAGATAGTAGTGACACTGAAGAGAAACTGATTGAAGAAATCGAAATTGGACTTGTTACACAGACATATGATACGCCCTGTAGGCGGAAGATATTGTTTACCACCCACCTACCTCTCCACAAAATCAGCCACCATAGCCACTTACTCACAAGGTTAGCAAGCCACAGTTGTGAGAGTTGTTCTGGAACGTGGCTGTAAGTAGGAGAGTATAGGGGAGTCAGATAATTGAATGGATAGCGCTTAAATATGCTCAATTTCAAGTCCCTGATATTTTTTCTATTTTTTCTCCAATTTCCCCGCATTTCCATACCAATTCTACCACCTCTTTCTGCATTACTAAGCACACACCCTGCACAGATCTACACCTATTCCTGTGGGACAGCTTTTGAGGCCCATCTCTGGTCGCATTTAAGAGGCTTTAACGTCGCTTTTAACGTCCCAAAAGGCTTTAGCGATAGGCTTTAGGTCTTAGTAGATGGAGATGAGGAAGAGATAAGAGAAGAGGTATAAGTATGGAGGAGTAGACAGTGTATGGATGATTGTTTGCAGTTAGCAGCGACTTACTAAGATGAACTGGCTGTACATACTTACTGTCACTGAAGAATGAGACATCAAAGCTCTTACTGACGATACAATGAGTGATACCCTTTGATCCTTGCAGCAACTTGCTAATGACATATCTTGAGGCTTGATACCCATTACACTTCATCAACCTCATCGTCTCACCTCCAACGTCTCACAGCCAAACAACCAACAATGTATTGTCTATTAGTGTAGATAGTTATAACCAAATATGACGTAGATTGTGACTTCTCCTGTTCCAGACTCCTATAGAAGCAGTGTACTATTTCAAAAGTAGCTCGAGTTCATCGAAAAACTTGATGCTTAAAGATCTACCCTGAGTTCAATAGAAGACCTTCCTTCACTACTCGTTCAAAAGACCTTCAGTTTCCACTTGGTTGCCTCACCACCTCCCGGGAACACTCTCATCAGCGTTAAACACCCTCTTCTCCACTCCATCCAAATGCCCCACGTCTGCAAACACCTGTAACGTGCCTTGGTACGTATTTCTATCAATGTCAAACACGGTGAAGGACGTGTTCTGAGGCGACCGCAGCGTCTCCACGGAGATCAGAGAACTCATATTGAACGGCTCCGGCTGCAGCTCGTTCACCAGGTAGTTTGTGAACCGAGTGATACATCCTCCATGGGTCACCACCAACACAGTCCCATGCTGCTCCCCCAGGCCCTTGGACACAATCGAGTCCCACTGCTTACTCAGCCGCTCCACCATGTGAGCGTTGGACTCTCCAAACGAGTCCCAGTGTCGGTTTTCGTCCCGACATCGCTGTCGTCCTTCCACAGCCGGCTTGTTCTCCAGCTCTCCCATGTACCGTTCTCTGAGAAGCGGGGTTCGACTGGGCTTTGTGTCGATACCGGCTGCCTCCAGCATAATGTCTGTCGTCTCCACACATCGTTTGAGGTCAGAAGTGTAGACTGCTGAAATCGGACCATTAAACGGGTTAGCAGGGTTCCAATCGGGGGTAACTCCGTCAGTATTCGTCTGATCGGTCCCAGAATTAGACTGCTCTCCTCCTGACGTCACGCCCTCTCCGTTGAGCACCTCCTTGATCTTGCTGCCACAATCGCGGGCCTGTTTTCGACCCTCATCGTTCAGCGGAATGTCAGTCTGACCCTGAATGATTCCAGCCTTGTTGTGGTCTGTCTGTCCGTGTCGAACAAGAATGATGCGCAGAGGCGGCAGCGAATGGGGCATTTGTGTGTGTCTGTGTGAGTTTTGCCGGTGTGGTATAGGAAGCTGAACCTCTTATATAAGAGATGGACAAACATACGCCGTGTCAAATAGACTTCAAACAGAGTTTAGGCACAAGCGTTGAACCACAACGTCCTAAAACCGGTCTAAAACAGCCGACGTTGTATTGACGGGAGAGGGGGATGGAAAAAGGGGGCAGACAAATGCGGGGAAGTCATGTGACCTAAGTACTTAAGTCGATTTTTCCGGTTATTCGGATATCCATGAGGTCAGTTTAAGTCTCTCTCAAGCCTCAATCTGAGTTAACCTAGATAGAGATGTGAAAGTGAGACTAAGAGTTGTAAGAATCTATACCCCTTCACGGTCACACCCCATTCGGCCAGAAAACAAAGTTAATAGCTACCAATTAGTGCAAAGTGACATCAATCTATCTAATACTCAACAAAGGTGTTCTGGTTTTGTTTACTTCAAATTTGTGACTTATGAACTCAAATTTTTTGGCCGAACGGGGTGTGACCGTGAAGGGGTATAGACTCTTAGTGATTTAGGAGGAGATATTGGGGTGATGTAGAGTGTTTCTAGGGATTTAAAGACTGCTTTCAGCTCCTATCAAGTTTTTTCCCATTTTACCCAAAATTTCCCAAATTTTCCCACCACTTTCTCCTCCTCTTCACCCCTTTCCACCCCAATCACAGTTAGACTAACGCACTGCAAACACCTCACTGTTATGAGTGTTAGAGTCATCGAACAATTCAGAAAAATACGTATAAAAACGGGTTTTTGTTCAAGACGAACTTCGGCTTTTCCCCCATTTTTTGCAATTCTTTCCCCGCCTGAATCGCACACTTTCGAAACAACCTCTAATCAGAGTTACACTTTAGTCTACGATATCATGGCCATCGTGGTTAATTGAGACACTTGTAGTGGATGATCCGGCTTTGAGAGCAGTAAAAGAATGACGTGGTGTGATAGGATACACGGGAACCGTCTGTTTGTGTTATTTGCTTAGTCATAACAGCTACCTGTACACTGTTCATAAAAACTTGTCTCCACTGTCTCCCTGTATGTACACTCATTTGAGACAGGGCAATTTTACGAGGTGCCGGAAAATAACCACTAGCGCAGAAAAGCGGTTAAAGACGGTAGGGGTGACTGGAAACGGCGCGCGGAACTCTGCTCAACGCTCGTATTTGTGTCTTTCTTGGCAACTATCAAAAGAGCTGCTTTCTGTCTGAAACTAGCCTGTTGTATACGATTCTGAGCACCGAACTCTTGCCGAATTCTAACCCTGCTCAATGGTGTTCACAATATATGGGTTGTACGGACTTTTTGTGGTTTCTGTGGGTGTTTAACGATTTTTCTGGATTTCTATGAAATTATCTTGATTTTCCCCTAATTCTTACCCACTTATAATACTGCCACAAGAAATAATCCATAATAACCCCAAATAATCCAAATATTCCCAAAATTCCCCAATAATCACCCGAATCCCCACACTCATCTCGGACGCATTTGGAACGTGCAAGAAATACGAACCCAACAATTTTAAACGTCGTCAACGTTTCCCTCCTGTTTCAGCAGATCCCATGTGAAAACAAGATACAATTTGAGATTACGGAAGGAACAAGGACAGAAACACGGGCCGAGCCGAATACGAGAGACACATATAAGCGCCTCAACAGGTTTCGTTGGTAAAACGATTAATAAGCAAAAAAGGTACAAATTCTGAAACGTCCTCCCCTGTGATTACTAATCACTCTTCCCAACCGCTTACTAATCCACCTAATGAGCTTAGTCAGCAATCTTACATAATCGACGTCTCCCAACCTTAAATCTGTTGGGCAACTAGAATCTGACATTAGTGGAACCCGATCCAGAGCCGATTTGCCACTGACCACGCGAGCAGCTGTTTCACATGCGCTTACATAAGCCGCACGACTTTTGCGTCACGTGACTTTCATCCAACGATCTACATCAGACCACAACCCAGCCTCATGCATAACTTGTTGAGGGTGTTTATAGCGAATATTCGGCCGAGGTGTGCTTAGTCAGCTCGATTTTGGGGCTTGTTCTGCTTAGTAAGCTATACACGCCTTATTTTCTTGTTCTGACTAAGCACCCCAATATCGCTCATCGAGCTCATCGGCCAATTGACTAGATTATTCATGTTTCTGGTCTACCCCACAATCCCCGATATCATGTGAATACCGGTTGAACTTTATATTTCTGAATCCTTTGAATGTGACCGGTCAATTCGTCTATAAGCGAGTACGAAATATGCAACGTAAACTGCGAATACAATTCTCAGCGTTCACAGCTCCAATTGCGCTTGAAACGCCCTTGTTTCCCAGATTATTTCCCCCCACCTACCCATTGGTTGCTACAGTATGCATGTCAATACTGCTACACCTAGACCTTAAGTGTTTGGGTGCGTCGGCCAGAACTTGTCTTCCTCACAACTTTACCGTACCATGTCTTCCAACAATAACAAAAAGGCCCCCTCCAAGGCCCCCGCCTCGTCTTCTCCCGCTGCCCAGGCCGCCTCCCAGGCTCCTGCTGCTGCCAAGCAGGACGCTGCTGCTGCTGCTGAGAAGGTCAAGGCCGAAGCTCTCAAGGCCGCTCACAATGTCGCTGAGAAGGCCCATGATGCCAAGGAGGCTGCCAAGGAGGCCGTGAAGGGTGCCACTAACGGTGCTCCCACTCCCGCTTCCCACGGCTCTTCCGCCTCTGCTCCTGCTCCTGCTGCTCCTGCTGCTACTCCTGTCAAGCCTGACCTCAAGGCTGCTACCCATGCTCCTGCTGCTGAGGTGGACGCTGCCACTGCTCGAGACCAGGCCACCAAGGCCCGAATTCTCGCCCACATGAACCAGGACCACAAGCTGTCGCTCAAGGACTACCTGTACCACTACGGCGGCGTGACTGCCACGGCCCAGATTGCCTCGGTGACCCTGGTGGACATCACCTCGTCCTCGCTGGTGCTCAACTACTCGCTCGAGTCCGACCACCTCAACCTGCGAACCCTGTCGATCCCCATCAAGCCCGAGCTTGCCTCTCTTGCCGACGCCCGAGAAGTGCTCGTCAACATGGCCAAGACCGCTGCTGGAGCTCGAGGATACTCGCCCTTCCAGATCAAGGAGTTCAAGTGGGTGTCTGGCCCCGATATTCTGGTCCCCGCTGCCGTCATCTGGACCGTTGTCGGCCTGGCCAACCCCAACCTCGTCTACAAGAACCCCAAGTCGCCGTTTGTCATTCTGGTGAACCTGCTGCTCAAGGCCATTGGTCCTCTGCTGCCGTTCGACCGGGACCTCATCCCCCAGATTGCCATCATGGCCATGGGCGAGATCAAGCGTCGACGAAAGGAGATTGTCAAGTGGACCGTGATCATCCACATTCTCGAGTCCTTCTTCTTCATGCGGCCCATTCTCAACAAGTACCGAGTGGCCAACCCCACCAAGCTCTACTGGTACCTGGCCTGCATGGTCGAGGGCTTCCCTTCCATCAAGCGAATCTCCAAGCTCGGCAAGGAGCTCGACAACCAGTAGGTGCCTAGGATTGAAAGACTCACACTCTCGTAGATGTAATGAATATGATTTGATATGAACGTTGTAGGAGGAGCGTCGGAAGGAGACAACAGTTGGTTCATCTTTGGAACACCCAGCACATTATATGAGGGTTGTATGATAGAGATCATTCTATGATGATTGAAATGTACAGCACTGTTACCAGTACCGTGTGTACTATTATTACTGTAGTAGGTATCGCTACATACAATATAAGAAGCTCCAAATTGATGGAGAGTACAAATTACAACTGCAGAGACTATTCACTGACGATTCCACATACTACTTGTAGAACAGAATAACAGACACCCAGAAACCAATATACACCTACTTGAAGAGATGCGATGTACCTACAGATAGACCACACTGAGATACCGAGATGATCTAAATACCCGGTCAGCAATTAAAGCAGATCTGTACTCTATCAACTTCAGATGCTGAGACTTGGTCAACGATGAGATCGATTCTACTTGGCAACCCCACATTCATTGACCACGCCAAACTTCTCCCTCTATCTGCAAGGACACAACCGTACAGCGATAATGTACATCAGTAGAAAAGGCTGCAAAGACTTCCATTATTATACTTCTACCCCTCTACTGCCCTCATACGCCTTTTCGTTCTCCTCCACCTACCGCATTCCCTTGCACCTTCATAACCACCGAATACCATACACTATACAACTTTATAGTTGGCTTGGAGCCACTTCCACTGTTTGTCACAGCGGTATTAGATCTGCCTTTTTTCAGCAACAGACCGTGAGCTGGGGGAACGATGCATGCAAAGCGAATAATACCCACAGACTCACCTACGAGAGCAAACCCTCCTTACTCGTCATCATCGTAACCGTGCTCCAACAGGTAGTTGGCGGTCACCTCCTCGTTCTTGTCGCAGGCAAAGTACGCCTGGATGACGAGGTTTCGCTCGAAGCCCAGGGCCGCCAGCCGCTCGATCGCGTCGCTCTCCTCGGGCGTCACCTGGATCTCGGTGGTTCCCTCGGGAACACCGCCAGAGCCCTCCTCCAGCCCCTCGCCCAGCAGGTGCAGGAACGCCTCCGAGTTCTGCGTGATGAGCGCCGCCAGCTGCGGGTTGGACGCCGCCAGCTGCTGGATCAGCGGCTCCAGAAGATGGGGCTGCTGCTGCACCATCCGTCGCATCTCGATGAACTGCGGGTTGTCTCGCAGGAAATCGAGGGCCGACGTGTTGGGCGCCACGGCGGCTCCCTGGCCCTGCTGTGCCACGGCCTCGGCAAACAGGTCCGTGTCGGTGGTGGTTTCGGGGATGTCGTCCTCGCCCTCCTCGCCAATCACGTGGTCAGGAATACCGGTCAGCAGGTACTCGACGGCCCGCTCGGGGTTGTTGTACGCCGCCCGCATCGCGGCCTCCACCTGGTCACGGGGGTATCCCATGTCCACCATGTTGTTGATGGCGGTGGTGACGGCGGCGGTGGCAGCCGAAGCGGCAGCGGCAGACGCAGCGGCATTGGAGGCAGCCGCGTCACTGCCAATGTCGCCGGAGGCCTGGGCCGCGGCTCCTCCGGCGGTGGGGGTCTCTGTGTCGCCTCCCACAACAGCCCCCGTGTTGGTAGGAGCGCCAGGAGTGGCCACCGACCGTGTAGTTGCTGGTGTGACGGGAGCAGCAGAAGCACTGGTAGCAGAAGCAGCAGAAGCAGCAGAAGCAGCGGCAGCAGCAGCGGGCTTCACCTTGGGCTTACTAATCATGCAAATAATGAAGGCGTCCTCCTTGAGATTGAGCGACTCGATGGTGGTGGTGTTGGCGAGAATCTTGCCGGAGTAAATCATCTTCTGGTCGCCCACGCCGTAGTCCTTGCCCTCGGCGTTTTTCGTCTTCAGCGTCTCGACCGTGTCGCTGGGCTCCACGTCCACCGTCCACTGTTGACGCTTGGTGTCTCTCAATTTGACGAGCATTGTGTAGTGAGAGAGGATAAGTGTGTGGTTGGAATTGACAGTGTAGTTAAAAGTGAGGTAAAGTGGTGATGTGTTGGGAGAGGTTAGGGTTTGCCACCAAGAGGAGGGAGAGATAAAAGTGGGAAAATAGCCATTACAATGGTGGGTTTGTGATTTAACGGTCCAGATTAGATGGATTTCAAGTTTCTGTGTGTTTCTACCATCTTTTGACCGCTCTACAACGTCCTGTTGTGTTATCTATGTCTGTATATGGTTAACAAAATTACCCACCATCCCAAGTAGATATAGTTCAGAAATAGATCTAAAGTTCAAAGTGATCTAAAGAAGAGGCGCAAATAATTTCAGTCATGTGGGGATTAGTCTGGTGACGTCGGTTAATGAGGTCGCAATACGTGTATACGGGTTTCATTTTGCATTTCATGAATAAGCAGCACTCACTACTCTTCCACTTCGGACTTTGGGTTTTTCTTGAACGTTTACGTAATCATTTAAAACGCGTTAGGAGTGGTTTCAGAGAAAGAAAAGCCCATCAGTGTGCTATGTAAACGATTCCAAACACAATGGCACACCTCTCATCTCTCTACCTCCTCTCGATCTCAACTTATCGTAGCTCACATCTTCCATCGAATTCGATCAGCGTTCTGTTGCATCATACAAGCAGGAAAGATTCGATGGCGAATTTTTTCAGAAATACATCGAAGAAAACTGTTTATGCCTATCTCCATAGCTATCTAATCAGTGCAATATATTAATGTCTCTAAAGAAGGTGTCTAAAGAAGGTGCTAAGGTGCTTGAGGAAAGTACTACAAAATAGTCGTAGGGTACTCCTCATCTGCGGTCAGAAACGAGTCGCCCTCGTCCATTTCCCACTGGGGCTCGTGGTCGTAGTCTGAATTCGACGAGGAAATGTCAGTTCCTCCTTGTCGAGGAGCCATCAGTGCAGGGAAGACAAACGAGTGTTTGACGTCTGAATCGGGATCGGACTCGGAAAACGTCTTTCTGACCAGATCAGTCACGTCCACGTCGTCCAGCTTTCGCTTTCTGTGTCTCGTGGCCTGTCTTCCGCTTCGAATTCGCTTCTCAATGTTCATTCGATGCTTGAGGAAAAGCAGCTTGGGGAACGCACACTGCTGACCTCTATACAACAGATCCTCCATCTTCTCAGGCCAGGGGTCGCCCAGAATGTGCCAAAAGTCTGCCAGATGGATTTTGGGCCATAGAGTGACAGATCCTGAGAATCGCTGAAGCCACACGTTGGTCCAATCCTGATCCACGAACCGGGGCAAAAGTTCCACGGCCTTGATGAACTTGAGCCATTTTCTGATCTCCAGCTTGATCATGCTCTCGAGAGCAGCTCCCAGGAAACCACCTCTCCATCCCTTGCCCTTTCTATGGCTTACAGGACGTCCAACTGTGCCTCTAGGAGCGTAGAAGAAGAGCGCAATGTGGGGGTTCACCTGCGACACAATGGAGCAATTCACGTTGAAGTACGTGTTGAGCGCGTCCACGGGGATATCCGTTCGCAAACTGCCGTCCTTCCACTTGGATCCGAACGAAAAGGGAACAATATCTCCACTCTTGGTCTTGTTCATGAGCATGACGGGGTTCAGAATACCGGGGACTGCAGCAGAGGCTAAGAGAGCGCTCCAAATCAGACAGTCCGGAGACGTGATGTAGTTGCAGAGAATGACGGGAGAGTGAGGGTCAGCAGGGACGGTAGAGACGTTCAGAATACGGCCTGTACGCTGGTAGGCCTCCTTAAAGGTCATATCTCCTAGCGTGAACCACTGCGACCGTCGAGCCCAGTCCACAGAGTCGAAACGGGCTCCTGTTCGCCACCATCGAAACACCCACTTGGGGAAGGGTTCCCAACATGCTGTGATTTTGTAGGCCAGTTCAGGCACGAGAATCTGTCTTAGCTCCTCGTCGGTTCGAGTACATGCCAGAGCAGCAATCAGGGCGCCTCCAGAAGTGCCAGAAATGATTTGGGGCAGGAGATCTTGGTCCAACATGGCCTTGACGATGCCGAAATGCAGATAGGCGAAACAACCGCCTCCAGAAAGACACAGAGCCGACTTGCCAAAGTTCTTGGAGTACAGACGGAACAGATCGCGTTTCTCCTCGTCGTCAATCTTGGGACTTTCCAGAACGTAGGTCACAGCCTTACCCAGCTCCTCGTTCCACTGCTCAACCAGCTTCTTTGTTCCATAGTAGGTTTGAGAGTACAGAGTGGACGATTCCGTGCCGGCAAAGTTGTTTTTAATACATCCCTGGAGAATGTTGGCGAGGTCTTCAGCCTGATCTTGTAGACGCAGTTTTCTGACCATCTTGGTGAGTTTCGAAATAGTCACATGATCGTAGTATCCAAACTTGGGGTTATCTCTCCATTCAGCGTTTCCGAGCTCGACATCGAGATCTTTAGCTGCCTGGACCCACTGTTCGTAAGTTCGAGCACTTCGAAGCACTTTTCGCAGCTTTGCTCGCTTTCCTCTCCACGTGAGAATGTTCTCGTATCCTGCCACAAACACTCTGACGGAAGCGTAGATTGTGGTCAGAAACAGGAGCCACATGCCGATAAAGAACAGCGCCGGCCATCTCATGAGCCAGAAACCGATACCTTCTCCGATTTCGTCTCGTTTTCTTCGACCTGTCTTTGATCTGGAGAAGATCGAAAAGATGCCGAAAACCGACGAAAAAACGGACTTTCGAATCAGTTCTTTCTCCCCAGTCTTGCCCTTCTCCCCGTCAGCCTTTTCCTTGTCTTTCTTAGCTTTTCCTCGCTTTCGCTTCTCTTCCTTGTCGTACATGTCCAGGTAGTGCTTAAAGTCGCTTTTCAGAGCGGTATGGGACATTTTCCTCTTCTTGGCCGAGTTGTTATTCTTCAGCACCGAGAAGACCGGCGTCCAGTCGTGTTTCGAGGTGATATACTCCTTCTGAACAGTCTCCAACGGAAGCATCTCTTCAGAAGAGACAGGGGTGCTTGATTCCACAGGAACCTCCTCTTCTTTCAGGTAAGAAGCGAATTTTTCAAGCGACGCCTCGTTCACATACGTCTGGTTATACCCCGGGATCTTGGTGATATCCCAGGGTCTTTTGAAAGTGCCATTGATATCTCGATCGCTGTCGTATCCGCCTCCAGGTCTCGAGCTAGTTTCCGAGCCCTCAGGAGAGTCCAGGGTCAGTTGCAACGACTTCTGCCGCTTCACACGCGGCCCGTCGTCCGGCTTGTTCCACCGGAACTTGAGTTTCAGCATTGGCGATGGAAATCGGAGTGTTTTTCAGAAATGTCAGAGGTGAAGATGCGATAATACATAAGGTTCGATGTGCATTGATAGCAATCCTAATTGGGAGGTTGGTTCAGCCGAGGGAGGAGGAGGGGTGATTTGTGAGGTGATAGAGGGGGGTTTTGTGAAAAGGAAAAACAAAAAGCAGGTAAAAAGATGGCTATGAATTGATTTACGTAGTCATATTTGTCATAGGTCTTCCTGTTCTTTCACCAACAACACCCCCCACCCCCTCATACAAACTCTAATCTCCCAACAGACAGGCCTGTGATGACATCAACTGACAATATTATTCCGAACGTGACAGGCGATACGAGCTGCTTAGTAATACGACTGGTGGGGGCAGAGAGGTGGATTAGTCAGCAGGAGGGAATATGGCAAAATTTCTGCTCAAAAAACACACACCTCATGTCACTCATACTACAGCTCTGTTTACTCGTATACACTAGCTAGTGCTCGATAGACTAAAATAACCTCCTCGGCTGTTTTATGGGATGGAGGAGGGTGGATATGTAGGTCATAGGGCTGTGAAAAGTGCTAAAATTTTGTGTAGACATATTTTGAGGCCTGATTTCGCCGCTGCCAGAATTCCAGCTCTCTATGTCTTCCAGTTGTCCTATTATACAGGTCTGTTATATTGCTGTAGCTTTAGACCCATTACCGAAAACATACCGAGATACAGTGCTAAGGATGATATGGGAGGTGGATTATGGATGTGGAGTTTGACCAACCCATAATCGGGATATTATCTGAAGTTTCATGATGGATGACGGTTATTTTAAAAATGCATGTCTAGAGGATGAAGTACAAGTAGAAATGTTCCACAGATCTCTAAATTTCTTGATCTATATACCGGTAGCTTCAATGCCTCATATTCCGCTGCTCTGAAGTCTATGAGGTTGCTGTAGTTTCTTCAAGGATTCCCTCTCTATAGACATCTGCCACTGTCAGGTGCTTAGGTGTTAGTAACAATATAGCCTTGGGAACGATACTCTAACGATAGACATAGCTAATGAAGAGTGTTGATTGCGTTATTCTTATGTATTCCGCCTTATTTTGAATACGACATCTCCATTCAGTTCGACGGTCTAGGTGGGTAATAGAATTGCCTAACTTACTGTTCTGACTTCTTACGACAAACTTCTTCTTTCTAATAGCTCTCCTCGGCAGATACTTCAAGCCTGTTCTTGTCTCTACTATTCATATGTCATAATCAACCTCAATATCTTACCTATCTAACCTCTAACAGGGGTCGATGATGCCCTGCTCCTTCTCAATGTCCTTCTCGATCTCGTCGTTGAGCGTCTCGGGAAGAGGAGGCGCCTTTCGGCCCACCAGCATGTTGGCAATGTCGCCAATGGCGTGCCAGTACGAGTGTTTGGGTCGTCGAGCTCCGTGTTCGGTCTCGTGGGCGTACAGGTGCGACACGGAGGTGTACTTGAACTTGGAGCCTCGAACGCCGAGAATCACGCAGTGATCAGCGTTGTTCTTGTGACCGTGGTTCTCCTCAATGAACTGGACAGCCTTGATGGCGAATCGCTGAGCACGCACTCGGTCGGTAGGCGAGGGGTGTCCTCCCTGCTGCACGTGACCGGGGATGGCTGTTCGGGCGTCAAACGAGCCCTTGGCCTCCTCGTTGATGATGCCGGTGATCACGTCCGTGGTGAACACGTTGGACGACCGCTCGTTTCGCAGCAGCAGCTTTCCGGTTCGGTTCACGTCCGCCTGGTGCGTGAATGTGTCCTTGAGGTAGTTGATATCGTGCTGCAGCAGACGCAGGTTGATACCGGACTCGGGCGTGTAGACCACGTAGGCACCGGTGATGAGACCGGCAACAGTCGCAATGTATCCCGAGTTTCCTCCCTGGACCTCGACGACGAACAGACGCAGACGGGTAGCAGAGGCAGAAGTCTTCAGAACGTCACAGTACTGCACCAGCGAGTTGAGACACGTGTCGGCTCCCAGCGAGTAGTCTGTTCCAGGCACGTTGTTGGAGATGGTGGCGGGGATGCCGACCATGGGGATTCGCAGCGCAGGGTAGGCGTGTCTGGCGTCGTCGAGCTGGTGGAGAGCTCGGAAGGCCTCAAAGCCTCCAATGACAATGAGACCGTCGAATCGCTGACGCTGAAAATGGTAGGCGATCATGCCGAGATCGCATTCAGGCAGAGACCGGTTGGTTCCAATCTCACAACCACCCTTCTGGCACAGAGGCTCGACTTCCAGCCAGGTGAGCTCTCGCACAGCGTCGTCGCCCTTCTTGACGAGTCCAGACCAGCCGTTGTGGATGGCAAACATCTGATGGCCTCGTGCAAGACCGTAGAGCACGGCAGACCGGATAGCGGCGTTCATTCCGCCGGCAGGAGCACCAGTGCAGACGATAGCGACTCGCAGAGGGTCCTTGGCGGGCTCCTGGGGTCGGTCCTTGTCGGCCGAGTTGGTGAGCAGGAAACCCTGGAGCTGCTCGACAAACTCGGGGTTTCGAAGTCGCATGGCCTCGGCAAAGTCCCGGTTTCCAATCGCGTCAGCCACCTTCTTAGTCAGAGCAACAGACTCGACCAGCGGCTTTCGCGTGATCTTGTTCTCGTTGAGCGCAATCATCGGCGAGGGAGTTTCAGGAGTGAGTGACAGAATAGCGTCAATGGCCTCGACTCCCTGCAGCGAAGCGAGGACTCGATCAGCAGCCACAGGGGGACCTCCTCGCTGAACATGGCCCAGAGTGGAGATTCGGGTATCGAGACCAATACCGTCCAGCACCTCCTTGACCATCTTGGCGGTGATGGGGTTGAGGTCCGAGTCGATGGCTCCCTCGGCGACAATAACCACGGTCTTTCGCTTGCCCTGCGATCGGTGTCGCTTGACAACTCGAGTCATCTTTTCTCCCCACTGAGTAGCGTCAGGAGCAGCCTCGGGGATGAAAATGTAGTCGGCACCTGTAGCTGTGCCTGCCATGAGAGCCAGCCAGCCACAGTGTCGGCCCATGACTTCAACTACAAAGGCTCGAGAGTGGGACTGAGCAGTGGCGTCAATGAAGTCGACCAGCTCACAGATTCGGTCCAGAGACGAGTAGGCTCCGATAGTGACATCAGTAGTCGCCATATCGTTGTCAATCGAGCCGACCATGCCGCAAATGTCGAGATGTCGGTGTCTCTCGGCCTGTTCTGCGGTGATGGAGCCGTTGGTGAGCAGCTCCTCGATCAGAGACGGCCATTCTTCTCGGAAGAGGTCTGCTCCGGTCAGAGATCCGTCTCCGCCAATGACAATGAGCGCGTCGATGCCGTTTTTGACCATGTTGAGCGCTCCAGCAAGTCGGCCCTCTCGTTCTCGGAACTCCTTGCATCGAGCAGTTCCAATCAGAGTGCCTCCCATGGACAGCCAGCCTCGCACGTCTTCCCAGGACAGCGGTTCAATGAGATCGCCGCCCTTGACCAGACCCTCGTAGCCCTCTCGGACGGCGTATACTTCGCATCCTCGAGCAATTCCGGCTCTGACTACGGCTCGAACGGCAGCACACATTCCGGGAGCGTCTCCTCCGGAAGTCATGACTCCGATTCGCTTCTTGCCCTTGATCTTGGTGGTGTTGGGCACCGAGAAGTTCTGGGGGCCGATATCGGCGTCAGAAAAGGGTTTCTGAAGAGCAGAAGAGTACGGGTTTTCTCGTCTGGAGAAACCCACAAGGTTGCCCATGGGATCAATGGCGTACAGCTCGATGAAGTTTGCATGGGAAGGTCGCTCGAGCAGATGGGAGTGCTCCTCGTGCACAAAGGGGGTGATGGCAGCTCGCACAGCTTCCAGATCGGGAGCGTAGTACACCAGCGAAGGCAGCAGAGACCGCCAGTCGTGTTTCAGATTAGGCATCACCGAGTGCTCGTTGCCGTGGCGAGAAAGACGCAGCTTGACGGTCACAGAGGGAACGCCAGCCCGGGAAGACGTCAGCCAGACCTCCTGGATAGATCCAGCGCCTTCCTCGTCGGTGGAGTGGTGGTCAGTGCCATGCTTGTACTCCTTGGTGGGCAGGAAGCCCAGGGCCTTGTAGAAGTCAATGGCACGGACGAATTTCGGTTTGTCGTGGGTCACAAACGACGCAAACGAGATTCCTTCAATCATGCTGCAGAAATGGAGATGTTTGGACTCCAGTTGGGTTTATGTCGGTATATATATATATCAGAGTTCGGCGACACTTCAAAGTTGCAACTAAGAACGCCGACTGAGATTTAGGTACGACAGAAAGAAAAGTGAGTCTGAAACGGGAGAGGTGAGCTGACACTGAGGGAGATTAAAAGCTGTGGTACAAGTATTACCTCATTACCACACAGTATATACCTCCCCCTTGGCTTGAGATAATCCGTCACCGTAATCAAGTCAACAATAAACTCACAGGCTACATGTACTTACATTATGGTGTGGGGTGAGCAGCTGAAGGGGGTTTCTAGGCTCACTAGAAGGGCTATTACGTAATCCACCTATACTAGCTTATTCATCGTCTTGCCCTGCATCGTTTCCACTACTTTCCATTTTAATCCGTCCACTGTGGCGCATTTTATCCACCGCTATCCTCCCCTTCTCTCCGCCCCACTAGCTCAACCCAACAACTCTATTGGATCAAGTTTTTCCGGGGTCAAAATATGGCATGTCGTCAAGCTACAAGATTAGACAACGAGGCACTAGATTACAGAGAATAAAAGGCAGGTCAAAATATGGACAATCAAACCAATACCGTACAAGAATACCACCCTCTCCAATAGCAATGCATACCCACAGATGATACAACAATGCCAGGTCTCAAACCGGCCGCATAGACGTGCATTGACCGAGGTCCACTTGCTACTAGATACGTAAAGTAGGTACGACAGAGGACATCAACATCAGCCCTCAAACGAGTAAATACTATATCGCTCGTACCACTACTCTATTAAACGCTCACGAAACTGTCAGCTCAAGATCTTCTCGTACTTTATTAATCGCTCTAGAAACCAAAACTAGGAACGCACTTCCTACCCATCGCCTGGCATAATCAGACCATGCATGACGTCACCTGGATTACGTAAGCGTGTTTGTGAGCAACCCTGTCGAGAGCAAGAGTCTTGGCCAGAAACGTGCACCGAAGTGCTTAGGTAAGCAGAAACGCCAACAGGTGGGAAATGATTCAATGGTTTTGGGTCACGTGACAGCCGACCACGTGCCCATTAAGTTAGAGCAACCTGATCGGTGGCAAGAGAGAGAGATGGAGAGGTGAAGTCTATGGAAAAGTGGCAAAATGGGAAAAATGCAGTCACGTGATTTGGTGGACGTCACGTGACTCAATTGAGTGAGGAAGGACGATATGGTCAGTCTTTCGTTACTTCTGACTGTGGCTTACTTACATTAATCCTGACACAGCCCTCAAGATATAACTGAGATAGAGTGTGAGAGGAGAAGGGTGGTGGAATGTGTAATGTTTAGTCAGAGGTGAAGGGGCTGGTAAAATAAGTGGTAGAGAATTGGTGACTAAGCAAAGTAGTCAATTGAGCTTTCCAGAGACAATTGGCTGTTTCAATACGTTTAATTTGTAATATGATTGCCCCCTCTACAGCATCTCATGATCATGGCAACTTTGGATTGACTTTAATATGAGAGGTGTGAGAGAGGAGAGAAATGGGGAGTATTTGGGGCTGAAGGAGGGAGGAAAATTGGGTGAAAGTAGGTGGTGTAGGTAATTTGACTACCATTTGAACGATGGTGGTGTTTAAAATACATTATTTCCGCTCCTACCACTCATATCTTGCATCCCCCCTCTCTCCTCCAATATCGCTCACTCCCAACGGTAAACCCTCTTTTACTTAGCATTAAACTACACTATCACCACCTTACAAGCTACACATCTTTAAACATGCCAGACCTGTACGAACAGTACACAATGGTGGACGACGATTTTGGCGTCAAGTCGCTGGACTCGAGCGACGCCTCGCCTGCTGAGTCAGCCAATGACCCTGCGAGCGCAGAAACCGCCGACGAGCAGCCCGAGCTGGCCACCGATATCGCCATGCTCAAGACCAAGCTGCTGCCGTCTTCCTTTGACGACGAAGCCGAGACCGACTCGGAGTTTGATTTCACGTGGGAAATCACAGACTGGGCCGCACTGCCGAAACGAGTGCATTCCGACCCGTTTGTGCACAATGGCGTGCGATACCGGCTGCTCTTGTTCCCCCAGGGCAAGAGCCAGGGTGAGGTGTCTCTGTTTCTGGAGGCGACGCCTGCCGTGGCCGAGGGCGAGACGGTGGACCCGGACTGGGCCGTGTGCGTGCAGTTTGGACTGGTCATGTGGAACCCCAACGCGCCGCAGATTTTCCAGTTCATGATGGCGCACCACCGGTTCGACGCGGAGGACGGCGCGGACTGGGGCTTTTCGCGGTTCTACGACCTGCGTCGTCTTGCCGCACGTCATCTCGACACGCAGCACGCGTTGTTGGAGCGCAACGTGATGAACATCACCGTCGTTGGACGGGTTCTCAAGGACCCCACCGGCGTCTTGTGGCACAACTTTCTGCGCTACGACAGCAAACGGGTGACGGGATACGTGGGATTGAGAAACCAGGGTGCCACATGCTACCTCAATTCGCTCATCCAGTCCTTGTATTTTACTAATGCGTTCCGAAAGGCCGTGTTTGGTATCCCCACTGGGGAAAACGACGCTGCCAGCGCAAAGGTGCCCCACGCTCTGCAGCGGCTCTTCTACCAGCTGCAGACGTCCAACGAGCCCGTGTCGACGCTGGAGCTCACGCGGGCGTTTGGCTGGGACTCGGCAGACGCATTCACACAGCACGACGTCCAGGAGCTCGAGCGGGTGCTGATGGACTCGCTGGAGGGGTCCATGAAGGGCACCAAGGTGGACGGCGCGCTGACAGAGCTGTTTGTCGGCCAGACCAAGTCGTTCATCCGGTGCATCAACGTGGACTACGAGAGCTCGCGGTACGAGGACTTTTGGGACGTGCAGCTCAACGTCAAGGGCATGGGCAACCTCGAAACGTCGCTGCGCAACTACATTGAGGTCGAGACGCTGGACGGCGAAAACCAGTACATGGCCGAGGGCTACGGGCTGCAGGACGCCCAGAAGGGCGACTCGTTCCAGCATTTCCCGCCGGTCCTGCATCTGCAGCTCAAGCGGTACGAGTACGACGTCATGACCGACGCCATGACCAAGATCAACGAGCGCTACGAGTTCCCGCCATCGGTGAACCTGGCTCCTTATCTGGATAGATCGGCAGACATGTCCGAGTCGTGGGAGTACGAGCTGCATGCGGTGCTGGTGCACTCCGGCGACCTCAACACGGGCCACTACTACGGCCTGCTCAAGCCCGAGCGGGACTCGCCGTGGTTCAAGTTTGACGACGACCGCGTCACCCGGGCAACCAACAAGGAGGTCTTTGAGGACAACTTTGGCGGCGACGGACTCAACAACTCCAACAAGCCGCTCAACGCCCGCCAGCAGCGAAACATGCGCTACAAGCGCCAGACCTCGGCGTACATGCTGGTGTACATTCGCAAGAGCCGTCTGGACCAGGTGCTGGGCAAGGTCGGCGACGCTGACGTTCCGGCCCACATTCCCCAGGAGCTCAGCGAAGAGGCGGCCGTGCAGGAACGCCGACGCCAGGAGATGGAGGAGCAGCATCTGTACATGCCCGTCAGTGTCTCGTCCATCGGGCAGTTCCAGACCCACCAAGGGTTCGACACTGCCGTGTGGTCGGGCAGCTCTCTGGACGAAGACGACCACTCGGGCGTGCCCGTCTCGGTGCGAGCCCTCAAGTCGTGGACGCTGGCAGAGCTGCAGGCTGCGATTAGTCAGCAGCTGGGTCTCGACGAGTCCGTCCAGATCCGGCTGCGAGGCTGTGTGAAGCGAAAGAACGGTACCATCCGACCAGACGCCGTGATTGTTTCGCAGTCGCCCGACGAGACGCTCGAGCAGATCAGAGAACGAGTGTCCACTCGAACGCCCGAGCTGCGGGTCTACGTGGAGCAGATCACTCCCGAGACGCCAGCACCCACCCCTACGCAGAGCATTGTCTTCCTCAAACACTTTGACGTGAAGACACAGAAGCTGCGGGGAATGGGCCACGTGCTGGTCGACTCGAGCGACTCCGTGGCGTCCGTGGTGCCCATCATCACGCGGGACATGGGCTGGGACCCGGCCACCCCCCTGGCTCTTTACGAGGAGATCAAGCCCCGGATGATCGATCTCATCAAGCAGGACAAGACGTTTGACGAGGCCGAGATCCAGAACGGAGACATTATCACGTTCCAGCGGGCAGATGTGCCTGCTCCTGAGCAAGCACGGTGCCAGACCCCCGCGGACTACTACGACTTCCTTCAGAACCGGGTGCGGGTCAACCTCGTGTCCCGAGAAGACCCCGAAGACGAACACTCGCACATGTCCATCTGGGTGTCTCGACGAGACTCGTATGCGGGCTTTGCGGCGGCTGTTGGAGACATGGTGGGCTACCCTGGCACCCATATCCGTCTCTACGTCACCGACAGCAACGGTGCCCCTCGAGCCAGCATCAAGAGCAACTCTGGCGCCGTGTCTGCGACTTTCTCGCAACACTACGTGTCTACACACCACAGTCCTCTGATTGCGTATGATCTTCTGGAGATGCCGCTGGCCGATCTGGAGAAGATGCGAAACGTGCACGTGGTTTTCCTGCGAAACGGGCTCAACAGCGACGAAAAGTACTCGTTCCTGCTGCCCGAGACTGGCCACGTGAGCGACATCATCGCTGGTCTGCGAGAAAAGGGAGAGGGTCTCGCCAATGTGCCTACCGAGGCGTTCAAGCTGTGGTACTGCAACAACCGAAACGCGCAGTACTTTAGCGCCAACGAGTCGCTCAAGCGGTTCCCCGACGATACTACCATCCATGCGGGCATCATGAGCGCCGAGGAGCAGGCTATCGTCAAGAACGACGAGCTGGTGGCCTCTCACGTGCCTCAGGTGGAGACTGTGGATGCCGATGGCACTGTAGTCATGGCACCCACTCCCGAGACCCCTGCCTGTCCCTACAAGTGGGTCCACTGTTTCCATTTCTACAGAGACCCCAACAGACCCCATTCGATCCCCTTTTCGATTGCGGCTATTCAGGGCGAGCTGTGGCCCGATACCAAGCTGCGACTCAAGCAGGCAACTGGCTACTCGGACCAGATCTTCGACAAGATCAAGTTTGCCATTGTGCGGGACGACTCGTACGCAGAGCCCCACTACTTTGGCGACGAGGACGAACTGTACGCCATGATCGGCGACAACCTGCTGCTGGGTCTGGACCACGTGGACAAGACGCAGTACAAGAAGGGCTACGGAGAGCGGGCGATTTTCATCAACAAGTAAGCGAGGGGAGGAAACAAGTCTGGGACTTGGTAGAGCGAGAGTCAAGAGACTCTCCAAGTGAAGTAATTTCATTATGTGATTTATCTAGAAGGTGTAGACGTAGTGGATAGAGCTATAAGTGCTTATGTAATCATAGTGGGCTTTCTTAGTGTGGTTTGGATATGGAATTAGCTGATGGTTGAGAATGCCAAGGTCATGGAGCTATTCCCATTGTTTGTTATTGCAAATATGATATGTTCCGACGGTATATAGGTTGTCGCCACTTATCCCAACTAGAGCTTAAGTAAATAGACTTGAGGCGCGTGCACAAGAGTGTCTCTGTGAGAGCAACTAGAGGTGCTATCGAGCTGATGAAGCAATATCATGAGTAGTAGCCCTCAAAATAATATGCTGGTTGTTTTATCGTCTCTTTAGCTACCCTGGAACCCCGAAAATGAACCCCCAGGTGACTTTTTGTCTTAACTAAGTCTCAAGTAAATGGTCAAATACGAGGAAGTGCAGAAGACATATAAAAGGCATATTATGATGGGATGAGATCTCTCTGATAGTCGGTTACATCTTGGTGGCTCCTTTTCTTACTTTCCTCTACTCCCCCTTTTTGGCTTACTAATCACACCTTCTCCCTGTTCATGCACGATTTCAAGGTTTGGATTTTTTTTTCAACTGATCTGACTTTACATACACCACTTTCTACACGCTGAAAAACCATGGGACCTCCTCAAAAACGCGGGAAAGACGCCAAGAAGGGCATCAACCTGCCCGGCGTGATGCTGGACGAGCTGCGGGAGCTCGGAATGTCCTCGGATCGGCCCCAGAGCGGCGGCAACAAACGCAAGTCTGCGGGCAGTCGAAAGGAGCAGCGAAAAGCCGAAAGACAGCTGAAAAAGCAAAAGTTCCACGAGAACAAAAAGTCGTGGGAGGAGGAGCGCAAGGCGGAGCTCGCTGAGAAGAAAAAGCTGGAAAAGAAGCCCAAGAAGGCTGAGAAGAAGGTTGAGAAGAAGGCAGATAAGGTGCCTAAAGAGAAGCCTTCCAAAAAGAGCCAGAGCCCTGATCTTGAGACTACTCCTTCTTCAGACGACTCCAAGGCTGCCTTGATCAACGGGAAAGGCAAGGCTCCTCGAAAAGGTCTTCTTCGAACACCCACAACTCCTGGATCAGGCAGATCTGTCACTTTTGCTGCCAAGGACCGGATCCGGGAGTTTGGACACTCTCTGGACGGCGAAACGGGCCAGGAGTACGAGCAGGATCCCGAGGAACGTGCGCAGATCAAAAAGAACACGTTTTGGTTCGAGGACGACGAAGAAGATACCGAGGAAGACGAGCCTGACGCGCAGCAGATCAACCAGCGGGTCGGAGAGGTCATGGAGGAGTACATGGGAGGCGAAGGCGATCTGGATACATTTATGAGCAATCTGAGAGAGAGGGAGGAGGACGAGGGGGATAGTGAGGAGGATGATGATGAAGATGACGATCAGTCTCAGGCTTCTCTGAATCAGCAGAAGATGAGAGCTACCAAAATCAACTCTGGAAGCGGAACTGCTAGTGGAGGACTTACAGCTCTGCGAAAACGAGGTCCTTCTGTCAGTGAAAGTATTTCTGGAGCCACCAAAGCTACCAAGAGCATGTCTTTCTCGGAAGATTACGGATCTGATAACGCTGACACTGACGAGGATGAGGAGATGAGTGTGGAGGATACCATGGCGTTGTTGGCCAAGAAGAAGGCCAACAAGGGGAAGAAGGAGGAGGAAGTTGACGAGGAGGAGGAGTCTGACGAAGATCTCGACGACGAGGATGAGGTTGACGACTCTTTGTCCGTTTCCGACACTATGGCTCTTCTCAAGGCTAAGAAGGGAAAGCGAGGTATTGAGGAGGTTGAGAGTGATAGTGAGGAGGAGGAAGACGATAGTGATGATATGGACTCCGACGACATGGACTCCGACGACATGTCCATGATTCCTCCGGATGATGAGCTTGATTCAGACGATTTTGACAGCGATATCGACGAGGAGGATATGGTTGATTACCACGAGTTGTCTGAAGAGGACGACGATGAGGAGGACGAGGAGGACGAGGAACTTGACGATACAATGTCTGCCAGCGATACTATGGCTCTTCTCAAGGCCAAGAAGGAGAAGAACAAGAACAAGGCACCTGTGGAAGAGTCTGACGAGGAGTTGGACGACAGTATGTCTGTCTCTGACACTATGGCGTTGTTGAAGGCCAAGAAGGAGAAATCCAAGGCTAAAAAGGCTCCTGTTGAGTCTGACGAGGAGGAAGTTGACGATTCCATGTCTGTTTCCGATACCATGGCTCTTCTGAAAGCCAAGAAGGACAAGAAGGCTGGAAAGGAGGATAAGAAGAAGGAGGACAAAAAGGCTAAGAAGGAGAAGGAAAAACGAGTTTATTCCGACCTGGATTCCGCTCTCATGCGAAAGGACGAGGAGGAAATGGACTACTACGCCAAGAAGCTCGGTTTCAAGGACGCCAAAAGTGCCAATCTCGGCTCTGACGACGAACTGGGCGGTATTCTGGACGGTCTAGACATTGACTTTGGTTTCGGCAGTGAAGACGAGTCTGATGTGCCTGAACTGGTGGACGACAAGAAGTCCAAGAAGAAGGAAAAGAAGGAAAAGGAAAAGAAGAAGGAAAAGGTGGTCAAGGAGTCTGAACTTCCATGGTCTGAGGACGAAATCGATTCAGATGACTTTGATACAGATTCTGAGGACGATTCCAAGCCCAGAGTCAAGGAAAACCCCTATGTGGCTCCTGTGGCTGCTCCTTCTGGAGATCAGCCTGCCAAGTACGTGCCTCCTTCTCTGAGAAAGAAACTGGCTCTTGAAGTTGACCCTGAGACCAAGGAAATGGTGCTGATCCGACGAAAGATCAAGGGTTCTCTTAATAAGCTGTCTGAGAGCAATATTGGCAGCATTATCAACGAGATTCTGCGAGTTTTCGACGACAATCCTCGTCTTTTGGTCACCACTGTTGTCACGGAGTGTCTTCTTGAGAGTACTGCTTCGGAAACCGTTCTTCTCGAGACCTTCCTTCTTCTGCATGCTGTCATTGCCACTATTCTCTACAGACAAGTGGGTATCTCTTTTGGAGCTCATTTTCTGCAGTCTCTGGTTGAAAAGTTCTTTGTCAACTACACCAATGGCACTCACAAGGCATGCTCCAACCTGTTGGCTTTCCTCACTGAAATCTACTACTTCCAGATGGTTTCCTGTAAACTCGTCTACGATCTGATTCGAAAGTTTCTGGCTGATCCCAACGAGCGAAACACCGAGTACTTGCTCAAGATTGTGCGATTTTCTGGTTCCCAGCTTCGTTCTGACGATCCCAGTGCTCTGAAGACGATCATCAACGATCTCCAGGCCTCCCTGGCCAACCAGGAGACCAATGCTCGAACCAAGTTCCTGGTTGAGTCTGTTGCTGCTCTGAAAAACAACAGACAGTCTCAGCACGGTATTTCTCAGGGCTACACTGAGGCCAAGATGCGACTCAAGAAGTTCATTGGTACTTTCTCCTCGTACACCGTCAACGAGCCCATCAGTGTGTCTCTTGAGGACATTGAGAACGTGGAAACCCGGGGTAAATGGTGGCTTGTTGGAGCTGCCTTCAAGAACCAGGGCGGAGTGACTCACCAGGGCGACGATGATCTCGATCTCACGACCGTGCACGATGTTCTGGACGCTGCTGAGCCCAACTGGCTGGATCTGGCTCGAGAACAGCGAATGAACACGGACATTCGACGAGCTGTGTTTGTAGCCATCATGGGAGCTGAGGACTACCTCAATGCTCTTGAGCGGGTGTCGAAACTGCGTCTCAAGCGAGTCCAGGAGCGAGAAATCCCTCGAGTCCTGATCCACTGCTGCTCCAACGAGTCTGTCTACAACCCGTTCTACGCCCTGTTGGCTGTGAAACTCGCTGAACGGCATTCGCTGAAAATGACCTTCCAGTTCACTCTGTGGGACTTCTTCCGAGAACTCGACGGAGACGACGAAGACTCTGACGACTCTGACAGAGAAGAGACCGTCAAGGTGCTCGAGGGAAGTGACAGCAAGGAGCTGCTGCGAAAGACCATGAACCTTGCACGAATGTTTGCCCAGATGACGGCTGAGGGAACCGTGGGGCTCAACATCTTCAAGAACGTCAACTTCCTGACTGCCTCGGAGAACATGAAGATCTTTCTGGAAATGTACTTTGTGGCTCTGTTTGGCATGCTTGGTAAGCGAGCGGAGGAGGGCACCAAGGGCAAGTCTCGAGACCAGAAGCAGCTCGTTAAGCTGTTGCTCAAGCTCAAGGACAATGCCCTGCTGCTGAGAGGTATCCAGTACTTTGTGTCTGAGATTGTGGTCAAGAGCGACCTCATTGTGAAGAAGAGAGAGCGGGAGCGAGTCATGTGGGGCAGAGACGTGACCACAGATATCGTCGATGAGCTCACCAAGGCGGCGTAATTATAGAAAGATGGCTAATGTGAATGATGTATATATTAAAAATGGGGTTGTAGGAATGGATAGTAGTATACGAGGAATGTAGATAAGCACCTCTTATTCGTTTATAGTGGCTCAACACACCATGATGTTATACTATGGAACTGAGAGCAGCTAGAGGCATTAGAAATTCTAATAAACTAATATATGAATTTCTTTACCAAGCGAGTCTGGTTCATTCACAGCTGATTCAACTCACTTGCAAAACTTATACAATCACTTCTTTGCTTCTTGAACAACTTCAGAACTAGTCCTCCCACCCAACTAATAATATCTAAGTGTTTAGTTACACTTTGTTAGACTGAAAAGTCGGCTAGGGGTTATTTGTCGGGGTTCCCCAGACACTAGAGAAGAACGGAGCTTACAACAGGATAGCTCATATACACATTTCTAACAAACACAGTGCCTCAACTCTCATCTCAGCTTTAACACCCATTTAAACCACTTCCTCCAACCCACCTTCTACCCGCTTCCCAACTAAACTACTTACACCCAACATCCCAACCTTAACTCACTTGATACGCCAACTTACACCTCATCGTGATCTTCAAACACGTCTTCTTCACCACCCTCCAAAACGCAATGCCGCCCCGAAAACGCGACAAAAAAAGCGCGTCGCCGTCGCCACAGCCGCCGTCGCCCAAAACCAAGAAACGCCTCAAAAAGAAACTGCCCTCGAGCTCAGATTCGCCCACACGAACCTCTCCTCTATGGGACTCTCCCCTGGGCTTCTTTCTGAGTCCCTTTCGACCCACAACCACCCAATGGGGCGCCAGATACATGTACGTGTCCTTTGCGCTCATCATCCGAGCCGCCGTGGCTCTAGGACCCTACTCGGGCTTTCAGCAGCCTCCTATGCATGGTGATTTCGAGGCCCAGAGACACTGGATGGAAATCACCACTGCGCTGCCTGTGAGCAAGTGGTACTTCTACGACCTGCAATGGTGGGGTCTGGACTACCCTCCGTTGACGGCGTACCATTCGTGGCTGTGTGGAGTCATTGGCAAGTACGTGAACCCGGAGTGGTTTGAACTCGACACTTCTCGAGGATGTGACGCTTACGGATTGAAGACGTTTATGCGGTTGACTGTCCTGCTGTCCGAACTGCTCATCTACATCCCCCCTGTCATCTCGTTTGCCAAATGGACTGGTAAACAGTACGGATACTTTCCCACCGATCTGTCCATCTCTGCAGCTGCCATCATCTTCCAGCCTGCTCTGATTCTGATCGACCATGGCCACTTTCAGTACAACTCCGTGATGCTGGGTCTGGCTCTGCTGGCTTTCGTCAACCTGAACCACCAAAAGTACGTCGTAGCGTCGTTTTTCTTCGTCGCTTCGCTCTGTTTCAAGCAAATGGCGCTCTACTACTCGCCCGTCATCTTTGCCTTCCTCCTGGGACTCTGTGTGTTCCCCAAAATCAACCTGAGACGGTTCATTTCCATCGGAGTCACGGTGATCGTCTCTTTTGGCCTCTTTTTCCTGCCCCTTGTGCTGGCTGGAGGTCTCGACCAGGTCAAACAGTGTCTCATTCGGGTGTTCCCCTTTGGACGAGGACTCTGGGAAGACAAGGTGGCCAACTTCTGGTGTGCAGGCAACACATTCTTCAAGTTCAAGCTGCGATACACCTCTGAGCAGCTGCAGATGTACTCGTTGACGCTGACTCTGGCAGCCATTCTGCCCGTGATGCTCATTGTCTTCTTCAACCCCAAGCGAAAGCTCATTCCCTGGGCCTTTGCCGCCTGCTCGTGGGCATTCTATCTCTTTTCGTTCCAGGTGCACGAGAAGTCCGTTCTTGTGCCTCTTCTGCCTTCCACTCTGCTGCTGGCCACTCTCGACAGAAACGTCATTTCTCTCGTCACCTGGATCAACAACGTGGCTGTCTTTTCCATGTGGCCCCTGCTGCGACGAGAAAACCTGCAGTTGCAGTACTTTGTCGTCACTTTCCTGTGGAACTGGCTGCTCGGCAACTTTGAGCCTTCTCGACTGTGGACCGCTACTTTGCCCAAGTCCATTTTCTGGCGATTGGTGGTCGTTGGCTTCTACGTCGGCATGGTGGCTCTTCAAGTCGCTGAGTATCTGTACCCCCAGGTGGACCGGTACCCTGATTTGTGGGTTGTAGGCAACGTGCTGCTGTGTGCACCTTGCTTCGCTCTGTTCTGGCTGTACACTTTGTACAATCTGTGGGAAAAGAGACGTGAGAAGGCGTAACAAGGTGAAACTGGAGGAGTATATAGGTAAGATTATAGATTTTGGAAGACGAGACCATGAGCGAACGAGACCATGAGCGAAGCGAATTGTTGAGTCAATAGCTGAGAAGTGGTCAGCTTGTCAAGAATCTAAGCTTTGTTAGTAGCTTTGTTAGCTTCCAGTAGCCCACCAACAAAATCAGTTGGAAACTCTAAGTATGACATTGTAGACACGGTTGAAACAGATGAACATGGTCTTCATTCACTCTCTGCTCTGCGAGTGTCTCCTCTCTCTTCTCTCAGATACATATATAGATGGAATATCGCCCCAAAGCGAAACTCAAGGCTACACAAAAGCACAACGCACTGAGTATTATAAAGGGGAAATCTTTAATCTCCTTTCGGCCATTTGATCAGTCAACAGATGGATGCGTGCTGTTACCGTGGTTATCCGAAAGTGATAAATATGTACCGAGCTAACTTTGCGGGTCTGGGTGTTTATATAGAGAGTGGCAGTATCAGAATTACCCACTGTAAATTTGGGACCACTGCAGGGTAGTTTATGAGGCAAATAAAGTTTGCTTATGTAATCGTGGCGAATATAAGGCGTAATTATTTTTACATAAATTCATTAATTACATCATAAACATCGTAAAGCACATGGAACTCGCCCTTTTCTCCTAACTGGCATCCTCAAAATACTTTCTTTCTTCACAGTCGGAAGTGGAGACAAAGTAATGCAAAATCGCTCTGAGCTTGGAAACATCGTGTCCTGCTGCTGCCAGATCATCGATATACGAGCTGGCTTTCTGAGACATAGTCTGTATTCTCTTCAGACAATAGTCAAAGCTCTTTGTCTCTGTTTTCATGTAATCCACCGCGTACTTCTTCAGGGAAACGTCGGTAGTTCTCTGTTTCAGAATGTTGAGGATCTCTCTGTTGTCTGGATTCGCTCTTATGCTGTGGATGAGCGGAAACGAGAACTTTCCCTCGCTGATATCTTCACAGAAGCCCTTGTTTTCCGTCAACTCGGTAGACTGCAAGTTGAGATAGTCGTCCAGAATCTGGTAAATGACGCCCAGGGTATCTGTGAGATGAGTGAGATCAAAATCAATCTTCTCGTGGTCCTCCTGTTTGGAAGCCACAGACAGCATGAGTCTCAGTGCCAATCTGAACAGTCCTCCAGTCTTGTGAACCACCATCTCCAGATACTCGTCTTCAGAAGGACAGGTGAGTGTTTCTCGCCAGTAGAGATCCATACCCTGTCCTCTATGCAAATTGATCATCTCCTCGGTGAAAATGGACACCGCATCGAAACTCTTGAGCTTGAGAACCTCCTGCAAAGCTACAAAGTACATGTAGTTTGCCGAGTTGATGGTCTGAGGCACTCCAAACAGACAATGAGCCGCAGGCAGACCTCTTCGAAGCATGGAGTTGTCTTCCACGTCGTCCACCAGCAGCGACGAGTTGTGCAGAATCTTGGTAATGTGCGAAATCGTCTCGAGATCAGATTTATCGACCTTGATAACCGCTCCAAACGCTGCTATCAGATGCTCTCGGATATTGTGGCCTCGGTTGTTGGCCAGGTAATTGTAGGGTCCCAGAAGCGCCGTGTCGGCAGTCTTGCTCCATTCTTCCTTGAAATCCGCGCTGTTGTAGTCCATCAAATAAATGCTGTTGCCACTTTGGCGAGATATTTTCTCGTGTGGATCAAGGTTATATTAATCCGACATGTACATACGTGTTTTATTCGCATGGAGAATAAGGTTTGAGATAAGAGATCTTGGGACATGTCCATATCATAACAGAAAACTCAACATCCAAACCCACACTCTCTTGTCATCATCAAAGAACATGTCCATCACTAAATCCGAGCTGGAAAACCTAAGAGACAAGTCGCTGAGCGCACGTGACTTCTCCTACTCGCCGTACTCAAAGTTCCGAGTCGGAGCCGTTCTTCTGACCGAATCAGGAGAATGGATCCAGGGCGCTAATGTCGAGAATGCGAGCTATGGAGGAGCCATTTGCGCGGAGCGGGTGGCGATTACGAGGGCTATTGTGAGTACAAAGCCAACGCCGAAGGTGTTGGCTTTTCTGAGCATCTATTTTGTTTGTGCCACTTCCAATGATCTGACAGCTCCAATGTTGGTACCATTGGAATGGGGAGATCACGGCGATCAGAATGATATACTGATTGTGTCTGGCTGGCCATGTGGTCCGTTTTTGATGCGATATTTCCGGGTATACCGTCCACCTTCTTCAAGCACCATTCTCCGTTGTGACCTCCACACTGCTCTGGCAGCTACAAAAACAGTACCACTGCATTAGAGAGATCGCGGGTGTCACAATGGTATATTGAATGCCCCTATCTGCTACACTATAACGTGGCACATTCAGTACTTTCGTTTGCCACTTACTAACACAGATGGAAGGCCACAAGAAGTTCAAGGCGATTGGAGTGGCGTCCGATCTGTCCGTGGTGTGTTCCCCTTGCGGAATTTGCCGTCAGTTGTGAGTACCAAAAGGAGGAGTGGTAAGCTGATGCCAATGAAGAAGACTGACTATCTCTTAGTGTGACAAATGACCTTGCTGCAGCTGTGCATTGTGCTACAGGCTGCTGATCCACACTTATCTACAGTCTGTCGTCTGACCTCTTCGAGTCATTGCTTTAGAGCTTAGGCTTGTTGTTTCACTACAGTCAAGGCTTCTCACCCTACACACAGACCTTCGCCCTACTTCCGTTACTAACCCAGCATCCGAGAATGGTCCACGGACATTCCCATCTACCTCTTCACCAAAGTGAGTACATCTAACATCATCATATCTATTCATACTAACCCAGGACGGCAAGTACACGATGCAGACCATCAAGGAGCTGCTGCCTCTGTCGTTCGGTCCCGAGCATCTGGACACCGACAAGGTCGAGGCCGAAACCGAGACCTTGCTGGAGGTTTAACCAGATCGTCATTAGCATCCACTGGGGAATTACGAAGGGGGAGCCTGGAGCTTGGCTCGCAGAGCCAGGAGCTGAGTTAGTATAGGTGCATTTAATAGAAAACATGAAGACAGTAGTGAGGGGTAGTAATAAGCTGATCTTAAAACATCCAAGCCTTGTGTCCTAAGCTCTTGCCACAAATAGCCTGGTTTCCATCTCTTAGTATCATCCCTTGGTGACCACCAATTTCTCCTTTCGATCAATACTCACCTGATCACGCTTCTCTTCGGCCTGCTTTTGCAAACTTGCAACCTCGTCCTCGACGGTGGTGATCTGGCCTCGAATGAACTCGAGTCGCTTCTCCACGTTGCCCTTGGCCTCATCGATGGACTGGGGGACAAGCACGGGGCCAGTCAGCTTGTACACCTTGGCGTCGTCCTTGACGGACTTGAACTCGTCCTCGACAATGAGGTTTTCTTGCAGCTGGGCCTCGAGCTTTTGTCGAGACTCAATGTGTCTCTGCATGGCTGGGTTAGTACGGTAGTGAGGAGGTCCGAATGGACAACATGGAGCTGTAAGGAAGTGACATTAGCACAATAACTCGTTCAATGCATTGTCAGGCTGTTGAGATGGTAGTGTGACCACAAGTCAGGGTATGTCTCCTTTGAACACCTTACTTCATCAAAGCACATCTTACTGTGATGTGATGACAGCAGACTGGTGATTCTGAGATAATCTGACTATATACCACAAGCCAAGATCTAGTAGACAGTATTAATGATCAATTCATGACTTTGAACACTGTATACGCTTGAGTTCATAGGTCATGATTGTGTGGGTGTCAAGATGGATCAGAAGACGCAATCTAGAGAAGAGATCCTAGTACTAAACAATAGACTGACTCCGCATAACTCAATGAGCATTGTGAGATTCAAGAGTATCCTGTCTGAAGTGCTGTTCTAGCTTTCCCATTAAGGAGTAAGCCTGAAGGTAGATCACTCAAGAGACACACTTCTTGAGACCCAGACTTCACAAGAAGGACATCTAATCAGTCGAACGACAGCCCTTACGTCAATGACACCTATAGACACTCAAGTCCTGCTCTTCTTCTTGAATCATTGATGTGATGATCCACCTCATGTTTAGCACCTGAATCCTCTATCAACAAACGAAATCACAAATGATCTCAAGTTTTCGGCTCCAATGACATCAACATTCATCCCAAAGCTCAGCACCAATCACAAATCCCATTCTTCACATCACCAATCTCCTCCTTGATCCAACCTCCCATCTCCCTTGATTTGACACCCCCTCACTTCTTACTAATCCTCCTACTCACACTGCTGGACAATCTCAAACTCGCCCGAGAGCTGCTCAAACTTCTTCTGGTCTTCCATGGTGTTTCTGTTGTGTTTGGTAAGTGTCGTGTCGTGAAGCGTCAGGGTGCCTCGATATGCAGCTGCCTAGAAATTCGCTAAAGTTCGAGACCCGCATATCTTAGGAGCTTGACTAACGAGTTTATCGCCACCAGAACCGACTCATCTTGTGATCTTGCAAAGACGAAAAGACGACAACTAAAATGCAGGTGAGTGTGTGAGGAGGCGGTTGAGGGATTACGTTTGCCATTGAGTGAAATGGGGCATATTCAGGTGGTGAGAACAGACCAGTTTGTGGGTGTCACTAAGTGGGGGGTACCACATCTATATGAGGTCATGAGGAGACATGGATGATGGAGAGAGAACTGTGGTTTTCTCTTTGAATTGATGGTCTTGGTTTGATCACCTACATTTGGTGATACCCTTTGATCCGTGCAATATCGTCATTGTGGGGTTGTGGACGATCAGTTTATTCAGCATTGGTGATCTTGAGATGTCCATGTTTTGAGGGTGGTGCTTTAGTGACTGTGGGTGTTTTCATGACAAAGTGTTGAGGTGCCTGTCTGATGATGTACGTCATTTGACTTGAGACTCTGTTTGAACAGGTCATCATTGAATCCCGTTGTTGAGACATATAGACTGAGAAGAAGACGCTATAAGTGGGGCTCATCTTCACGTCATGAATACCTTGATGCGATATGCTTACTGTCTCATTACAATCCTGATTGCAGTTTGGTATTTTTCAGAGTCATTGAAGGACCTTTTTCACTTGCGTGGACAGACAGGAGCCTGAATTTATCAGGGGATACCTCAAACGCATTTCAATAGCCAACATGAATACTGCATCTCATGAGATATACTGCCCATCTATATGCCTACCATCAGGTTCAACTGTGACAGCTGCTTCAGTTGATCTACTCTCTAGTGGACATCAATCTCTTCTGTCTGGAACTGCTACAATTCTACAGAATACAAGTTTTGGACTCATAGGGTCCGCTCAGACCTACGGCCTTCGCTACCGATACTAACACAGCTCAAACCATGGCTCCAAGTCAACTCTCCTCGACACATTATCGAGGAAGGACACGAAGAAGGCTTTGAAGACGGCCAGGAGGCTTCTCCTTACACGAAATCTGTTCTCTTCGCCAATTCTCTCAAACTCCCTTCTACTCCACAGACTCTTCTTGTCTCTACTGCAAAACTGCTGCCTGTAGTTGAAGCTCTCTTCTCTCAAAAGTCGAAACCCACCTCTGTGGGCGAAATCATTGGCGAAATCCAGCTCAAGAAGAATGCTCAGAGCGCAGTACAGAGACGCAAGTTCACTACAGACTTTCTGGAGGAGGAAGACGAAGAAGACGAGATTGAAGAGGAGTCTGAAGGGGTCATCACATCGCAAAAAGTGACTCTCTCACTCGTCCAATACGGACCAGACGTGATTGTGGTTGAAATCAAACAAGATGAGCTTCTGCTTGCTCACGGGTTTGCTCAGCAGCTCATAGAACTCGTCAAACCTCGTCAAACGCTCATTCTGGCTCCTGGAAACACAATTGCCGACGTCCATGTCCACCAGCTGGTTGTAGGCAACTCAGATCTCGTTCCCCTGGCCTCCACACCGCTGCTACAGTCGCCCAACTTCATTTCAGGCCTTGGAGCTGCTGTTTTGACCCGGTGTCAGCAAGCCAAGGTTCCCGCTACTGCTCTGGTAGTTCAGAACGTCGGAACTCAGTCGTTTGAACGGTACCAGAGCGATACCTTTGAAGACCTGACTGAGATTCTGGCAGGAGTCTTCGGACTCGATGGAGCAAAGGCACTGAAGCTGCTGAGAGCTGACGACGGTGTTGCTGGTCTGTATCTTTGAGGAGTTAATGAATGGTATGGTTGAATGTAGAACAGAACTAGGTTGCTATTGTAGTCGGTGTCTCGAGGGCAGTGATCGTAGTTCTGAAATCATGATTCGTGTCTCTCTGTAGTGATCCTTGAAGGATAAAATGATGGACCTCTGAATTGGAGCTCAACAGATAGACGAGTCTGATATCTTCGTATCGTTAGTGATAATGGCCTGAGACAGATAAGCTACACATTTCAGTAATTCAAGCAATGTCAAGCCATTCTGGATACTCAGACATGACAAATCTTCTCTTTGAGCATTTTGTGTCGACAACATTACAAAATTCCAACTTTTCATGCTTTCTAATACCAGTATTCAGGCTCAAGTCTCAATGAAATCAACTGCTCCACAGTATAGTTAACGACAAAACTACTGTCTAGTTTCAGTGTGACTGTCCTCTACAGCGCTCTAACGACAGAAACGAAACTACTCACAGTTCGAGTTCCTCACTCATTAGCATGTCTTCAACAGCGACTGACCCTAATTAACCAACATGCTGTTACGATCTACTTGTACAAGTAAAGCACAAGTGACTGCACTCTCAGTGTTTCAACGACAGAAACAAAACTGCTGTCTAATCTCAGTCTAAATGTTCTCTACAGTAACCCAACGACAGACACAAGACTGTTCGCAGTTCTAGTTTCATTCTAACCAGTCGTACAACACACTACGAACGAAACAAATCCGCTGCGCAGATCCAGTTTCCTTCTACTCAGTTCCCTTCTTTTTCTCTAAACGATATCCTAGTTAAATATATACTACATTAATCCTTCTTCGACTTCTTCTTCTTAGGAGTCTCCTCGCCGCCCAAGCTCTTTCGCTTCTTTTCCTTCTTGTCCTTCTTGTCCTTCTTCTCGGACTTGTCCTTCTTGTCCTTCTTCTCCTTCTTCTCCTTCTTTTCCTTCTTCTCCTTCTTCTCCTTCTTCTCGTCGGCGTCCTCCATCTCGACGTCAGAGTCCTCCTCATCGACCTCCACGTCGCCCATGTTGGCCAGGACCTCGTCCATGGCGGTCTTCATGGCATCGACGTTCTTGGTGGGAGCCACGCCGGTGTCGTAGAAGGTGAGTCGCTCCTCGACCTGCTGCTTGAGGGCCTTTCCGAAGATGGAAGTGGGCACGTCGGAGTAGTTGTCGATTCGAGATGCAATGGAACACTTGTTGGCGAGGAATCGCGAGATTCGGCCCTTGTTCTTGAGCCCGGCCTTGCCAATGAAGGACGAGTGGTAGATCAGACCGTACTTGGGGGTGTTGCCCTTGGTCTTGAGGGCTCGGAAGAGAGCCTTCTCGGCTCCAAGAATCTGCACGGTGGACGCGGGGTACTTGGACAGGTTGGTCAGAGAGCCGGCGTGAGAAATGAGACGAGCGCCAACAACCTCACCAATGAGCTCGGACAGGTTGGGGGCAATGGTGTTCATCTTCTCGGACAGGTAGCCGTACAGCTTTCGTCGGTAGTCGGTGATGTTGACGACCCGCTCGGCAAAGGTGGTCACGTTGTCCATATCGGCCTCGGAAATGTCCTGGCCCATGGAGATCTTGGAGGCGTCGATGATCTGCTGAGCAAGACCAGCATCGTCGTTGACAATGGCGGCAATCTCGTGCAGAGAGTCCTCGGACAGCTCGCTCTTGTCCTTGATGAAGAGGGCAAGCTTGGCAAAGGTGTAGTTGTCGTTGACGAGCTTGGCGAGCTCGGGGAAGTGCCAGCCGTACCACTCCTTGACTCGCATGGAGAAGGTGTTGATGTCCTTGTCCAGCTGGTCCAGCAGCGCAATCGCCTGGATGATGTGGTTGTCGTTCTTGTTGACCGAGAACTTGACCTTGGCTCGCGAGTAGGCATGGCCCAGACCCAGCTGAGCCCGCTCCAGGTCTCCAGAGTCGAGCTGCTCCAGGAATCGGTCGCCAAACAGACGAATACCTCGCTGCAGGTCGTGCACGGCCTCGTTGGACACACACTCCACGTTGGGCAGAGCCTCCTTTATGCTCTGGCCCAGGTTCTTGTCACTGATTCCCAGCACAATCTTCTTCTTCTTGGAGCCCTCGGGCAGGTTGAGCTCCAGCAGCGACTTGAGATGGTCGTTGCAGATACCCTCGGAAATGTCGTTGGCGTTCTCGAGAGCGTGGGCAGCGCCCTTGAAGGGAGCAAAAGACACCAGCTTGACGAGCTTGGAGAGCTTGGAAAAGTCGGTACACGACTCCTGGACCTCCTTGACTCGGGCGCCAATGTTCTCGGGCTGCAGCAGCACCTTGAACAGGGCGTAGCCAGAGGCCTCCTCGAAAAGTACGTAGTCGATTTGGTCCGACATGATGTGTGTTGTTGAGAGAGAAGAGAAAGAGGGTGTTGTAGGGTTGGGAGAAAAGAGCCAGGAATATTTTTTAACCGTCCTGCAGACTCAGAAAAAATTGTGCAGCAGACGAGAATAGAGTTTTACCCGGAAGTGATGTGGGGGCATTGAGATCAGAAAGTGGTCAACTTGTTAATGAAGGGGCAAAAGTGATTTCTGAGGCATGGAGCATGTTTCTGGAGACTCGAATATATGGCTGGCGTTTTTCTGGCTCGATTTGGACACTTTTGAGATGTTTTCAATGGACATGTTCTGAACTCTAGATGGAGACTGTGATTACTAAGAGGAGGAATGTGGGAGATATTTGTAGGGTAATGGGTGGGTTTTATTTCATTTCCAGTTGATCTGTACACGAGCGGCGAGATTAGATGCCTCTTTTCCTCCATTCCTCCAAAACTAGCTCCTCCACACCTTCCATCTGTAGCAATAATCGATGCAACGCTGTCTGACTATAGAGAGGTGGGATATTGGGTGACCGAAGGAAGGTGGAGTGAAAAGGAGGTGGTTTTGGTGTTTCTGATGGCGCCATATATGTCTGATTTAAATTTCTCAGCTCTACCTCTCTTCTAATATTGTATTTCACCCCCTCCAACAACTGTGCTACCTCGGATCAAGGTTGGCAGTGAAAAATGAGGTGCACTACGGAAGTCAACGAAGTGGGTGATACAGACGAGGTAGAAGCGGGAAATCTTGTATCTGGGATATCTGCACGTGTATTATCAGATTCACCTACTTTTTTGACCCATTCAACCACCCTATCCTCCGCAAAAATGGATTGTTCAAGTCCACAAAAATTCACGATAGAGTTTGAGCCTAGATGTAAGCGATAATACTATGAGAGGGGTTAATCGGTGAACAACTGGTTGAAAACGCTCAAAAACACTTGTCAGTACTTCCTGTAGTGTTTTTACTGGCCAGAATGCTTTTCCTTCCCTCTGACATTTATATTCACCCCATCATATCCCTCCCATAATGTTCAATTCAAGGCATCCACTTTTCATCCACTTTGGGATATTTTAAGGTTTGTCAGATTAAGGTATCGGGTGAAACGTTCGATTCTCGCCTGGGACTTTATTAAGCTATAATTAGGATGATTCTGGGATGTGCTCTCAAATGATAGTGAAAGAGTAGGCAGAAGAGTGCAGTATAGCCAGTAGGTTCTTGAATGATGTCTCTCTGTTATTGAAGCCCCAAAATGTCATTATAGTTGTTAAGACTACTACTCTGAGATCTCTTCGGTTCTGCAACCTGACTATCAAACGCTGTGATCGTGTGAAGATGGTCGTTGATACTTGCTGATATTATGAAAAGGCTCTAAAGCTCCCTTGTTCAATTCATTTCACCCTTTCAAACATGTTTCTCGAGTTTGAAGGTGTTTCTGAAGAGCACTGAAACAGGACCAAGTTCCCATTGGAGCACCTAAACTGGATGAAGATGGAGTGAGTGATGAAGATGTCCGAATAAAACAGAATCGAGGACAGGGAGTTGAAGTCCAGTCTCAAGGGATCAAACAGATGACGAATGACAATTCCCCACTGTTTTGCAGATGTCAAACCACTTTATTCTCGGCTTCTCATTTTTCAACCTTTTTACCCAATAAACCCAATAATTGCTCGAAAAGATGGGAAAATACAAAATAAATCAACAGGCAGGTAGAACTGCTTTAGAGCAGGTATAATAGACAGCGAGTGCTCGGCGATTGACAGTTGCAGCTAGCTATTCGTATATAATTACCAACTTCCTCCATCTCATTAGACCAATCATTCCAGTCTCACTGTCACAATTGTAAATAAATGTATAGAACTGGATTCAAGAGTTACATTGTACTTACAATATACAGTACTACAAGTAGACAGCTCTTAGATAGCCCACTTGTGGCACCTAATCTTCACCACTCAAACATCTCTTACCTCATTAAGCCGTGTCAATACTCATCTTGATATGCACTCAAACTGTACAGCAGTGGGGTGATCCCACAGAAGAGGGAAGAGCTGTATTCAGAAGAAGAATATATTTAATAGATAACACCGACGTTGAAGAAACACTGGAAACCACTTCAACCCCACAAAACCTCTACTTCTCCCCACACACACTCCTCCTATTCCCACTCATTACTTATCCCTTCAACTAACCTTAATAAATACTTACACCTCCCACTCCCCAAATAAACTTCCGCATATGTGAAAAGATTAGACCTTAGACCTTCTCTCTTTCTCTCCACTATTCTCTCTGCACCACCCACCATGACGTCTGTAGAGAACACCTGCAGCGGTCCCGACTGCGGCAAGACCGTCGACGGCTCGCTCAAGTGCCCCGTGTGTCTCAAGACCGGCGTCAACGCCTTTTTCTGCGACCAGACCTGTTTCAAGCGAAACTGGGCCCTGCATAAGGCCGTCCATGCCCCTGCTGGTCAAGAAACCACTGATCCCTTCCCCAACTACAGCTATTCGGGCGATCTGCGGGCCGTGTACCCCTTGCACCCCCGCCGGGAGGTCAAGGCCAACATTGTCAAGCCTGACTACGCCGGAGACGGCCAGCCTATCAGTGAACAAAAGGTGCAGCGATCCACCCAGATCACTGTGCTTTCTGAGGCTGAACAAAACACCATGCGAAAGGTGTCCAAGCTGGCAAGAGAGGTGCTGGACGCCGGAGCGGCTGCCGTTAAACCTGGTGTGACTACCGAGGAAATTGACGCTATTGTACATGCTGCTTGCATGGAGCGAAACGCATACCCTTCCCCTCTCAACTACTACAACTTCCCCAAGTCTGTGTGCACGTCGGTCAACGAGGTCATTTGCCACGGTATTCCCGACAAGCGACCTCTCCAGGACGGCGATATCGTCAACCTGGACGTGACCATCTACAAGGACGGCTTCCACGCCGATCTCAACGAGACCTACTACGTTGGAGACAAGTCCAAGGCCAACAAGGACGTTGTTCGACTGGTCGAGACTACCCGACAGTGTCTCGCCAAGGCCATCGAGGCCGTCAAGCCCGGTGTCATGTACAGATCGCTGGGCGAGATCATCGAGAACGAGGCCAAGAAGGCCAACCTGTCTGTCGTTCGAACCTACTGTGGCCACGGTATCAACCAGCTGTTCCACTGCGCTCCTAACGTGCCCCATTACGCCCGAAACAAGGCTGTTGGAGTTATGAAGCCCGGTCATACCTTCACCATCGAGCCCATGCTGTCTCTGGGATCGTTCAAGGACCAGACCTGGCCCGATAACTGGACCGCTGTGACTTCAGATGGAAAGTGGTCCGCCCAGTTTGAGCATACTCTGTTGGTGACGGAGACGGGTGTGGAGATTCTCACTGCGAGATACAAGAATTCGCCGGGAGGAGCTATTAAGCAGTAGCGAGCGAACGAGCGAAGCAACATGAGCGAAGCGAGTGTTTATTCGGTCGTTTGAGGCCGTAAGTGTCACCAGCTTAGCGAGTGTTGATGCGGTCGTTGGACGCTGCAATATCCACTAGTGCTGACTGTAGAGCATGAAAAGTCGTCTTCCATTCAAGACGACTTACCACAGTCAACGAAGATATATATATGAATGATGAACGGGGTGCATGAGATTGTCGTGTAGGAGAAGAAGACTTGTAAGTAGACAGGGAGGTCGAGAGAGTGGGATCAGTACAAGGGAAGGTCAAGAGGATGAGAGAGATCACTACAAAAAGGGCACTCGTTTACAAGAACTTGGATATGCTAAAAGAATGAAATAGTAAGACAGGTGAGGATCACGATGGAGTAAAACAGATGAGGATCATGATCAGTATACCAAGGACATGAATATAGGAATACTACAAGTACAGTACACTGATGGTCATTCTCTTAAATTAGTGAACAAGGCAGACAGCCAGAACTCGTTACTTGTAGAATGCTCCATGTAGCTACATTACTAAGCTGCTCCCAGTCTCTAGTCAAAGGGTAAGCAGCTTACACCAACTACACTCAAAGTCAAAAGCCTCCCTACCAAACTCCACCTTAAACGAGCACTCACATATAACCACCTTCAAGTAGCTACACACCCTTCTCTCCTCTACACCACCACCTAGCACTCCACAAAACAAAGCGGCGGACGCAATCATGTTCTGTCTCCAATTCGGCGTGATGTGGATGCTAGTGGAGGTGCCAAACGAGGTGACGAAGGTGCCTTCTGTGTAGGGGCGGCTTAGTGATGACCCTATGTTACAAACCCACAGATTACGAGTATGTCCCAACCACACTCAGCTTCCGTTAAACTTCCGCCTCATGTCTCAGTTTGAGGTGAGGTGGATTTGGGTGGTATAGTGGCGACTAAGAAATACTACAAGTAGCGATGATCAGGCTTCCCATCGATTGGGTACAATTGATCCAACTTCTGAATTTTCCACTTTTCTGTTATCCCACCTCACAGCCATTCCTCTGATTCCACCTCTCAGGTCAATTTTTAGTATTTAAGTTGGGTTGAGTTTGAAGGTAAGAATTCTCTAGAAGGTGGAACCACGGGAGTACGATAACTCGATCAATATCCATCCGATCTTCAATCAAATAGTCACAGTCAATTCCCTGTGGGTCAATTACCATACCCTCAAAAATTCAGCTTCTCACCACCTCTCCCCCCCTCTGCCCTAAACCTAACTCTTTTCCCCAGTTCATGCAAAGAGAGCTCGCAGGTCATCTCTCCCTCTCCACTATCCACCATGCTCCGATCCGCCTGCACCCGAGCCGTGCCGCGTCTGAACGTGGCCCGAGGCCTGCGATTCCAGTCGTCCAAGCCCGCCGACGGGCCCGAAACCGTCTTCACTTCTCTCAACGAGGAGAACGATCCCAACCGAGACGCCTTTTTCAAGTACACCTGGGGCACCTGGTTGAAGAACAACGAGGCCGAGCGAGCTAAGCGAGAGACCCGGTTCTCCATCGAGGGTCTTGCCGAGGTCATCAAGTCTCTTCCCCAGTCCGGAAAGGCTCCCATTGAAGCTGAGACCGAGATCAAGGTCACCCAGCTGGCCTCTCTGCACGAGGGCAAGCACCACCGAGTCTACCGAGTCGATGTGGACGATGGAAAGCAGTACGTGCTGCGAATCCCCTACGGTCTGGGCTCCGAGCTGTTCCGAAAGAAGCGTATCCAGAGCGAGGTTGCTACCATGGACTTTGTCAGAGAAAAGGTGGCTAACGATAAGTTCCTTGTTCCCGAGGTGTACTCCTGGAACGCCACCACCGACAACCCTCTGGACGCCCAGTACACGCTCATGGACTACTTTGCCGGCCGAGACACGCTGATGAAGCACTGGAACCCTGTTTCCCAAGAGATGACCGAGCGGGCTTCCAAGATCAAGCCTGTCGTTGACATCTACTCTGCCCTCCTGCAGCCCGAGTTCACCCGATACGGATCGCTCTACTTCACCGAGGACGTGTCTTCCAAGGACGCCTCTGTTCTGGCCTACAAGGGCGCTGAGAACGACAAGAAGGAGCTTGCTGACCGATGGCGAATCGGTCCCACCACCGAGTCTCGTTTCTGGAAGAACTCTCTACCCGAAGACTCCCCCATGCGAGGTCCCTGGGAGACTGCCGAGGAGTACATTGAGGCCACTGCTGCCATCAACCTCGCCAACCTCGCTGAGCTGTCCAAGAACGGCGAGCGAAACCCCGCTGTGGTTGCTGCTGCTACTGCCACCTACGAGAAGTACCAGCAGCTTGCTTCCCAGCTCCTTCTGCGTCCCGAGGTCGAGAACGACAACCTCTTTTCTCCTCGAATGGCCTTTGGCGACCTGCACCCTATTAACGTGCTGGTTGAGGGCCAGAAGGACATTACTGAGTCTACTCTTGCTCTCGTCGACTTTGAGAACACCGCCATCAAGCCCGCTCTGCTGATCGGTACTCCCGACTACGTGCGGTACGGCGGTCTCAAGCTGTTCAAGACGGACGATATCCCCAACTACGACCAGCTGAGCGACCAGGAGAAGGCCCAGGTCAACTACATGATCGCCCAGACCCAGAACGCCTTCACGTTCGAGTTCCTGCTCAACAACGAGGCTCCCGAGTTCATCAACTCCTTCTCTCCCCGAGTGAAGCGACTGTCCGAGCCCGTGCGACTCGCCCTCAACCCCCTGTACCTCGAGGACCATCTCGACCTCTCCGAGGAGATGATCAAGCTGCAGCAGGACTGGACCCCCATCATGGGCATGGAGCGAGAGTTCCCCGTGCACTGGACCAACGAGGAGTACGAGAAGCAGGCCAAGGACTTTGCCGAGTGGAACCAGAAGGCCATGTCCACTCCTTTCTTCCAGACCAAGGGCTGGGTTCCCCAGGACATGTTTGAGCAGCTCTTCGGCAACGGTCTGCTTGACAAGACCGAGTCTGGCGACTACGTTTATGTTCCCCCCAAGAAGGAGTAACCGGTGTAGCAGCGAGGTATTCCATAGTATATAGTAAATAGCAGCAATGAGAATTGCGTATGAGTGATGAGACAAGGGTGATTTGAGAAATGAATGTGAAGTGGTAACTGTTAGTTTTAATACTACATCAAATGAAGAAACGTTTACAATGACAGTACATATTCGACATGTGAGAACACTGTAGAGCTTGCTCGAGGTTTCTGTACAGTAAATATTCAGAGTGTGAACAAGGAGCTCTGCTATGAACTACTAGAATGTTGCATGACTTCAGAGCCACTCGATATTGACAGTAGAGACAAAACAGACCTGGTTTGCTTCTGTAGATGACACAGTCATACAGTATGTCTCTCATATCCTATCCGAAGACAGTTAGAGGTTTTACTATTGAGCAGAGCACTAACAAGAGAGGCTTCATTGTTAGACAATCATGAAAGAGCCTGCAAGCTAGAACTTCCTTTACACATGAGAAGCTCATTTCATGGATTGTACCTGAGAAGCTGTAAGTTGACTTGCACTTCATGTCCTCAGTATCTACTTCATATCCTCAGCGACTCTCAACTACACCTCCAAACGATAGAAATGGTCAAATTCTAGCATACTTCATCTCATCCAAATCTCATCTATCATCTATTACTTGTCTAAAGCCTAGTGGTCACACTTCTTGGGTCCCTGGTCTCCCCAGTCGAGCGTGAACCGTCCCTCGGCAACCTTGTACTCCTTGATCTTGTCGATCACCTCCTCGGCGGTTTCTCCGACAACAACAATATCCCGAGCGCCGTTGCCGATAAAGCCCTGTTCCACGGCCTTGTTGATCCACTCGATCAGACCATCATAAAAGCCGTTGATGTTGAACAGCACAATGGGACACGAGTGGATGCCCAGCTGGTTCCACGTGATGACCTCAAACAGCTCCTCGGCGGTTCCGTAGCCGCCAGGAAGAGCCACAAACGCGTCAGCTTCCTGGCCCATGAGCCGTTTACGGGTGTGCATGTCCTGAACAACGGTAGTCTGACCGTACTCCTCGACCGTAGGAGGATTGATCTTGTTCTGCTCTTTGTGAATCAGCGCCTCGGGAATGATACCGTTCACGTAACCTCCTCGGGTAGCTACAGCTCGAGCCACAGAACCCATGATTCCGGTAGTTCCTCCTCCGTATACAAGTCCCCACTGGTTCTGGACAAACAGCTCACCGAGTTTGTCAGCAGCCTGGGACACGGAAGGATCGTTGCCCGACGACGAGCCACAGAAGACACAGATGGTTTTGGTGTGTGGGATGGTCATTGTGATGTGTGAAAGTAGATATGAATGTTCAAGACGCCGTTCGGTTATCGTTGAACATAAGATTTGGGAGTGCAGGAGAGGGAGGAGGGGGAGGAGGGAAAATTGAGGGAAAAATTAAGGGTTAATTGAGATAATAAACGGAGACACTAGAAAGCGGATGATGGACGCTTTGTGATAGTATTTGTTATTGTTTTGATCACTTGTATATACCTTCTATTCTCTTTCATCTACATCCTCCTCGGACTCCCCTCAACCCAAAACGAATCAAAGTTCTGCTAAACGAATAGTTTGACGGGAGAATTTTAGACGGGAAGAAAAGGTAGAAGAGAGTAACAAGGTGTGGGGGGGAATAGTTGGCAGGAAGTCTCATTTCCGAGAGTTATAGCCGCTTCTGAGTACATCGACTGCAATAAAACGCTCCAACAAATATCCAAGCGGAACTTTATTCCACGGTATGTACAGGATGCAGAGATGAGATGAGTGGAGAAGGAATAGGTGGAGGACTTGGGTTTGATGTTACACTGATTTCGGGGAAAACAGGGTGCAACGTCTGAGTTATTACGGTTCTTTGGTTTTGAATCATTAAGAACTTTAGCTAGGGAGATACTAGAGCTTCATTGTCTTTAATGGTTATATCAGATCACCTGGAAGTTCACTGTCAGGTGTTTCTTACAAAGAAGAAAGAAGCCGTTCTTCTTCAAGAACACCTAGCAAGACTTCTAAAGGGTTTTTGCAGTAGTACTTTTTCTCAGAGCTCATAAAAACTGTACAAGTAATTACTGTACCAGGTAGTCAACTCCCTAGGTTTATAATCATGATGTGAATGGGAAGGAGAGCATAACGATTAGCTATAATCAAAGTGAGTCACTGAAAAAGCTCAACTAATATATACTGTAAATGAACTCTAGTCACTAGCCTGCCTCATTAAAGTACTTGAAATGCTCACAAGTGTCCGTGATCAAGAGATATGAAGAGTTATGTTGATCCTTGAAAGATCTAAGATCAATTTCTTCAGCTGGACCTTTCCATGAGCCCTCTACAAACTTGTACCAGTACGATAGCCTACATCACTCCCATAAGAAGAAGTTGAAGAACTCCAGCTTGAGTGCTTACTATACCATACGTCCCACCTGTTCCAGGAACCTACGGATACAGTCACAACTGTGGAATCTCTTACTGAAGTTTCATTCAACTGTACCAATGACTCGTTGCTGCACTTCAGAAACTCCTCTACTCCTCTACAACCCACTACCCCAACCCTCACCCCACCCTCCTATCTAATCATAACATGACATTACTATATATCCTCCATCTGTTCCAAGAATGCTTACAGTCTGAGAGAGGCCAAAGGCAGACATACAACTGTCCAAAGGCAGACATGCTGTCTGTAACACAGTGTATTGGTAATCTGGATTGCTCCTCGCTCTCCTTTTCCCGCCTCGTGCTTCGCACTCGGCGCTTACTTAAACAACTTAGCCACCGACACCTCCGAAGCATCGTTTCTGCTCATGACCTTGGCCACGGCCAGCTCAAAGTCCTCCTGGGTCACGTGGATTCGTCGTTCTCGCAGCGCGTACATTCCAGCCTCGGTACACACTCCCTTGACCTCAGCACCTGAACATCCGTTCATCTTCTCGGCAATCTTCTTGAGATCAATGCCTCGGGTCAGGTTCATTCGTCGCGAGTGGATTCGCAGAATGTCGGCTCGGGCCTCGACCGTGGGCGGGGGGAACTCGATCTTTCGGTCGATTCGGCCGGGTCGCAGCAGAGCGGGGTCCAGAATATCAAGACGGTTGGTGGCCATGATGATCTTGATGTTCTTGGACGACTCGAAACCGTCCAGCTGGTTGAGCAGCTCCAGCATGGTTCGCTGGACCTCCGAGTCGCCACCGCCACTGCCTCCTCCAGACTCGCTTCGAGCAGATCCAATCGAGTCAATCTCGTCCATGAAGATGATACTTGGGGCATGTTCTCGGGCCATGATGAAGAGCTCTCGCACCATTCGCGAACCCTCTCCAATGTACTTTTGCACGAGCTCGGATCCAGACACTCGGATGAACTTGCACTCGGTGTGATGGGCCACGGCTCGGGCAAGCAGGGTCTTTCCGGTTCCGGGAGGACCGTACAGAATGACACCCTTGGGCTGAGCGATTCCCAGACTCTCAAACAGCTCGGGGTGCTTGACGGGCAGCTCGATCACCTCCTTGATCTCCTTGATCTGCTGGTCCAGACCGCCCACCATGTCGTAGGTACTGTCGGGCACCTTTTCCACCATCATCAGCGACACCAGAGGATCCACCTTGTTGGGCAAGATCTGGTGCAGGGTGTACGAGTCGGATCGCAGACAGACCCGCAGCGAGGGCGTGATTTTCTTGATGTCCAGGTCCGGAGCAATGTCCACCACGTACTTGCCCTCGGGGTGCACCTTGACCAGCACCTTCTGCTTGCCCATGATCTTGATGACCTCGCCGACGTACGAGCCAGACTCCTGGAGCACGTGCAGCTCGTCCTTGAGAAGGCGCACCTTGGTGTTGAGGGCGTTTCTCTGGGCCTCCAGTCGCCGCAGGTTCTGCAGCTTCTTGTTGATTTTCAGCTCAAAGTCCTCAATCTGCTGCGCAAAGAACGGCGCAATGCCCGACGAGGACGAGGGCGTGACCTGGTTGCTTGCAACTGTCGTCATTGTGTGTGATTGTGTGGTGTTGGGTTGTGTGTGGTGTGTAGTGTGGTGTGGTAGCGTGGTGATGTGTACAAGATGTTGGTTAGCGAAATAAGGTTCAGTGGCGGAAATGAAGAAACCGGATTTCTGAGTGATGGAAGAGAGATGAAGAGTTGGGAAGAAGACTGGGAGGTTATATAAGCTGTATTGGGAGGTTGCAACACTTGGCATGTCACCAGGATGACTAATCGGGGAGATATCTGGTATCTAAAGTGACAATAATGATCGCAAAGGTTAACGGTGGCGATAGAGAGATAAACGAAAATATGGAGTATTGGAGATCTGTGTGTATTACAAGAATAGCACCATCATGATCCGCTTCATTTTCTGACCATTTTCCATATCTCTTCAATATTCTCATTTTTTCCGCTTACATAAGCAAACTCAATTGACTTATCCGACCATCATGCATGACGTATCATCAGTGAAGAAGAGAATACATTACAAGCACACATTAGAACGCCAAAACTACTAGAAAGAGGTGATCTTCTTCCAGCATTCGTTTCAAAATCACACACACAACGACAACTGTCACACGACTCATTTCTCACATGAAACTCTTCAATCTCAGTCTTTTCGTCACACTCACATTTCTGTTAATAGCTCCAGCTCTGGCTTACACGGAGTTCTGCAAATGCGAGTGTTTTGGCGAGTACGAGATCATCGAGCTGCGACCACAGGCCGAACAGCTGCTCACGTGTAACAACTGTACGCGTCAGTTTTGTCTGGATCAGAAGCTGACCATTTGCAAGGAAGCCAAGGGAGAAGTCGATGTGACCACGGCCTGTTTTGAGCGCGAATCGTTCAAGGACGAGCTTATTGTGTACGCCTTTGCCGGTGTGACTATTGGTTTGCTAGCATGGGCCTTGTTTAAGCCTGTTTTGATGAGGTTTAGACGAGGTTGAGAGGTGGAACGCATGACAGCAGAGTAGAGGCTTCATGAAGTCACTGTGCTGGTGGAAAATGAACAAATGGAGTTTGTATTCAGTTATCAGATTGCTATTGTGAGTCTGGACTCTTGCAGCACAATTGTTCACAATGACTCATGACAAGTCTATGGCAACTTGAACTAAGCCTGAACCTCGGCTTCAACATGAACCGAAACACAACCAGTTCTCGCAACGACAAAAATGGTCTCTGGCAGACATATTTAGACAAATATTATTAACGAATGTGAAAGGAATGAATGTGAAAGGAATGAATGTGAAAGGAATGAGTGTTTCAGGTGGTCTAAGAGCTCTGTTTGGACTCTTGGTGAAGTATAAGTCCAAATTGACTGACCTTTCACAGCAATATATACAACGGTTATATAGCGGGATACGTCTTATTACAATGTACGGTACTGCGAAAGATGATGTAGTATTATCATGAATTATTTGTTGTAGATGTCGAATTTCTGGTCTTTCAGCTGAATCACATCATCCAGAACAACTATGCTAAATAACCACACCAACCACACCAACATCGACACTCTGAGACATTGTACGAGTGAAAGACCCTAAAATGGATATCTGCCACCCTCTATCTGATGCGGCTGACCTGATCTACATTCTTCCCCTGTTTTTCTGCAATAAAACAAATGTTCGACCTGCTGTGGTTATGCACGACAAGACTGAACGGTTCATGTTTATTTCTCACTTTAACCATGATGGGAATATGAGTGAGAGTTAACCTCCTACCAGTGAGGTGGAGATACCAAAGCAAATACCAGAGAAAATACCAAATCAAGTGATACCCGTGAGAAGGGGTGATTGCCAAAATGAGGCACAAAACCAACCACTCCAAAAACCATTTCCACCTCATATTCCATAACCACTGTACTTGCTGTGGTGCATGTTCTGAGACGGCTTGGCAAATGCAACCACTGGGGATGACAATGAGACTTGATGTTCACAGATACACCTTGTCGGTTTATTTGCTCGGGTGATTGCTGGGGTGATTGCTGGGGTGAAATTGCTCGTGTGATCGGATATATATATAGGGAAGGTCTTCACTGTCTGCCCTCACCAACCACCCACACTCGTTAAAATGAAGTTTTCTACTGTCGCTGTTGCTCTCTCTGCTGCCTTCGTGCTCGCTGCTCCCGCTGAAGCTCCCTCTGGAGCCGTAGCTGCTCCTGTTGATGATCATGCTGGACATGACCATGGAGACCATGCCGGTCATGACCATGAGGGACACGACCATTCTGACCACGCTGGACATGATCATTCTGACCATGCCGGACACGATCACGCAGGTCACGATCACGATCACGATCATGACCATGACCATGACCACGATCATGACCATGACCATGCTCCTGCCTCTTCCACTCCCGCTGAAGCTGCTACTACTGCTGCTGCCGATGAGCACGCTGGACACAACCATGATGACCACGCTGGACATGACCATGGTCACGAAGGACATAACCACGATGACCACGCTGGCCACGACCACTCCGATCACGCTGGCCACAACCACGGAGACGACGCTGTTCCTTCCGTCGTCCCTGCCACCTCCGCTGCTGTTCCCTCTGAGGCTGTCGTAGTGTCCACCTCTGCTGCTGTGCCTTCTACTGCTCCTACTGCTCCTGCTGGACATGAGGGACATGACCATGGACATGAGGGTCACGATCACAATCACGAGGGTCATGATCATGGTGATCATGCCGGTCACGATCATGGCCATGAGGGACATGACCACTCTCATGACCACTCTGATCATGACCACTCTGACCACTCTGGACACTCCCACTCCAACAGCACTGCCCCTGTCCAGGCCACTCCTTCCGAGACTTTTGTCGCCCAGGCCAACTCTGCCTCCCACGTTCTTCCCGGAGCCATTGCTTTCGTTGCCGTCGCCGCTGCTCTTCTGTAAAAGTGAAGCATCTTGATTTATCGCCTATAGTAATTAATAATAACTCTTACCTCATTGAAAAGATACTTGTAGAGCTGGGAATGTACCAGCAGCTGCTGTAGTTGTTTTAGAGTCCTACTATTAAATGAAAAATGTCTTCAGGTAGACTGATCATCGTCTTCCAGCATCTTCAGAAATAACCTATAGAAGTCAGATAGTCACGGTATGTGTTTGGAGAACATTCCAATCTTTCTTGAACATGATTCCACTTCTTGACTCTTCAAGAGATCATTGAAAACGTCTTCAATGCTCAATTAGTCCATAGAAAGCCCTAAATAGTACTGTGCAGTACCATTGACTTGACAGTTCGAATCGATGGAGCTCTTTAGTCTCTCCAAGGTCATCTCTTACTCAATTGTCGTCTTTCTAGTCCAGAATCAATGATGTTAATGAAGTCCCTATAGTCTAAAACTCAGTCATCAGAGCTTCAAGAACAGGAAGAAGGCATAGAAGTGAACGAACACCTCTTGGCGCTTCTATAGAGCCCTTGGGACGCTAAATCATAAAGCCATGAAAGTGACGACAGAGACACTCACCTACAACACCTCAAGTTCAGAGACTTCCATACACATGAGAGAAAAGCTGACTGTTCACCCTGTAATCTCACTCAAAAAACCACTTCCTCCCACGTGGATCACACCACTCATTCAGATCACTCACCTCCAACACTGTACAACTCTATGCACCAAGCGAAGGTCTTCAACCGTCTAACGCTCCGTACCTGTCACCCACCATATTATGACGATGAAAAAGACAAGTGAAGTGAAACAGTTGTTTTAGAACTGAAGACGAAGGCGATGGTTTGCAAAGGGTAACTGATACAAAAAGACTCTATATTTCACTATACCACACTTACTATCCTCCACCACATTTTTTCTCACGCACTGTAGCGTTCAGGGGTAACTTTGCAGTCTCAGGGGTAAGCACTTCTCAGATCCCAAAGAGAAATTGCGCTTTGACGAAATGAAGTCACGATACGCGAAAACGGAGCGGAAATGAATTACAAGCAGCTTTTTCTCAACCCCTATTTCTGCCTTACTAAGCAGATACAAGGACCTCTTCCCCTGATATTACAAATCTAATCTGGCTTGTGTTCAAAAGCAGCCCACAATGGAAGGTGTCATTTGACCAAAGCGGCTGCCAAACTGCGCAATACGGCAATCTGCTTGCCGTTTACGACCTCAGATGCTTTGTACAGGACAGGTAACATTCAAGACATACGACAGGGCTGAGATAGGTTAATCGGGTGTTGGGGTGGATTTGGGGGTGAAAGAAGCTGATAATCGATATCACGGGACCTGAAATAGCCTAGATCTACTTCTCTTTATTCCCATTTACCACTTCTTTCACCATCTATTCCGTTCCTTAGTCTACCAGGGTTGGTCAATTTAGCCCGTTTTGGGCTGTTCTTTGTCTGCAGAGTGATATATCGTGAATAAACGTTCTGAGACAAGCACTGCAGGGAAGGTAATATTCAATAGACGTTTCTGCTGCATAAGACGATGCCGGATGGGAGATAGTTAGGAGACAGATAGAATTTGATGTAGAAATGCTACAGATACAGGAGCTCTACCATTAGGTCCGCCCTGAAGAGAGGATTCGATTGGTGTAAAAATCGTCTCAATAGTCCCCCTGTAGCGTTCAGGAAACATTCTTTTCATCCCTCCTTTTTGTACCCCAGAATACAAGATAATTTCTCTAGATGCAACGGAACACACCTGGAAACGTGCGAAATCGCTTTATTATACGCCAGCATGTCTCCCCTACATTCGGTCTATGACCCCACTCTATCTTGCGTCCGAGGACAAAGACGCCCAACCTAGTGTCTATCAGCCATACCTCTTTGGAGCCCTGTCTCTCTCTCATATAATAAAGAGCGAAGGCTCTTAGTGTGAGTTCCGTTTAGTTTGCTGATAGTGCCAATCGTATATATACCAGTGGGCGGTAACTGCAGCAACTACGGCAACAATCTTCTCCACATGACCACCATCACCTACTACCCGCCAGATTACAATGGCAAAATCAACCGCCTGGTGTCCAGCAACGAGTTCGACTGCAACTTGGCCGTCAAGCACGTGGAGGAGCTCATCCGGTACGCAAAGTACCAGTACGACAGAATGCGAAGCTGGGGAGTTTGGGATGTGCAGGAAGCTAGGAAACAGAGAGACGAGTATGAGAGACATGTCATGGCTCTGGAAAGAAAACTGAGGTTCTACAGAAGCGATCTGGAGACGTTCAGGATGAGGGGAGGGGATTACGAGCTGTTCACCTAGTTGGGTGGCAGAAGCAACATGGAGTAATGGGCTGGGATACACAGGTTTAGATTCTTGTACTAATATATTAATTGAAGGTGAGTGGAGTTGACTAGAGGTTAGATGCGGGCTAGAGAGTTCTAACGGTAGATCTCCTGTTCGTTTAAGGTCATTATTGCGTCTTTGAGGTGTTCAGTTCTCATGATAGTCTGTTCTTGTGGTACAATATCTGATGTTCACACGAATTTTCTGTCACATGAAATTCTGACAGGTTCCAGCAGCTTGCAGACATTTCAAAATGTATACAGTCAGGTCCCATTGTGTCTGCTACTTTGTAAAGCCACACTAGTGCCGGTTTAGTGCGGTGATTTAGGGATCTAAAATGGCCGAAAACGTGATTTCCAGGCTAAAAATCAATTTGTTGGCCTTAGTGGATAGTAGCTGGTAGATCTGGTCTATTGGGGGAACTGGTGAGAGCTTTTGTTCTTGTCTAGGGACGTCAGCTGTCAAAATCAGGGGAAATGTCAAGAGTCAGCATTTGATGACTAAGAACTTGAGTGAACAGTTGATTGTAAAAGTAATATGACTATCGGGCTCTAACAACTACCACTAGCCCCTTCATTCATCTACCATCTTGCATTGTATAGCTCCCATTTACTGCTAACGTCTGCGGCACATCTTAGCAGCCGTGTAGCCTTGGGCCAGGTGCTTTTCCGATGCGAAAGTGAGCTAGCGAGAGAGAGGCCTAGGGGAAAGATGCGGATGACTGGTGGGTTCCTAAGGGGTTAGCTAGTTTGAAGCGAGTACGAGGGGGAAGGTGGTGAGGAGAAATATAGGGAAAAGGGGACTGTTGAAAAGGTAGTAACAACTTCGAGATCACTGGTGAGATATGGGACATACCTGAGCGTTCCATCAACCTTGTCAGCCTTTTTAGGAGTCTTAGATATCGATTTTGAAAGTTTCACCGACACAACTGCGTCCACTCCACTTCCCTGGATAGGAAGCTTGAAGAGACAGACTAAGGCGTTAGATGTGGGGTTTCAAGTACAAGAAAGGTAGTTGGAGCTATAATTAAGGCAGCAATAAAGTACTGAGGCGAATATTCGAGTTTTTGCCCCTATTGTGGGCTTACCGAGGTACAATGAGGTCAGAAATTGAAGCCTCACAACTCAGTCAATTTGAAGATTGAAGAGAAACCCATCAAAGAAGTAGCTATTCAGTCTGTAATAAGGCACACCGACCACCTGCCACACGTTTATAATATGGATACCGGTAGTCCATAATTTATGTTCCTGGCTGAAGACGTATGGGAAAAGGGGATACGTCCTAACTCGACGAATAATAACGGAAATGGGGTGAAAATTTGGCGGCCCCCTCAAGTTGTCACCAGTATCATACTGACAAGTTGCCACTCGTTTCCGTTCACTTTTGCACCTCCCCCTGGCTGCTCAATACCACCCTATATGTGGCACGCTAAAATTAGAACAAGGTTACTATCGTCACGTGACGCTGATCGAGACATGGAGATACATCTAGTAAGTGAGATAGAGAAGTAGGGGAGAAACACAAGACAATGAGAGGTATATGTACAAGTAGTTGCTGGCACAGAAACGAGCTACCGTCTAATCTCTATTTGTAGGGACAAACACCCCCCTCCTCTCCCATAACGTCACCCACCATGCAAACTCCTGCCATGCAGGGTTGCGATAATATGGGCTGTTCCAGGGGCGATATAAAGAGTGGTGGGTCCTCTTTTGCTCTGCAAACATGACCCAGCCCGACATTGACGCCTGCGACCAGCCTCTGCGCACCAAGTCCGACGTTTTGGCGTCCATTGGCAACCTCAAACAACGGATTGAGGAGGCCACGACTGCTCTGAAAGCTGCCACTGCTCAGGGCGACATTCCCAGCGAGTAGCAGCAGGAGGAAATGGCCGAGGTCGGCGAGTTTGTCGAGATTTACAAGCGCAATCTCGAACGGGAGGAGCAGAACCTGCAAAAGTTGATGCGAGGAGAGAGGTTGACTTTTTAGCCAGAAGTGGTGACCAAAGACTTCGAGGGGCAAAAACTGCGACAACTCATATTGCGAATTCTCGACATCAAAAGTGTTTTCCACTACTACCGGTATGCCCCTTAATCGACAAGGGCTACCCACGAGTCTCATTCTTTTCCGACATTTCCCCTTCGGTACCTGACGATCTTGCTACCCTGAGTTTATGGACAACACAGGTTTTGGTGTGGTGTCTTATTGTGAGGTCTTGAGAGGTGTTTCCAGTGCTACGAGTACAGTACGTGGAATGCAGTACAATTATGAGAAGAATAAAAAATACATATTGGAATTTTAGCTTGCCAAGAGCAAGACAACTAGTATCGTAGTCAACGCTGGGGAACTCCATGGAAGGTTTCGATCTGTATTTCGACCTTGTACGAGAGGTAGGTTCTGGTCTGAAGGAGGAGACGCAAATGGGGTATAAGAGCGAGAATGGGAAATGGGACATCTTAAAATGGGGCAAAGTGGTTTTGGGGCTGTTAAGAAAATTACTCAATCATCTCCATAGCTAGAGGAAAGTGTATAAATTTGACCCTCTAAACACAATGACCTTCATGGGATCTGACCCTGAGTAGAGCTTATACAATGGAAGTGTTATAAGCAACCAACAACCACTACAATTGCCCTAAACAGGAAGTGTAGAACAGCAGCTCGTGCTATTACTAACCACATCGACTTCTGTGCAGCATGTTGCTACAGCACTTTTTTCTTGCTACTTTCGCCTCCCAACCCTTGAGGTCCTCTTGATACACCCCTTAGAAGCTCAACCTCGAATCTTGATGAAGTGAAGAAGGACTTTAAGAAACTGATGGGGTCATGAACAAATGAGTGGTGACTGAGCAGAAGATCATCGATAGGACGAAACCAACCAAAAGGACGAAACCAGTCAAAAATCCACGTCACTATACGTCAATGACAAGCCCTAAGGTTACCAACACCCCAAGGCCAAGAAAACTTAGCTTGGAAGCTGCCAAACACCAACTGCGACTTCAAACGTCCAACTACGTTGTATTAACGTAAATGAGCTCAGTAAGTTGTTTGCACTATTTCCAATCTGTTCTAGAGCTACCAACTTAGACATAATCTCAAGAAAGTCTTAAAATGCATTATTTCAGCTCAGACAATGTATAGCCACCTCCGTAAGAAAATTCCAACTCCAACGATACCAAACAAGTTGGTACTCCTTCACGATGCCAACTTTTTCACCTCTTCTTACAACCTCGTCCACCTCTCCACCACCTCCATTAAACCTTAAATAAGGCTGCTTACAAGGCTGCATCAATACGGTGGAGGTGGTAGAGGTGAGGAGGTGAAAAAAGCACCTCATTGATGAAAATTGCATAGGTGTTAGGTCACGTGACACTCCCTCAACATCTAGCACATCCCTCAGATGCTCGTATCTCTTTTGCACCTCCCACCACTCTCATAATCTATTCCCTCACAAGTCTATCTTTTAGTACTTCTGCAAGGTTCCGCATACAGACTTCCCCACTGCATGCACCCCGCCTACTTCCCCACCCTGGAACTGTGACGTTGATAATGGGATGGATAGTGGAGAAGAAGTCATGTGACCGAAAAGAGGGTGTATGGTAGCACTCAGCAAACTGGTTTAACCCTTCTTTTCCACTTCTTTCCAGTTTTTTACCTGTAAATTCACCCAGCTATTGCTCGTATAGAGACTCCACCTTCTCCAAACGACTCTTCCTTCTCACGTCTCTTTGTACTTTAAACTCGGAGCTATCTGAGCTGTCCATGCTAAAATGAGACACCTCGTCAAAACAAGGCAGACGAAGATGGATCGTACAAGTAGATAGCTTTTTCTTTGCTTTCACCATCTCACACAAGTTCATCTCTCAGCATGTCACTACTTCATCAACTCACATTTCTCGCACTCATGTCTACGGCAAAAGCAGAGTCCACAAACGAGCCAGCTTCCAGTCCTAGTGTCGCCATTGCGTTTGCTGTTGTCGGTCTGGGCATGGTTTTCTACGGGCATTTTTCTCAGCATGAGGAGCAGTGAGGGATATTCGAAATTGGGGTAATTGGAAATCTGGAAAATGAGACTCGATGGTTTTCCTGTTTCTTCACGGAAAAACCGATATTTTTCTCCGTTTAGATCACACGACAGACTAAGGGCTTTTTCAGCACCAAGGTCAAGGGTAGATGACTAAGCGGACATAATGAGCAGTCTCATAATGGGCAGGAAACAACGAAGGAGGTTCATGGAGGGTATTTATTTGAGTAATTATATTGACAGTGGAAATGGGTAATCTGTAAGGTAGGTTCTCATACAGTATGAGGCTGAAGACAACATCGTATTATTAATGCAATGTGTGCCTCAAAGAGTGACACAAATTATCAAGGAGAGGTAAGCAAGACTCAATAATCTGTCTACCTAGCTTCTAGACTCTTTTTGAACACTTTTAGCCCAGCCATTGCTGCATTAAACCTCTCAATCAGCTTGCTCCATTTTGTTAGGCATTAGTTGAGGCTTTCATTTCTAATAGACCTCTACTTGAGAAGTCTCTGAAGCACCCGTAATCACTTCAACCGAGGTCTACACCCTCATCCAAATATTATTTCCGCTGACTAATATAAACACATCACCTCTGATTGGCCAATTATACCGTCTGACACTTGAGACCATGTCTCTAGCCACCCTCGGTATCTCGTCCGACCTTGCATAATCCAAACCTTGTGCTGTAATCATAAGGAGGTGGTAGGTGAGAATCATAGGAGGTGGCAGTAGTGGTTCTGCAATAAATGTACTATCATTATGCTCCCCTGATCCATGCGACCAAAATGCACTTCTCAGAATTACTATATCTCTTCTCTTGATCGAGTTGTTCACATTCAAAGAACTACACTCTTACTCTTCTCAACCATACGAAATCGACTCAACACTATACCAACATATTTCTTGAGAGCTTATACTCGTGTCCATAGAGGTCTAGCCTCCCTTTCACCCTACCAGACATGTCTCGGAGTACGAGTCCACCCCACACCATTAGAGTTGACATTCGGTGATTACAATTGTGGGGTGGAGATGAGGATTTGACGAAAGAGGTGAATTGGTGGTGAAATAAGAAGCTGACTGATTCTGTAGTGTTGTTAACAGCTGCAATAATTATTTCCAAGTCTTTTTCCCCTTACTGATTCATCAAATTCTTCCATATCTTCGTCCCCCACTCTCGGCCGAAACCCCACATTTTTGACACACTAACGTCTAGTGACATATATCGATCCTTATATAGATGCTATATAGAACCGTCCCTTGATCTGCAAATAACACCCCAATCATGATCATCCACACTTCTGACACTCCTTCAATTCGGGTCAACGATCTGTTCTGCGGAAACATCACCGACTTTATTGTCAAAGGTGGACATTCAAAGAGCTCCAAAACAAGCGCTATCAATGCTGCTACCGGCGAATCTCTCTCGCACGCTCAGCAGCACGTTCTAGCTCGTCAGATTGCTTCCATTCTCGCTGAAACGGGATATGGAGCCAATTTCGACCCCAAAGCCCATATGGGTGATGTGCTCATGACTCTCTCCCCTAACTCAATCTACAGCAGTCCTGTTCACTGGGCAGCTTTGATCCGGGGAGGAACCGTGTCTCCTGCTTCGGTCACTTACACTTTGAACGAACTGGCTCATCAGGTGCGAACTGTGCGACCTACAGTCATTGTCGCGTCTCAGGCCAAAGTCAGTCTCGCCAAAAAGGCCGTGCAAATGGCTAGAGTCAAATGCTCGGTTCTGGAGCTTGAGATCGTGATTCAGAAGGCTCCAAACTACCCCGAATCGGACTCGGTCAAGTTCAACAAAAACTCGGGCTACAGAAGAGTCGCTTACTTGGCCATGAGCAGTGGCACGTCTGGAGGCACGTTCAAAGCAGTCAAAATCACCCACTTCAACATCACCAGTTGCATCCAAGTGTGCCAGAAATCTGCTCCTAACAGAGACTCGTTTGACCAGATTGCTTCGGCTGTAATTCCAGTCTCCCATCTTTACGGACTGAGCAAGTTTCTCATCATGGCGCCCTATGTAGGCAGCACCACGGTGTTTCACGAGAAATTCGAAATCAAGGAATTTCTCGAAGCCCAAAAGAAATACCAGGTCAACTCGTGGCCCATTGTCCCTCCCTTGGTAGTCCTGCTGACTAATCACCCGCTAGTCAAGGAGTACTCGGAGTCTCTGCGTGCGCATCTCAGAATCGTGTGCTGTGGAGCTGCTCCTCTGGGAGAAAAGGCAGCACGTGACTTTTTGACTGTAGTCACGGGAAGCCCTGAGGGCGTGATTCTGACATCACGTGAAAAGTCCAAGTCCCGTGACTCCGGCTTTTTCAGCTCCATTCGTAAGCATGTGGCTGACCCTGAAGCTGTGGGTATTGTTTCTACTGGAGGTAATGAGGCTGTTTCTAGAGCTGACTCCCCCCGTCTGAAGATAATTCAAGGCTGGGGACTCACTGAAACGTCTCCTACCTGCACTACTTTTGATCCTCTTGACTCTGATCTCCATATCAAGGCTTGTGGCAAGATTGTTGCCAATACTGAGATTCGAATTCGAGGTCAGGGTCACGATTTTCAAAAGGCGGCTATTTTGATTGAGAACTACGACGCCCATCCTTCCAAAGAGACGCTTCCTATTGGAGAAATCTACGTTCGAGGTCCCCAGGTCACCCTTGGATATCTCAACGATGAACAGGCCGATTCCGCGTCTTTTGAGCAGTGCTACGACCCCCACGTGCCCTGGTTCCATCTCAAGTGGTTCAAGACCGGCGACGTGGGTTTCATCGACGCCAGGGGACGCGTCATGGTCGTGGATCGAACCAAGGAGATGATCAAGAGTATGGGCAAACAGGTAGCTCCTGCGGAGATTGAAGATCTTCTGCTGAGTCACGAGCTTGTGGCTGATGCTGCGGTGATTGGTGTTTCCAACGAGAAACTAGGCACCGAGTCTCCACGTGCCTTTGTTGTTCCCAAGAGCGGTTTCAAGGCGTCCGAACTGCGTTCCTGGACCGACAGCCAGCTTCCCAAGCACAAGCAGCTGCATGGAGGTATTGTTCTGGTCGACAAGGTGCCGAAAAACGCCTCTGGCAAGATTCTGCGAAGAGTTCTGAGAGAGAGACGCGGAGATGTCGTGGAGGGAGTCGCTCTAAGTAAGTTGTAGGTGATTGAATGGTATATGTAAGAAATGGGTATAAAGAGTCACGGTAGCGGTAGTTAAAGCAGTGTTATCGTAGTCACAGTAGCGGTAAAGCAGTTTTGTCGTTAGATCTACAGGTCCATATGGATGCGAAATTATCATGTATCTGTCTGAAACATAACTCACTGTCTCATCTTGACATGTATTACTTGTAAGCAACAGTCTCAGAGTAGTTACAAGCATGCATTCCCTAATTGAACAATAGTTACGAACAATACTTCATATTTCGCAGGCCATATAGACACATCTACTTCTCCTTTCGGCCGTTCCCCTTTCGCCCCTTCACCTTTCGAAAACCCATGATGTAGGCGCCTTCATTCTCTTCTCTAAACCATCCAAAACCTTCCTTGTAGGACACTTTGTTGACGAACTTCCAGCCAGGCTGAGTAGCAAAGAAGTTCTGAGCGGTATAGTCGGCAGACACAAACAGAAATCCTCCAGGGTTGACCTTGGACATTGCACGTTTTGTGAACTCCTGGTGAACAGTGTGGAGGTATTGCATTGAGAAAATGGTCACGATATCGAACTTTTCGTCCTTGGGCAAATCTTCCAGAGCAAGCTGTCTAAAGTTGAGCTTCTTGGCCAAAACTGCATGTTTCTCAGCACGTTCAGCACCGACTTTCATGTCACTGAGAGACGTGTCAATACCATCAACTGACAAAGTCCAACGCTGACGAGCCATATGCTCAGTCAATATCCCTTCTGCACAATTGATGTCCAGTACCGAGAAGGAAACAGGCTTTTCCAAACACCTGAGGTTCCGGATCATGAAATTCAGTCGCAGCATATCCAAGCTGTAAAATATCCCGTTGGGGCCGTCAGGCAGATATAATTCGTTAAGGGCGCGAGCACTGGAGTGGAAAGCTCGAATTAGATGTCCTAATGTGTTTCTGTTCATGGCTGTGGTGTGTCAAGGTAAGAGCCTCTACCCCTTAACCGACTCCCCCAATTCCGCCAGAAAACATGGTTCGTAGCTGTCTAAAAGTGACCTGTCAAAAAGTGACGTCTGTCAATCTATTACTCAACAGATGCTCAAAACTTGCTGCGGTGGTTCTGTTCATAGCTGTGATGTCTCGAGGTGTACCTCTCAGGTCATCGTTGTCGCCTCTTTTATGCACTCGGAACCTTGGCGTGCATATTTGAGTTCAGTGCCGTGCCTATTGAAATCTAGTTGGTCAGATGTGTCTTGAGGTCGATGAGGATATTATGAAGGGGAGTTTCAGCGGTGTGTTCGGTGCCATTAACCTCATCTAGCTCTACTTGCCAGTATTGGAGCTGACGTCACTTGAGCGATTGATGAGATACTTCCCTTGACTCGTCTTTTCGATGGATAGAGATAAGGTCAGGAAAGACAGTGTGCAATCATTGCATTGACAAGATGAAATGGAGATGTGTTCTAAACTCGAGAAGCGTTTCTATGAGGCCTAAAAGAGTACCTAGAGCTCCTGGGCCTGAAAAGACCTGTTCTACGTGCCCACGACCTGTTATCAAGGCCAATTGTGTTCTAAACAAGACTCAGTTCAGAGTAGTTAGCTAGATATAGCAAAGTATTGAAGTAGATGTAGATACAACAACTTGAAGCAATCGTCTGCTTTTCTGACTCTGTATACCAATTCGCCACTCACATCATCGCCAACTGCACTTCCTTATGACATCACACGATCTTCACGCACAAAGAGTGTCTCGAACTCTACTAATATACCAAAACCTTCCGTTATCTGTGGGTATATAACAGCCCTGTGGCTGCCATCTTTCTGCATTGACAAACATGAAATTGCTATCGACCCTGACCCTTCTCACTACCGTGTCTGCCTACGCTTCTTATGAAACAGTTGCTAGTGCTGTAGACAAGGACATGGCCAGTGGTGATGACTACTACAAGTGCACCGTTGCTCCCTGGAAGGTGTTTCGAGAGAATGTTCCTTTCGAGCTGCAGCAGGACCTCTACAGCAACTTCCTGGATCATATCCACGACTGGGGCTTCTTTTATGTCCGCTATGGAGAACCTCCCTACCAGGAGTGGTACCCTGAAGACCTGGATGGCCACGATGACCGACTCAAGGAGGTCTATGGACGGGTTATTGCCAACTGCGTGTCCAATGGAGTGCCTTATGGCATTGCTCCTAGTGATTGGAGTGCAAAAAATACCGACTGTGTGGGAGGACGTGTTTTCGAAGAACTTTTTGAAAAGTTCCACCACGTCTTCAGACCTCAATGGATTGAAGCTAGCCTTGAAGAGCTGGCTGATAGAAGAGATCGTGTCAGGGTGTACAAGGATGAGGAGCAGCGATGGAATGAGATGCTGCAAAGAGAGAAAGATCAGGAACTCCAGGCTCAGAACGCCATGCAGGGTATGAAGGATATGGATATGGAGTTTGTTGTTCAGAACTAGTTGAATGCAATTGAGAAGCTTGGAAAAGCTGTTTTGATGTCACAGTAAAATCTCATTTAATGGCAACAACTGTTAGAAGCTTGTAGAGAAGATTTCAGTGTTTGTCAGATAAAGATTGTAAAAATAAATAAAAAGCCAAAACAACCAAAATTGTACACCATACACACTCCAACTCATCTTTTTCATCTCAAAATGTCATTTTCCGAGCCTTTCAGTCACATAGTTCACCTCATGTATAATTTCCCTGCAGGCAGACCTCTCCAAAATACACCATAACTCGTCTCAAACTTAGAATAAGAACAATAAAACTACACCATTGTGATCTTCAGAGGGTGGATAGCCACACTCCACCACTCATTTCTCGGTATCTCAAAAAATTTCGAAAAATCAGCTTTTGGATAGCAGTGGCCACATTTTCCGAAATTTTAACCGCCACTCTCTCACAACACTCGAAAAAATCCATTTGGTCGGAAAACATCGAGAAGAAGTAGAGAGTAGATAAACAACAATCAGAATAGTCGACAACACACTGGGAAACCCCCCTACAGCCCATATGGGCTTCGGCCTATGGGTTTCGGTGTTGTACTGGGTCGTCGTTGTGATAGGAGCTGCCTCGCAGTTGCCACACTCAAGCAATGCCCTCTGGACAACTATTCATGATGAAACATTTGACAACATCGCCTMTTCGCGGTCCTACTTACCCACTACACTACTCAGCAGCCCCACCGACCATTACAACAGCAATTACAACATTCTGTCCACGTACGACGATGAGACATTTCCCCAAGGACACTGCTCCAACTTCAACATCCCTCGACATCTCTACAAATCACATAGACAGCAAAGGCTAGACTGCCTCCTTCCCAGCTACACACCTACAGAAAACAACTACTGGTACCCACCTACCAACATCCTTACAGCCACACCTACCCCCACAACTCACTCATCACCAACCCACCCCTCACAGGCTTTGCGCAGTAGCAACCTAAGGGTCACCAATCAACTCCACCAGAAGCCTTTCCATCCCACGAGGCTCCAACACGATATACTATTGGACCATGAGAAGTTACTCCACCAAACCTTATYACCATACACAGCTGTTATCAATCGCCCCACGTGCATGAGATATGCAGCTCACTCCACCATCCCATCTATCGGAAAGATCGTGATCAAACTGACAGAATCACCCATTCAGTCCCGGTATCTACTAGACGCACAGACTTACGCTCAGGTAGACTCCCAAAAACCTACCAGACATGGCAATACTCCCCACCACCTCGGATGCCAGGGGTTAACAAACACCATCACTAGATCACGCGTCTCATGAAGAATCCAGCGTCACCACACCCGATTCTTAGCATTATGCTAGCCAACTGCACGATTGATAATGTCAAAAAGCTCCTTACTCATCACGCAGACATTATCATCGTTCCTGAGACTCAATACATTCCAACAGGACCCCAGGGAGACCCTTCTCTTGACAACCTAAACACCATCAAACGACACCAGTACCAATTCCTACACTCCATACCCCTCGACGGTCAATATCAACACAGAGGAGGCGTAGGTCTTCTCATCAGCAACCCACACAAGATTGCACAAGTCACCACCTCATTTCCCTCAGAAGACAACAGATATGACATGCTTGACTCCCGCTGTATCAAAGCGACTGTTGATATACACGGTAGCCAGGACTACATCGACATTATCGGCGTTTATGCTCCCAATAAACCAGCAGACAACACTGAGTTCATCAATCAGCTACACCAATACATCGAAGATCATCCCCCTACCCACCCACTCTTCGTCGGTGGAGACTGGAACACTGTCATTCATGCAATGGACACACAAAACAGAACTTCTTCCGTCTACTCAACGGCGCTACAAGAGTTCCCAGAAGCAAACGAGTTGACAGACGTCTTCAGACACCTCTACCCACTCGACCAAGATGACCCAACACTCACACGACAACCTTACGACTCCACCAACTACAGCAGCCTCAACAGCAGACGAATTGACCAGCTCTTCTGCTCTGACTCCATCAAACAGAGAATCTTTGAAACAAGACTTGGCATTAAGGTCTCCTCTCATACCACAGTTCACTTTTACTTCAAGTGGAACAAAGTCAACYACAAACAGAAGAAACMTAAACGMAAACACTTCTCGTTTCCAGGATACGGTCTCACCGACGACAAACTACGACAAAAGATCTCCGGCTGGATTACCGACATCCTAGCCTTACATAAAGATCGCCCCAAACCTGGATCCCCCACCTACATTCACGACAACCTTAAATTCAGACTAGAGGTACTCATCAGCAAGAAAATCTGTATCCCCAGAGCACGAGAAAACAGAATTAGATTACAACAAGGCCTCGAACCTCTAGATAAACCCGCCGACCCCAACCGACACCTCATCTACTACAACGAAGACGACCAGTACAACCCCACAACAGAATCTCATGCGGCTCATAAATACAGAGCAGGAAAGGTTATTACTAAGGTCAACATCGATCAGTTCATCACCGACTCCGGCACTGTCAATAACGACAAAGACATGGCAGCCCATGGAGATCAACACTTTTCCAGCCTCTTTCAAACCACCTCCACATCGCCAACCGAGCGAAACGAATTTCTCAAATTCATTCCAGATGAAGCAAAGCTCACGCCTGAACAAGCCCTCGCCATTGACGCTGACTTCACTGAAGAAGAACTGTTAACAGCCATTGCCAAATGCAACAACGGCACTTCCAACGGCCCCGACGGTTTTCCCTACGCCTTCTACAAAACTTTCTTTAAAGAACTCAAAGACCACCTACTCTCGCTCTACAACTACTACGGCAAACATGGCTTACCATCAGATGCACAAAACTGCGCCCACATTTCTCTCATCCCCAAACCAGGAAAAGACGGAGCCTACATCACCAACTGGAGACCTATCTCACTCATGAACGCCGACATGAAGATCTTCTCCCAACTGATGAACCTCCGCATCAAACCACTCACTCCCCAAATGATACACCCTGACCAATCTGGCTACGTACAGGGAAGAGTCATTACCACTAATCTCGACACACTAGACCAACTCTACTACTCAGGTCCTTCCTGGACACTAGGACTAATCGACTTCGCCAAAGCCTTTGACTCAGTATCCCATGAGCACATCAGAGAAGTACTCAAAGCCTACGGTTTCGGCCCCAACATGATCAACCGAGTGGCAGCGATTCAAGCTAACGCCAACAGCAAGGTCCTCATYAATGGTACTCTCTCTCAAGGTTTCTCCCTCCAGTGTGGAGTCCGACAAGGCTGCCCACTCTCACCATACCTTTTTGTTCTCTCCATAGAACCACTCCTCTGCAGACTACGACATACTYTAGAAGGCCTCAACAGACTCCCCAAAACAGTCCCYCCCCACGACAAGAACRACAAATACCACATACCTTCTCATCACTGCCCCCCTGAACTCGTCTTCTCCAAAAAAGACTTGAAATTCCCCACCACGCCGCCTCAAGAATTCAAACTACTAGCCTACGCCGACGACATCGCGATCCTMTTCAACTCCCCAGAAGACATTGAAAATACAGGACAAATCTTGAAGAAGTTCAAACAAGCTTCAGCACTAGCTATTAACCCCACCAAGACAGTCATTCAAGAAGCACCAGGCAGCTCCGTGATAGGCTCCGACATCATTAGTCCTGCCACTACCGCTGCTCTGCAAACTTGGGAAGAACCACCCTCCCAAGCTACCTCCAACTCCACCTTCAAATACCTCGGTATATACTTTGGACCAAGGCACAAAGTCAGAGAGCTTCATCTCCAGAAACTTGAAGAGATCAAGTCCTCCATTCGGAAATGCCCCCTACACAAACTCGACACTAGAGGCAAGGCATACCTCCTCAACAAATTCATCGTGCCCAAAATCATATATCAGCTGGCATACTCTTCCATCACGAAAGAGGAGTTTCAACAGCTCACAGACTACATGTGCCTCAAAATCAACGGCAAACTCTCTTCCAACCGGAAAACTACAACTACAAAGCACTCGGTWCAAGTCCTTACAACACCAACAAGYCTCGGTGGCTTYGGACTYATCGATGTCAGYCTGTTTGGACCAAACACCCGACTCATTCGAGCKGCCAGGAACCTCAACTTCRACACRCCAGCAGCCAACGACTTCTACACTCAGTTTTTCAACCAAGGCGCATACATGCACCTAAATCACCACCCAATCTTCACCTTCTCGACTACACCATCCCTCTACACTCCTCARCCCACAGCCTCTCTCAAGAGAACCARGARCTCCAAYGACRGAGGCACAKYTAAGAAAGCGAAGAGAAACAACGCCTTCTGCGAGACAAAACTCTATCTAGCTAGCCTCCAGGACCAATACCCAGCCATCCCTGTCACTGCTCCCCCACCCAAACGACCTCGAGGCAGACCCAAAGGCACAACCCTCAAATCACTCAAAAGACCATCTGAGCCAGACTGGACACCCAACACCAACAAAGCACATAAGAAAGTCAGATTTGGCAAAGACGACCATCACTGGGTCGCTGAAAAGGACCCAATTGCTCCATGCACTTCCTCGTCCTTCAGAATGGCACTCGAGGAACTTGGCCTTTATCTTCACCAAAATGGACAACAACTCAACATTTGGCACAACGACAGCTTCGATAAGAAACAAACGCCTCATCAAGTACTACTTTACAACGCCAGACAACAACTCATWAACCAMCCACGKAARACTGCCTACCCCTCRCCAGCAGAAGTCAAAYACTATCAGCACTTCTTAGCAGTAGACATCAAGACACCAAAAGGAAACACGGAGAGAACCATCATCAGCCCGTCGATGGTCAGGAAAACCTGGAAAGACAACTACGATCTCATTCTAAATGACTCCTGGAGGAAACTTCTAACCACCGACACAGACGGAGACGACAACAAGGCGGAAAAAGAATGGAGGAAATCGTTCAGAAGCCTCTCCTCCATCTACCACACAAAGCCACAAATTGGAGACTTCCTACAAAATCTAATGATCGGCAAGCTAACACCGGTCGTAGAAGACTGGGACAATGCCACACAATTCAAAAACACCAAAGCAGGATGCGGCATCTGTGGTCACCATGAGCCCCATGACACACATCCCCGCCAACAGCTRCTCACRCACATCTTCTGCARYTGCCCAGTAGTGAACCAAGCCCTTCAAGAACTCARCCTYTCGCGAATCGWCAGTCTCACAGACCTCRTCTACACCYCCAARCGAATCAAAGAACCAGAYAAAATAGCGCAGGCCTTCGCCATCTGGCAGTTCGAACGGTTCCTGCGAAAAGATGGTGAAAATGGCCATAACGAAAACCATTTCAATCTCTTCAAGAGTTATCTGCGCTACATACTGGGGGCAGGAAGGAGAATTACTCCTCTTGCTCACTTCACGTAAGTAAGCCAGCGCTTGAAACACCCACCAACTATATCGGTACTCGAGCCCCTTTATCCTCTAGGCAAGATAACGTCTTTGGCGTGGATCTTGAGCGCTATGATAAAGGACAAGCATACACCCTGCTAAACAACTGACCTGATAACTATGCCTTAGCTGGTAGACAGGCAGCAAGCAGCGTTGAGACGTCACAGTTCTACAAAGAACTAACCCCTACAAGACCGATATGCCGGATACAGCTGGCGTTTCTTCCAGGGAGCCCACAGCCAAGTCGGTTACAACAACACACTCTCACTCGAGCAGGCCGAGCTGACAGTTCTTCATTCTTAGAGGTTCAAGCACCTCTCAGGACCGAATTGATATTACCTACGGGTATGGATCAAGTGAGGGATGAGAGACAAGCCCACGCTGATGTCTATTTTGTTGAGGCATTTTAAGTTACGAACCCATATGGCAACGTCACTGTCAAAAAGTGACAAACCACTAGTACCTAGGACCATAGGGGGTTCTTAAGGTACTAGATAGGATTTACACTCGTTTCCGATGTTGGTTCGGCCGAAAAACGGGACAAACCTCACATATTCACAGTAATATATGATAAGTAGCATAAAAACCGCCTTCGTGGCCAAGTGGTAAGGCGCAGCATTAGTAATGCTGAGATCATCAGTTCAAATCTGGTCGAAGGCAATTATTTTTTTAATTTTGAAATCACAAATTTTTTTGACAATTCAGTCCATTCATTCATCTACAGCTTTCCAAGCAGCTCATTGAGCTTTTCGGTGGGTCGGCCGATCACGGCCTTGTCGTCTACAATCAGAATCGGTCTCTCAATGAGGTTAGGGTGCTGGGCCATAGCAGCAATGATCTCGTCGTCGGTCTTGCTGCTGGCTCCCAGATCGAGCTCCGTATACTGCGTCTCGCCCTTTCTGAGCAGGTCCACGGGCTTGATGTTGAGTTTGTGCACAATCGACGAGATTTCTGCTGACGTAAGAGGCGTGTCGAGGTACTGGACCACGTTGGGGGAGATGTTTTTCTGCTCCAGCAGCTCGAGAGCGGCACGTGACTTGGAGCACTTGGGGTTGTGGATAAGCGTGATGTTGGCCATGGTGGAGACGCGTTTCAGAGAGTGGAGCGTGCGGTACAGAGACATGTATTGAGAGAGGTGATATTTATGTGGAGTCCTGATATTTGTAATTAGGTTTGGAAGTATGGGGTAAGGGGGAGAACAAGGGGAGGATTGGTGGGTCTTATAGAAGGGTTAGAAGAGATGTAATTGAATGGGTGGGGTCTAGAAGGGCGTATGGCTGGCTTGTGGCTTTTGTGTTTCTTTTGGAGCTTTTCCAATCAAGTTTGGGTGACCTTGTTGTACTTGACTAAGCTCAAGTAGCTATTTGGGTATAGTTGAGCCCTACTTAGAAAAGTCAACGTGAAGCATGACACCACAGAAGTTCTTCTGATAAAGAGATGAAGTTACAAAAAAGTCTCAGTATGATGCACAGCCTGAGCCAATGTCCAAACTGTCATCAGCTTTTTAATATTGACATAATAGCTCGATGTTGAATCAACGTGAACCTCCTACCAATACATACTGTGATAACAAGCCTTCACAGCAGTATTCTTATTCACTGACACAGTAGATTGCCCCACCTTCACCAACATTACTCCCCCAACACTTTCTACATCTCCTCTTTCATCATCATAATTATCTATAGTACATCCTTCTTACCTATTACTGACACACACTCAGAGCCTTCTCAAAGACCCTAATCAGCTCATCCTTGGGCTCCAGACCCACGCTGATTCGCACCAGGTTTCGGTCGACTCCAAAGCTCTCCACAAAGTCCAGCTCGCCGTAGTGGGCCAGAATGGCGTACGGACACGTAAGGGTGAAGTTTGTGCCCAGAGAAGGGCCCTTGGCGGTCTGAAGAGTGTCAAAAAACCTCTTAGCCGACTCCTCGTCGTTCAAAACAATCGAAACAAGTCCTCCATAACCTCCAGAAGCGGTTTTGATGGCCTCATAGTGGTGCTTGGAAGGAGCAGTTTTGGGATAAAAGACCTTCTTAACTAGAGGCGACTTTTCCAGCAGTTCAACGACAGCCTCGGCGTTCTGGTTGATGTGGTTGTTTCGGTCAGCAAAGTCTCGAGAGTTTCTTTCCAGGTAAATCGCATCTTCTCCCCACACAGTGTCTTCGTACTGGTGTTTGAGTGTCTCCTGGAACTTGGTGTACCACGGCGACTTTGAATTCAGCACGATACAGCCGCCCATGACGTTGGAGTCGCCGGAAAAGACCTTGGTCAGCGAACTGGCCACCACATCGGCGTAATCGTGAACGTCAATGTTCAGCATGTTGCCCACAGTGTCGTCAACGATAATGGCAAAGTTGTACTTGTCTGCGAGAGCTCTGAGCCGTTTGAGATCGGGTGTCTTCAGCAGAGGATTGCTAGGCACCTCACAGAAGAGAGCCAGGATCTTTTCTTCCTTGCACAGTCGCTCGACCTCGTCAATGTCCACGTCTTCTCCGTTACCGAGGAAATGAACACCAGGTCCGAATTTCCTCAGAATATTCAGCGTGTCCACGTACGGGAAGCCAAAACAGATGGATTTCTGCTCGCCTGAAATCTCCAACATGGCTCTATGGGCTGAAAAAATCGCAGTCATGCCTGTGGGGTACAGAAACACGTCATCCTGCGAGCAGTGCTTGATCTGACCGGAAATCCGTTTCCGCAGCGCCTCCTTGGCCTCGGTAGCAAACTTGCCGTCCAGGTTTCGGCCAAACCGCTCTTCCACAAACGTCTGCATTTCTGCCGACTCGGAAACCGGCTTTGCAGACACTTTTTCCTCGAATTTCGAGCCGTGAAAGGCGTTGTAGTCCTTCATGGGCCCGTCCGTCTTGGGGATCACAGAAAACTCCTCCAGACAGTACTCTCCGAGTCTCGAAGAGATGCCTTCTCCTGTATGTTGCCAGTACTGCTTACAAATGGATTTCAGAGCCTGGGGAACAAAGACAAAGACGATAGTCACCGGCGGGACGCCCTCATCATTATGTGGAGTCGTCAGTTGCATGATTCGGATCTTTTTCAGCTCACTTCGAGCCCGGACAAACTCTCGACATCGCTTGGCAATCTCAAAAGTCGGGAAAACCCACGCACATTCGCCTGGACGTCCATATCGTTGCTCGGCCCAAGCGCACAGCTCCTGGATCCGCGAATGCACAAAAAATCGGGGATACCCTGAGCTCATTTTCTGAACTACCCAGTCCTCGCCTTCTTCATAAGCAACAGTGGCCTTCCAGGTCGGTAGAGTGACGGAAACGGCATGAGGCGTGTTTTCGGGGATGGGACAACCCACCTCGGTCGGCGGCAAAACAGAAAATCCCATTTGGTGAGGTGTGGAAAGAGTAGGTCGGGATCAAGAGTGGTATCAGCTAGCATCATCGACAGCTTTACACATGTGACTAAGAGAGTCAATCAAGCTTATACTTTGACTCGGGGAAGGAAAGTGGGGGTGACTGAAAAGTGGTAAATGGAGGAAACAAGTGAGTTGTGTGAAAGTGGAAATCAACTAAGCTCGCTTGCACCACCCGATTCCTCCTTTCAGCTTGTCTCTAGCTCGTCTACTCGTCGAGAAAAATGATGCCGATAAAGTTTAATGAAAACTAATGATAAGCGTCTGGAGAGTTTGATGACGGTGGAGAAACTGAGACAGAGATGGGAAATGGGTGATTCAAGGGTGGAGATTTGAGTGGTAAAGTCAGTTTAGATGGATTTCGTTTGTAGAAGTTGTGATTATAAGTGCATATATGGAGTACTGGGTCAGGTTTGGTCTTTGCCTTGTAAAACGGTGAATAGTAGGCCGATTTCGGATCTGAGTGGCTGTATCGATTAGTCAGCTCAAGCCGAACATTCTGGTATAGGTTTTATTCCTCTACCTTCACTTCCGGCTGAATAATCACACCCCCTTCGCTAATGCATATGCACATGAGTTCGAGGTTGCATTGCGGGGTATGACTAATTGCAGAGATAGAGTAGGAAGGTGGAGTAAGAAAGGTCACGTGACACGAAACGTTGGGAGTATGAATGGGGTATGGAGAAGTCGTTGGCGAGTTTTGAGGCGATAAAGTGTGTATCATTGTGAATACTGCTTATAGACAAGTTAGAGAACCACTGCCGTACTCAGGAGATCTTTCAGAATCGATTGATATAGTGTAAGGTGCACTTCTCTGACTTTTTAACCGCTTTCGTAGCTCCCCAGTACTTTTCTCACTGCTTACTAAACGTGATATTCACGAAATATATTGGAAATGTTTCTAAGAACGATGAAGCTGGTTCTATCATGACGAATAACACCCTGGTGGAGGTCTTGTAGCGATTTTGTCACATTTGTTGCCCTTTTGCACCCTCCCCATTATTCTCCCACATCGGTATACCAGCACAGACCTGAAATATCTCAGGGACTTACCTGCACCTTATTTCAGCATACCGAACGACTCCTTTTGAGCTCCCAAATGTGACTGTGGAGGTTAAACTGAGATTGGAGTAAAATTGAGGTATTTCTGGGTGAAGTTGGTGGAAAGTGTCCAAAAAGGTGGCGAAAAGGATATTCTGCTCTGAATATCATTTAATGGCCCATTTCCACCGTCTTCCTCTCTCCACCATCACCCCATCTCCCCCCTCTCTCTCATGACGTCATTGCTCTGTTGTTTCAACTCTATTAAGTTGATACGTGTAACCTGGAGTATAACGTGACAAGACAACATCCCCTATATTTCCACCATCAAGCGAGCAATTGGAAATCTGAGCTCGGATTCGTAACTACCAGGGTCTACTACCCCTAACCATATATTCCTTTGTCCATATAACCCCATTTTTCGGCCTTACCCTACCGCATCTCTCACGCATATCCATCTCTCCATATCTACACTTCACTCTCTCTGTCTCATTCGTCATGAGCTTCAACATCCCCAAAACCACGCCGAATTTTTCCGCCAAAGCCCGGAAACTCGAGGATCAGCTGTGGCAAGCGTCGGGACTGGAAAAATCAAAAGAATCCGCGTTGCCTCTATACAAGGATAAGCCGTATGGTGAGGGCTTTGTAGCCCGGACCTCCCAGGGTCGCAGACGACGCAACATCATCTACGGAGTTGTGGTGGGTCTGCTGTTTTGGGTCATTTACACATTTTCGCGCTCGCTCGATGGAAATGTATCTCTTAAAGATGGACTAAAGGACTACGAGTTCAAGGGATGGAAGGGCCGAGGTAAGCCCAAGACCAACTGGGTCAATGAACAAAAGGCCGTCAAGCAGGCGTTTGTGGATAGTTGGAACGGCTACCACAAATATGCATGGGGTAAGGATGTGTATAAGCCCCAAAGCAAGACTGGCAAAAATATGGGTCCCAAGCCTCTGGGATGGTTCATTGTGGACTCTCTGGATACTCTCATGCTCATGGGTCTGGAGAAGGAGCTTGCTGATGCTCGGTACTGGGTCGACAAGGATCTGGACTATGACATGGACTACGAGGTGAACACGTTTGAGACGACTATTCGAATGCTGGGAGGTCTGTTGTCCGCTCATTACCTCTCCAAGGACGACATGTACCTCGACAAGGCTGTCAATCTGGGTAACCGGCTGCTGGGAGCGTTTGATTCCGAGTCTGGCGTTCCGTACGCTTCGGTTAATCTTAAAACCCGAAAGGGAAGCAAGTCCCATGCCGATGGAGGAGCTTCCAGTACCGCAGAAGCTGCCACTGTCCAGCTGGAGCTCAAGTACCTGTCCAAACTCACCGGTGAGGCTCTCTACTGGGACGCTGCTGAGAAGGTGATGAAGGTGATGGAGGCCAACAAGGCCGAGGAAGGTCTTGTTCCCATCTTCATCCAGCCCGATACAGGCAAGTTCCAGGGCAACCAGATCCGCCTGGGCTCAAGAGGCGACTCGTACTACGAGTATCTCATCAAGCAGTACCTGCAGACGGAAAAGCGCGAGGAAATCTACCGAGACATGTACGAGGAGGCTGTGGATGGAATCAAGCACCATCTTGTGAAACAGAGCGTTCCTGGCGATCTGGCGTTCATTGGAGAACTTGATCGAGGCATTGGCGGTCCGTTTTCGACCAAAATGGACCATCTGGTGTGTTTTGCCGGAGGAATGTTTGCTCTTGGAGCTACCGAGGGATACACCCAGAAGGAGGTTGAGCGATCCGAATCGTGGACCCAGACTCGTCAGGTGAACCTGCGACTGGGTGTGGAACTCACTCGAACCTGTTATGAGATGTACCACCAGACAGTCACCGGTCTGTCGCCTGAAATCGTCTTCTTCAACGACCACAACACTCTCAGCAAGGACTTTTCCGTCAAACCTCAGGATGCCCACAATCTGCAGCGTCCCGAAACCGTGGAGTCGCTCTTCTACCTCTGGCGAATCACCCGAAACCCCATCTACCGAGAATGGGGCTGGGAGATTTTCCAGGCGTTTGAAAAGTACACCAAGGTGCCTGGAGACGCCGGCTACGACTCCATCAACAACGTCGAGTCCACCGAGCCGTCGTGGAGAAACAACATGGAGTCCTTCTGGCTGTCCGAGACCCTCAAGTACCTGTATCTGCTGTTTGACGACTCCAAGGAGGAGGTTCTGCCTCTCACGGAGATCGTCTTCAACACCGAGGCCCATCCCTTCCCCAAGTTTGACATGGAGCCTTTGTTTACGACCGGTTGGACTCGAGCTCCTGTCCAGGCTGCCAAGAAGCCCGAGGAGAAGGTCGAGAAGGTCGAGAAGGTCGAAAAGATCCCCGACCAGAAGGACGAGGGATTCATGCCTGCCCAGGTTCCTGCTGATCCTATTAGGGGTTGAATGAGTGAATGAAGTGTGGCTAGAGATGCTGCCCCGTATATAAGCACCTAGTGCACCATAGAGCAATGTGGTCAAAGACTGCAGAGCTGTAAAGTATTTTTATTGTCTGAGGAAGGTGGAGCGGTGGAAGGAAGTTGGGGTATAAAGGGGTGTAGTAATGAGCATGCTGTAAGTGGAGGTGCAAAGATTGCTTCTAAGTGATGTGCTACGATTTCTATCATCTGAAGCAGCACTGCTGTTGGGCTGATTGTTCTGCGTAATGTATGTTCATCAAAAGCAGCTAATTACTTGTACAAGATACAGTATGAGCTCTATATACCCTTCCATTGCTCTCATATATCTCTTTATTCTCATATCGTCATTCAATTAGTGTACGTCTACAGAGCAAGCTTCACCAGCTTCTTGTATCCCTCGACGGAAGCCTCGAGATCGGGAATGGAGACAAACTCGTCAGGGGCATGGGCCACATGGATGGATCCAGGGCCGTAGAGGAACTTTTTGAAGTCTCCAGTGAGGTAGGGCACGTCGGTAGAGTAGGCCAGGACAATGCTGTCAAAGCCGTTGACCTTGTAGTCCAGCAGCTGAGGAGGTCTGGACTCAAACGTGTAGGTGAGATGCTCGTACTTGTCAAGCACACCGGTAACGACAGCTCGAACCTCGTCCTCGTCAGCAGCGATTCTGATGGTCACCACGGCGTTGGCATCTGCAGGAACAATGTTGGCAGCAATACCGCCATGCATCTGTCCAATGTTGAGAGTCGAGGGACCCAGGAGATCGGATTTGGGCAGATCGCTGTGGCTCAGCTCGTACAGGGCGTCGACAAGGATCTCGTTGGCAGAAATTCCAAGCTCGGGGTAACCACTGTGAGAGGCCTTGCCCTTGACTGTGATTCTGATAGTAGCAAAACCCTTGTGGCCAACTCCGAGTTTCAGCTCAGTGGGTTCTCCAAAGATGGCAGAGTTCCACTGTTTCTTGAGCAGCTCGTTGACGACTCGCATACCTCCGTTTCCGCTGATTTCCTCGCCAACTACATACAGCAGGGCAACGTCTTCAGGCTTGACTTCTTCGTTCTTGAGCAGCTCTTCAACAGCAGTAATCTGGGCAGCAACACACGACTTGGCATCAACAGCGCCTCGTCCGTAAACTCGGTCGCCCTTGACACTATAGGGAATATAAGGAGGTACGGTATCAATATGAGAGGTGAGCAGCACCTTGCTCTGGTCCTTGTCTCCCTTGTATGCGTAGATGTTAGGTCGCTCTTTCTCGCCAAGCAGCTCCACGTTGTAATTGAGGCCGCGCAGATGGTCGGCAAGGAACTCAGACACATGGGTCTCGTTCAGAGAGATACTGGGGATCTCAATGAGCTGTCGATGGAGCTTGAGGAGGTCCGAATCGGCGTCAAAAGCGACTTGCAGGTCGTCTGGGATCGCAAGAACCTGCTGGTCGGCAGCAGCGGCCGAGACAAGGCCGAGGAGAAAGAGAGAGCTGAATTTCATCGAGAACTGGGGGAGCTTGGTGGTTCTGAAGTTTGTAGGAAGTGGTGTTCTTGTATGGCAGACTGGGGTTAAAGTTAAGGTTATAGGGAGGGAGATGTTGTGTTTTAGATAATCGGATTTGAAGGCGGTTATTTGGACTGTGGCTTGGTAGGTAGACTTATTGGATAGTTATTGGGGTAAACCTCGAAAATCGTCTATTTTCGAACTATTTGTAAGGCCAATTGATGCCCTATTCCAAGAGTTATGAAACCTTAAACGAGGTAAACTACTCTGTTCCCAATTGGGCCATCCGATAAGACGGCACTGAGTCAGAATTAGTTGGGGGGGTGGCTGGAGATGTGGTATGGATATGAGTAGTTCCAACATGTTTAATAGGGTCAGTTTAGCTAAACCCTTCTCTTGAACCTTATTTTGATACGTTTTCGTTACTATTTGCTGGCACAGATTACGACCTTCTCTCATGACTCAAATGACTCCTCCCGTGCATGTACATTTCGACATGTTGCGAACACTACGAAAAGTGCCAAAAATGAAGTACACGTTTATGACCGATTTCGACGACACAATGACGGCAGGAGATACTCTGGCGCTGTTGTCGGAATGCGCATACTCGATTAAACCTGGATTCAAGCCCGATTGGACGTATTTCGGCTCAGCATACATGGCTGACTACAGTGCTTTCAAGAAGGAGTTTGGAGCTATAGATACCCTGGAAAAGCGGCTGGAGTTCCAAAAACAGCTGAAACCGTTTGAAATGGCGTCGGTGAGACGGGTGGAAAAGTCGGAATTGTACCTGGGAGTTACTAATGACGGAATCAGAGCTCAGGCTCACAAGGTGGAGTTCAAAGACGGCTGGTGGGAGTTTGCACGCAAGCTGAAGACCCCAATTCACGTGATCTCCGTCAATTGGAGCGACGAGTTTATCCGGGAGACTTTTAGAGCCCACAGCGTCACTCCTGGAGAAATTATGGCCAATAAGGTGTACATGGACGAACTAGGAAGAGGTACTGGAAAGCTCAGTACTGAAGAAAATCCTGGAATTCGAACGTCTGACGATAAATTACAGTGTTTGAAACAGGTCATGAGTGCTCAAACTGAGGTAACCACTTCTGTTTACTGTGGAGACTCGTCTACTGATCTGGCTGCATTGTTGGAGGCTGATATTGGACTCATCATTGGAAATGAAGCTACAGCTGAGCTGCTGGAGAAGTTTGGAAAGGAGGTGAAGCGGGATTCAAAGACTCTGGAGAGAGGTTTGTACTACTACGATGACTGGACTGAGGTTCCGTTGGAGTAGAGGATGGGTGTGAAGGAGGTAACAAAGAGGTGATCAAGCTTACTGGATGTCAAGTTTAGCTACAATAAGACGAAAAGGCAACAGCAAAACTCATTGAGTTGTATACAATCGATTATATTTATTACCCCTTCATGATCTGTAATTGTCAATCAGATAATCCTTGTATTATAGTCCATTGTAGAAGATCACATATGTGCTTCTAGCTGTAAGTGGCATAGATAAGTTATCAGACTAGCCTGCCTATATATCCTAACTTGCTCTATTTCCAATGATTCTGTTGAACGGTAACATCTCCCATTTTTCAAATATTCTCATTTTCCTAATAATGTCATTTTCGTACATTTGCCAGAATCGAACTCACAACCCCCAAATCTACCCTCCTACCAAACTCTATTTCTCTCGGAGCTTGATTTTTCCCACTCCCGGGTAACTCTGTCCAGCCAATGGGAGGCGCACACCACCTCGAAAACTAACTCGCTACATTTTGCTTTGCACAAACACGTCAAGACCCTTTGGTTGAACATCACACAAAAATGGCTTTTGGAATTCGACGAGCTTACCCCACCCCTATTGGTGAGTATGAGAGGACAGCGAGAGAGACGAGAGTTGTGCGATTGCTGAGACACCCGTTTTAGTGTCTCTTACAACTCGAGATGTGTCGTGGGTAGAGTGTTGAGATGAACACCCCATTGGACATGCCACAACCCCAATTGCAACCAATACTAACCATAGTCAAGCCCCTCTGGCCCTACGCCGTTGGTGGTGAGTATTAATTGAGCAGCAGCTGTTAATTGAGCTGTTTGAGATGGAGAGAAAGAACGACAGAGTGGAATGAAGGATATGAAGCGACAATGATGCAAAGACACGATAAAGCGACAGAAGATGACAGGGTAAAGCGACAGAAGACGACAACACAGCGACACAATGAGCGAGACAATGACGTGGCAGTGAGATTGGATGTTGAGGTGGACGTTGAGGTGGACTTGAGTGTTGGATTGATGGAGTGACGTGTAGTGGTGTGGTGTGGTGTGTGCCTGGTGACTAAGGGTGTGACTGAGTGTGTGACTGTGACACACCGGTCAACCCCAGTGTGTTACGTTACTCGTGTGATATTCACGTTATGTGACTGTTGTATCCTGTCCATGTGCCTCACTTTTACACCTATGTCACACACCCACTCAGAACACCAATCAAAGACTTGCACTCCAACCCTGTTTCACGTCACTGAAATGTGCCAAATGCGTTCCATGAATGGCCTCATGCTCTTATTTGTTCAACCATCGCCCATTTCTCTCTAATTGTCGTTTCACTTGATACCCTAGCTTCTGAAGTCTCCATGAACCCTTCTCAACATACTAACGCAGGTGTCATCACCTTCTTCCTCTTCGCCAAGGCTGCCAACGCCTCCATGAACACTGAGGAGTTCATCAACGACCCCCGACACCCCCGATTTAAGGCCGGAGGCATCAAGGAGGAGCACTAAGTTTAACGATAGAATGAATACATGCCCTTGATATGAGAGTCATGATGAGCGTAGCTAACGGACAGGATTGTGGATGTGTAGAGCGAGGAGGTGATTTAGTAGTGTCCTAGGTAGGACGTTGTGAATGTGCTTATTGAGATGACCATGGACTTATGGATGACCACAGAGGCCTCTCCGTAATGAACGTATAGATGAGTAAACACTTGAGATATTGTACTTGAAAGAGTGATGACACTTTGCTACTTGTACGGTACGAGTGCAAGCTGTGCTTTTGCTTACGTTTACAATCGCGATTCGCAAATTCGTCCCTACTTGTAGTTCGAAATGAACCTGTAAAACGCTTTTTCAATATCTGCCATAGAGCGCAGCACAACACCACACGATAGAACATGTACAAGTAATATCAAACCTGGATTCAATTGAGCAACATGTGTGAACCAAACCTGCTGCCGCAAGTACTTGTATGGATCAGTTTTCAGTTTCCTTTTCCGGCCATTTTTGGAGATTTCATGGTGTGCTGTTTTTTGAAAGGTCTGAATTATGATCTCAAAATTGGGTGGTGATGTTGGACCTGACAAGGACTTGATTTATGAGAAATGAGAGACGGAAAAGTCGAAGCGGGAAATGGGGGCAGGAGATGCTTTGAATGGAGCAGATAGTGGTTTCAGTGATATTCCATCTTCCTCCCTCAATCCTCAACTCATTGCCTTGTCCACTTGTCCACACAGTGCTTGCTCTTGTTCTACCATGATTGCATGTTTATGAGCTAAGAACCCCATTGACAACTTTCCCTAGATACGGGAGAGTACTTGTACAGCAACCATGTGATTATTTGGCTTGTTTGAAGGCCAGAATGACTTGTCAGGTCATCTTATGAGCAGCTCACTCTTCAGCTACCTTCTACATAAGCAGGAACATTATGAAGCCGTAGCTAATACGTATCTTGACCATCTTCAACGAGGAAGATCATTGAGCTTTACCTAATATCGTCTAGTCAGGTCCACTCACTCACATGATAAGTACCCAGCCCTTAGCACGTTACCACCTAATTACTCGCATAACGCACTGTGGGGTAAAGCAGGAGAACTGGCCGTTAAATGATATCCGAGACACGAGGAGCATGTGAATGTCTTCTCATGGCCTCAAATATCTTCCTGACACAGTCAGTCAATCTCCAGCGCCCATGCTGCTATTTCTGCATGCCCCTGAACATTGTTTAGAAGTGGAAGCCGATGGATGAGTAATAACAATAAGATGGAGGATTTCAGAAGAACAGTCATTCATGGTATCAAAGTGAAGCCAGAGATCTCCTCAGTCCAGTCCTACCATTATTGATTCTCTCGAGGCCTCCCTTGAGCCGTTACCACCTTCACCTGCTTCCAAAATAACCCCATATTATCAACCCCACTAAATTTTCACCCTTGATAGCTCTAGAATACAGCCCTAATATCCACTGTTTTACTAATCTTACCGCAGAGACTTGAAGTTCCATCAGTTGAGCCACACCAATAACCCAAACAAGACTCACACGACCAGCCTTCTCAAAGTAGAGTGTCAAACAAGTCCCTCAAAGATGAAATTTGTGTGGTGGAAACGTTTCAAAAAAGAACAAAAGCAGCAAATGAAGTGTGGGCAGCCCCAACTTCAACCCCAATTATAATATACCCAGGTTCCACTCTCCAAAAGATGCTATTTTAGTCTAGCGCTAATTACGATACATGTAAGGGTGCGATAATGAATTTAGAGGAGGTGTCACCAAAGCACCCAGCAACGCACGAAAGTCTTTGAAAATCTCACTGACAAATTGCATCCCCCACCTCATCTGATTCACCTCTTCTCCTAAATAATATCTCCACCCCTCCCCTCAGTATCCCCCTCCTCTATGCTCGTATCGTTATGCCTCGGCTAACTCTAACTTTTTAGGAGAGTGTATCATCACATGATTATGCAGCAAGATCTCATATCTGTCTATTCCTTCCTCCACCACCACCACCTACTGGCACTATGAAAAGCCGCGTGGCTCCGATTTTGGCGCCGGTTCTGGCTCCGTTTGTGGCGATTTTGAAAAACCTCTGGGTCTTTTTCACAGCTCTGCTCGAGCTGCTTTTTGACGTTAGTTGGCACTGGATGCTCCAATCCTGGCACTGGTGGTGCTCCACCGACCAAAAGACGCTGCTGCAGCTCCAGCTCGACCAGGCAAACACGTACGAGGAGTGGGAAAGCATTGCCTCGGAGCTGGACGAGTTGCTGGGCAACGACGTGTGGCGACAGACGGCAGCGTCGAAAAGATACGACTACCGGCTCATTGCGGGCCGATTGCGAGACTTTATCGAGTGCCGAGCCGTGGGCGACATTGCGACGCTGATTTCTCGTCTGCGAAGCGGCCTGCTGCGAAACTTGGGCTCGATTTCGTCGCTCCAGCTGTACACCCGCTCGTACCTCGGCTCAAAACTGCTCATTGAAGAATACATCACCGAGGTGATTGACTGTCTCAAGTACATTAAGGATTATGGAACGACGGGAGGACTGGATACCAAGGGCGTGCATTTCTTTCCAAAGTCCGAACAGCGACAGCTGGACAGTGAACAGCTCACCCGACAGAAGAAACACAAGCTGTTCTACGATACCAGACAGAGTTTTGGCCGAACAGCTCTGGTGCTCCAGGGAGGAACCATTTTCGGCCTCACTCATCTGGGAACAATCAAGGCTCTGACTCTGCAGGGACTGTTGCCTGGCATCATCACTGGATTCAAGGAGGGAGCGTTTATTGCAGCTCTGACTGGAATCTACGTTTCTGATCTGGAACTCCTGGAAACAATCGACTCTCTTCCTGACACTCTCAATGACCTGTACCAAAAGTACAAGGAACGTCTGGCCGAGGAAAACAAGCACAAGGACCACTCGTTTTCCAACTCCAACTCGGACTACGACTTTGACTACGCCTTTGACTTTGAGCAGTTTGCAAACACCTACAACGTGACCTTCTCGTCGGTGACCGACAAGGTGCTGCGATCAGAGTACCCGCCGGAGATTAAGATGTACGAGGAGTTCATCGAGGACCAGCTGGGAGACCTCACGTTCGAGGAGGCGTTCAACAAGAGCGACAGAGTGCTCAACATTGTTGCCCATTCGCATGACTCAAGTTTCCCCACTCTGATGAACTACCTCACCACCCCCAACGTTCTGATCAGAAGCGCATGCAGAGCATCCATGGTGACTGCCCATGATGAACCCCAGACCAAGAAGGCCTGTGCTCATCTGCTGGTCAAGGACGATGACCGTCGAGTTATCCCGTATGACGCTTGCAAGAGCAGACGAGGAAGTTCTACAGATGTCATTCTCGGTCCAGTTCAGGAAGAAGTCGATCCTCTCGAGTCCACTGCTAACGGAACCACTTCTTCTGGACTTCCCAAACTCGAAATCACAACGGACACCTGGAAACGAAACGACGAAGACACCGAGGGCCATGTGGACACTCTTCCAGGCCATGTCAGCGCCCTTCCCACCCCTTCATACTCCATGATCAACCAGGGCAAGATCGTTTCGCCGTACGCTCGTCTGTCGGAACTCTTCAACGTCAACCACTTCATCGTCTCGCTCTCCAGACCCTACCTCGCACCTCTGCTGGCCATCGAAGGACGTCACAGAGGCTACCACGGATGGAGAGTCAACCTGATTCGAGTGCTCAAGCTCGAGTTCGAACACAGACTCGCCCAGTTTGACTACATTGGTCTGCTACCCACCATCTTCCGCCGATTCTTCATCGACGATAAGATCCCTGGCATTGGACCTAATGCTGAGGTGCTCATTGTCCCTGAGCTAGCAGCAGGCATGATCTCCGACTTCAAAAAGGCCTTTTCGAGCCACGACATTCCGGAAAAGGTCCGCTACTGGACCACCGTGGGCGAGCGGGCCACGTGGCCTTTGGTTGCCGCCATCTGGGCCCGAACAGCCATCGAGTACACTCTCAACGACATGTACAACCAGACCAAGCGGCAAAACTAGCAACCATGAGACAGAGCATATAATTACTAACATTGAGACTACGGTTTAAGCCTACGCGTAGACGGCATCTGAAGAGAGCCGTGGTTGAGCACTAACTACTAACAGTGAGACTACGGTACAAACCTACGCACGTAGACGGCATCTGTATTAAATTCTAGCAAGCAAAAGAGAGAGCCGTGGGTAGGTTTCTTAGTCAATGCAAATCCCCTCGACAATACCTTCTTCGTGGACAACGGCCTTCTCAACAGAGGTAATCTTGGTCAGGTTGGCCGCATGGGCGCTCACCTCCTCGTCGTAGTTGCCCACGTAGTCGTTCTTGGTGCTGTTGTTCACCTTGGTGGTCTGGATGAGATCGTCTCGACGCAACTCGAGCGTCTTGACGTAGGACCACTTGAGCAGCAGCGTGTACAGCTCCCGCACGCCAAAGTCGGGCCACAGAGTGTCCACAAACTCCAGCGTGCAGTTCTGGTGGCTCTGCCAGAGCATAAAGTCGGACAGACGGGTCACGCCAGAGGTTCGGATCATAATGTCCAGGGGAGGACTCTCACCGGTATACATGGCCTTCTCCAGCATCTTCTCGGTGACATGTAGGGGCGCAGGTCGAGAGGACGAAGAGGGAGGACCAAACGACTTGGGAGGCGGGGGCTGCTTGGTCTCTGTGAACACGTCGGTGACCACCTTTTGGATCGCCTGCGCAATGTCGTCCCGCGAGGTGTAAGGGAAGCAGATGTTGAGTCTTCCTCTCTTGTTATCCTTGGTGGACTCTTCGACCCGAACAATCAGTTCGAGAATGTCCTCAGGAATGAGGTCTCTGTTGCCGAGAATCTTGATGGCGAGTCCGTAGCGCTCAGCCATCTCGTCCTTGCTGCCCAGAACGACGATATTGTTTCGGATGAGGTCAAACAGAGCGTCGGTCTCGACCTTGGGGCGGTTGAAGTTCTCGATGGAGAAGGCGTAGATGGTGACAGTGTTGATGCCCATGCGGAAACACACCTCGAGGAGTTTGAGGAGGGACTCTGTGCCGGCCACGTGGCCTTCTCGCAGCTCTAGATTGTTAGTCTTTGCAAACCGACGGTTGCCATCCATGATGAAGGCAACATGACGAGGGATGGGTCCTGTTCGGAGCACTCGAACGAGCACATCCTGGAAGAGGTTCCGTGCGTACTGCGTCAAGGGGAATGATGATCCTGTCATGACGAGGTTGTGGTATGTGATGAGTGGTAAGTGGTATGTGTGAAGACGGGTATGTAATGGGTGAGTATCAGTTTGTGGCGACTTAGCTGGTAACACTTGTGAGGGTATGCTGAGGGTGATCACTGATGGTATCTGATTTCTCCTAGCCCTGTTGACCTTTATGCTCTTTGTGTTGTGTGAATAAGTAAGAGAAGAAGTTGAAGAAGACGCGTATTAAAGTAAGAAAATAAGTGACACAGAAACAATGTCCGCTTTGGGATAAAGACGTTTTCTGCACACTCACAGATTATGCACGATAAGATATAGAGTTTGGTGGTGGAGGGGGGAGTCCAATAATGAGCGACAAAAAGAGGTATGTTAGCTTTGAGTAGTTCTGGAAATGGCAAGAAGAGTGATATCGTTCTAATGGTCGTTCCCCCACGTCTTTAGCATGTTTGCTCATCGAGTTACAGACCTCTTCCCAAAACCTCTTATGATCAACATAAGACATTCAACAATAACTAAGACACAGATCTATAGATCTGGATCTCAAGGTATAATACAAGACATGAAGCTCTAATTACAAACCTCCCTTAACTGCAACAACATGTTGATCTATAATATAAATAATGTCTTTCTTTCGAAGGACTGAGTGACTTGACTCGGGACTGTGTTATTACTGGTGGTTAGCCAGTACAGACCATACACAGACGTACTACCCTTAGAGAGGAGAGTAGGGAAGTGCTTAACGCTAATATCGTCAACTTCTTCTCCCCCCTCTCCGGCTATTAAAGAATCATCAATCAACCCATTCTCATGAGGAGACAATATCGATAATACAGCCAACGGATTCGGAAGACACCGCTTCTTCGCCTCGCGCGTCTTCCTGGGATGCCCCTGTACGTTGTGCAACCTCTTATCGGACCCGGTTCAGTCCCTGACGAGACCACTCGTAGATCTCGACCTGCCAGTTTTCGTACCAGCCTCGAACGGTCTTGGCAGCGGCGTTGTGACGCTGGTACGACGTGGCGTCGTCGGCGTGCTGCTTGCTGATCCACACGCAGGTGGCCAGGTTGTTTCCGTGCTCATCGGGCACGCCAAACCAGTACTTGAGCAGTCCGCCAGAGTTGTTTGCCTCGGCGTGAGAAGCCTCGTCCAGGTCAGACAGCTTCTGACGAGAGTCGTGGGAGGTTCGCACGTGCTCAAAGAGTCGCGATCGGAAAGCCACGCAGTGAAGAGTGACTCCCTCAGGCACAAGAGGAGTCAGAACGTCAAAGGGGAACGACTCAACGTAGTCTCCAACAGCATAGTCGGGTTTCACAGCCCGGAAATGGTCTCGCAGAGCTACAACAACCTCGTGGAGGTTCTGGGGGACGCCTCCAAGGTCCAGAAGATGGGCTTTTCCGGTATAGGGAGAAGACTGGACGATTCGAAGAGGCTCCGAGGAGTCGTAGTGCGGCTCAGAAAGCGGCTTGAGCGCCTCAAAGGGGTTACTGTCAATAGCAATAGTGGCCATGGTGGTGGGGGTGGGTGCAAACGCAAGGAGAAGGGAAAACTCCCAACCATCATGTCATTTCGGATCTACTCGCCCAGGGTATTTAGGAGGCCTGCATGCATGTGGCTTAAGCCACGTTTAGCATCGGCTTGGTTTTAGTTGCAGACGATAAGGCGGGTCGTGCGGGATACGAATCGAAAGCTGGAAGCGAGGGGAGTACAGCGGTGGTGACCGATTTACGATATCTGCGTTATTCGTCAAGCTGGAGAGGTCTGTCAGAAATACAACCCTGCACGAATAACCTTAGCGAAAAGATCCACGGAAAAACAAAATTTTGAGTAAGGTGAGTGGACAGAGGTGCCGGGTGTTGAGGAAGAAGCGATAAAGATACGGGAGAAACGCCTTAGGGTAAGAAAATCTCTCACTACGATATCAGAGATGTCATAGCTTATTTTCTATTTTTTTGATAAATTGTCACCACCAGGAATCGAACTCACGGCCTATACAGTTCTGGTAAGGTTTTTCACACATGCATCTTACATGCACCCACGTTCGATTTTTGAAAATGCTGATTAATTATCCGTTTCTCATTCAAGACACGATTTTCCACCCAAAATGCTGTGTGTGCTCTGTGACTGCCGAAAGGCCGTCTTGAAACGGCCCAAAACACTCCAGCCCATCTGCAAACCGTGTTTTTACAACGTTTTCGAGACCGAAATCCACAACACGATTGTCGAGTCGAAGCTCTTCTACCCTGGAGAACGGGTGGCTATTGGAGCTAGTGGAGGAAAAGACAGTACTGTGCTTGCTCACGTGATGAAGACTCTCAACGAGCGGTACAACTACGGCGTTGACTTTGTGCTTCTGTCTATCGATGAGGGTATCCATGGATACAGAGACGACTCTCTGGAGACTGTCAAGCGAAACAAGGTGCAATATGACATGGATCTGGAGGTGGTCAGTTACAGCGAGCTGTATGGCTGGAGCATGGACCAGATTGTGGCCCAGATTGGCAACAAAAACAACTGTACTTATTGTGGAGTGTTTCGAAGACAGGCTTTAGATCGAGGTAGTGCCAAGCTTGGAATCGCTCATATCGTTACAGGTCATAATGCTGACGATATGGCTGAAACTGTGCTGATGAACCTGCTTCGAGGCGACACTGCTCGTCTAGATCGATGCACTGAACTAGTCACAGGATCGGATGACTCACCAGTCAAGAGAAGCAAGCCTCTCAAGTATGCATACGAAAAGGAAATCGTGCTCTACGCTCACTACAAGAAGCTCGATTACTTTTCGACAGAGTGTACGTACTCGCCCGAGGCGTTCCGAGGCACGGCCCGGACTCTGATCAAGAATTTGGAGGCTATCAGACCCTCCACCATCATTGACATTATCCACTCGGGAGAGGCGTTTGTGCTGAAAAAGAAGAAGGAAAAGAAGGGTAAGGGTCAGGTTGTGGTCAAGGTGAAGGAAGAGACTAAGACTGAGCCTGCTACCGGCTGTTCGGGTTCAGTACCTCTTGCATTTGATTCCAAACTGGGTCTTTCCAACAGATGTACAAAATGTGGCTATTTATCGCATAATGCCGTTTGCAAGGCCTGTGTCTTGCTGGAAGGTCTGAATGCCGGACGAGCAAAGATGGAGATTGAGGGAGACACGGCTGACGGAGCTGCAAAGAACATCAAGACGCTGGAAAAGCTCGCCTTGAGTATTTAGAGAGAGGGTATATAGTGCATTTATTTATTACGAGAAGGGAAGTTAAGTGAAAAGGAAGAGAGTGTCTATACAGGAGGATCATGGAGAATACGCTGGGGAAGATCCTGTGTTTTTATCTCGGATATTGGAGGACTAGGGTGGTTTGCAGAGATGAGCTGCTGTATTGCTATCAAAGACGATTAATCACATGTTTAAGAACAGAGACTGACAAAAAAACGGCATGAACGTTTGTGCAGGCAACTGATGATTATCTTGGAGAAGACCCGGTGCTTTATTAAGAAATCCACGGAAGTTCAAGAGGTTTGTCTTGTTGAGCCAAAGGTATAATTGTGGTGAGTTTCATTAGAGGTGGAGAGGAGATTTGGTCGAAAGAACAATCTGAGTATAGAGATTAAGAACCAGGGAGTATAATGAACAAAAGCTGGTGCTCATATCTCTAAAACTGGACAAACTGGAGACGTTCTCAAATTCAGGGCGTTAGCTAAAGAACGTAAGTAACCTTAAACTATACTTAAGGCATTAGTTACCCATTCTACACCCCCGGCTCGGAACTCCATAACACTTCCGAAAGCCTCAATTTCATAACAGAATTCCCCTTACACACCCTGTTTCACATTCTCGCCCCATATTTATCTTTGCGGAGTCCGTAGTGTGGCTAAAGGTAGATGTGGGGATAAGCCACAAGTATGGGGAATCTCTCTGTGGAGAAAGACAGGGTGTATGGCGTAAACATTGAGGCTATGCGAGAAGAGTAGTTGATGAAGCGAGATTGAGAGAATTGACAAAATTGGATATGAACTACTTGCACAATTGGATGACGTCATATGTCGATCTATGGTGAATGATGACTAAGATATAGAAGGACTATCCAATTGTAAGATCACAAACAAAAAAATCAGACATATCATTGATTTCCTTCTTAGCTCATTGGTGGCGTACCCTTTTGTCATGATCATCTCTATTACAGCTCAATTACAGGTCTAAGACAGCGATGTCAAAATGTGGCTTGGTGGCTTACAAGATACGGGAGATAGATGAAATGGAACTGTAATGAAGATGAAGGGGATTGCAAGTAGCTGAGAGTGAATGAGTGGGGTACCAACAAGCTCTTCTTGTCAGTTGATTCATAGGATGTGTCTTTGTTCATTATGTAGATGTGGCTTACTAAGACATACCTTCAGTCATCAACATGAAGAAATACAAGCACTCACACTACACTCGTCTTCGCCGTTAAAGCCTACGATAAAGCCTATAGAAGCCGCTAACACCGACAAGTTCACCGACATTTCAGTCTGATTTACTAAAGCCTATAGCCTGGATAACGCCATTGTAGCTAAGACATCAGCCACAGAGTGTAGATGTTAGCTGTAGACGTAACGATGAGATGAATATATATAGACCGTGTAGAATCTCTCAATTGATACCACACACCACCACCATCATCATGCCTTCTACTGAATCTACTCACCGAGAACCTATCAAGTCTACTGGCTCTTTGAAGCAGTTCAAGTCTTTCACTGTGACACCCAAGATTGGCACTGAGTATCCTGAGGTTCAGCTGACGTCGATTCTCGAAGATGACACTCTGATCCGAGATCTGGCAGTTGAGGTGTCTCGTCGAGGAGTGGTTTTTTTCCGAAACCAGGACATTACCGACGACCAGCAGCAGTTTCTCGGTCAGCGGTTCGGTGAGCTTACAGGCAAGCCCAAGGAGTCGTCTCTGCACGTGCATCCCGCCAAGGATCTGTCCAAGGCTGCTGGCAAAGAGATTCTCGAGATTTTGCCCGAGGGCAAGACTGCCAAGGAGCTCGTCACTCGGTACGATTCCGACGATACTGTAGTCCCCACAGTTCGAGCTTCTCGAGGCTGGCACACGGATATCACTTTTGAGCCTGTTCCTTCTGATTACGCTATTTTGAAGCTGCTTCAGATCCCCGAGAACGGAGGAGGAGACACTCTGTGGGCCAGTGGATACGAGGCCTACGAGCAGCTGTCTCCCCACTACAAGGAGCTTCTGGAGAAGTTGACTGCCGTGCACTCTGGCCAGTTCTTCCACCAGGTCGTCAACAAGCGAGGAGACGACGTCTACGACCAGCCTCGAGGCCATCCTGAGAACATTGGCAACAAACTGGTCACCACCCACCCTGTCATCCGAACCAACCCTGTCACCGGCTGGAAGTCTGTGTTTGTCAACCCCGGATTCACCAAGAAGATCCAGGGCGTGACTCCCGACGAGAGCGCTTCTCTGCTGGACCTGCTGTTCCGAAACCTGAGCCAGGGACACGATGCCCATGTGCGGTTCAAGTGGAGCGAGAATGATGTCGCCATCTGGGATAACCGGTCGACTTTCCACTCTGCGACTTTTGATTTTGATAGTGATGACCGGCTCGGACACCGAGTGCTGTCTATTGGCGAGAAGCCCTACCTGGATGTTCTGAGCAAGGGATACAAGGAGGCTCTGGAAGAGGAGGCCAAGGAGGCTCTCGAGGAGGCTACAAAGAAGCTGAGCGTGGATGAGAAGGAGAAGGTGGTGAAGGCGGATAAACTGCCTGTTCAGCCTCCTAAGGTTGCTGCCTAAATAGTGAATGAAGTGATGAGTATCGGCCTGTATTATTTTGTAGTCTTAGTTGAGTGTTGTAGTTTATGCTACTTTAATCTGTGTAACCTTAAATATTTGTTTACTTTTCCCAATTGGGACACTTACCTTAAACTGACCTTCAACCAACATCAACTAGTCTTCCCACACCACACAATGTTCCTCTATTTCCATCGGTTGTTCATGGAATCGCTCGGTTCAAATCTGAGAAGAGACCCAGTGACGCTCAGAAGACGAACAAGAACTGTTGAACCAAAAACACCCACCAGAACACGCAATTATCTTCATTTTGCAGAGGAGTCATCCTGCAAACGGAGAAGAAAGCGACACAGAAGTGAGAAGAGAGCTTTGGAGATGTTGAAAACTCCAGGAGATACCACGTGCACGAGTATTGACTCCTCATTTGAAACCCCAACTCGAGATACCTGTGATGCGACTTTTTGGACGGACGAGGTTTTCGACAAGAGAAGCAATTGTCACACCAGTCCTGTGTGGAATTCAACAGCTCCAAATAGGTCCTTGTTGATCTAGAAAAAAGGGAAATTTAATTCATTAGCCAAGACTTGTGACAACCTGCTCAAATGAGATACCAAACTGTGCTCTTAAGAGATACATTACTATTTGCTATAGAATTGATACAGTCAATGAAATTGCCTTTATTTACAAGGCCACAACTATATAGTTGATGTATAATGAGGTGACTGAGGTCAGAAAGCGGAATTATTGCTTTCAACATTTTTTTTATAAATATGACACAGGCGGGTCTCGAACTGGCGACCTCGCTATCCTTAACTATTACCTAACTAATTCAAGTAAATATTTATTTAGCTCGGCAAGGAATTTCTGTGGCCCAAAAAAAGGCAAATAACTCCTCCTTTTCAAATTCAGCACACTTCCTGACCTTATCGAATGCTTCCCATTCTTCCAAGCCCCTCCATTTCACGATTACTAATCACACTAATGTTCTTCTCCACTTGAGCTTTTAATATTGCTTACACTATCATGTGATCTAAATTAACTTTGAGATAAGAGAATTAAGCAGTCGATAGAATTGCCAAATAAATGGAAAGAAATACGGAAAAAAGGTACCCATACTAAAATGACCTTTCCGAATCAAATTCAACCACTCCCACACCCCCATCTCCCCTCCTTCACCCTCCACCTCTTCACATTCATTTCCCAACAACCTTATCGCTATCGTGCATATCGCCACCGATAACCACATTATCGACGTGTATACTTCTCCACACTTCACAACACTACATCACAAACCATGAGCAGTCTAGCTATCAAGCCCGGAATTGGCCTGGGGCCTTTCAGTGAGTAGTCACGTGATCAATCCCCCTTGCATCCTCGTTCTAACACAGCTCTTGGCATGGATCTCTATGACTGTTTGCAATTCATCAAAAAACACCACACTTCTTTCCCGCTGGTGAATGTCATCTATTCGTCCCAGAGTCCGCTGAGCAACTTCATCGTCGCTGACATGCCACGTGTCGGTTTGCGATTGCAGTTTGGAGGAGTGACACAGAAACTGGTGCTCATTGAAGTGTACAACTTCACGCCAGCTAACGGGATTGCTCTGGAGTACAATGAGACTGCTCTTCCAAAGGGAAACGTCAGTCTCAGAGCAATCTACGGAGGTAAACTTTTTGGACCGACCTACGCGGGAGAGTACAAAAAGGAGCTGGAAAAGTACGTTCTCTCTTACCCTGGAGTGGCGTTCAGTTTCAATGTGGACACAGAAACAGTGGAGAAGAACGGTTTGAGTGACTCCCAGTCGTTCATCAAACATCTGTCGGCCTCTGAAACAACCTCCATGGCCATCTTCAAGGGTCCTACATGGTGGGAAGCTCTCAAAGACCTGAATCAAGAAGGAGCAGATGTTTCTCACCAGGTGTGTTTGCGACCACAAAAGGGAGAAATTGATTTCCCCGCAGGAAAAGTCACTGTGGGAATCACAACCATGCAGGACATTGTTGCCATGTTCGGATCTCCCGAAGAGAAGTTTGTCCGAAAGGATTCGGCCCTAAGTATCCACAGAAAGGACTCGAGTAAGGGAGCTAAAGTCGAGTCTGGTCACGTGACCTTCTTCAACTATTTCCGGCTCGGCATTGATTTCTGCTTCTCCAACACCGGCTTGCTGTTGAAGGTCATTTTCCACCACAATATTCCCGGCACGATCGAGTTTCAGCGCTACTCACGTGCACGGTGGAGTCTGGAGGCGAGCAATCACGTGACCGTCACGTCCGAGATGGAGTACACGGAGCTGGCTCAAAAGCTCGATTTGTCGCATTCCAAGGGTCTGACTCTTGCGAAAGCTATGGAGTCTCCTAGTTCGTCGATTGAGCTTGTGAATGGAGGAAATGAGGTTTTCCCGGACTCCAACTGGGGTATGGCTGATTTGTGCGGTATGGACGGGGCTGTCTTTGAGTTTTGCAAGCAGGGTTCGATTGCTAGTGTGACGATTTATTAGGAAGTGCGAAGCGCTTCCGTCAAACAGAGGATGTGCAGACCCTTCTGAGAACGAAATTCTGACTCCCCAGTTTCCACTGCTAATAGACATTGCCACAGAGGCTATATATATGATAATGAACGAGATGAATGGACGGTAGGGATACCAACCGGTAGATTGTTTTGATAGTTTATGGCAGTTGAAGTGAGCTAACGGTGCTGCAAAGGAAGCTGCAAAGGGGAACTGCTAGCGTCTTTTTTGACAGGTGGAATGGAAACGTGGAATGTAGAGATGAGGGGGTGAGTGAGTAATGTGAAGGAGAGGAGTTTTGTATTTTTGTTGGAGTTTTTTTTTTTTTTTYTTTTTCATTTTTATTAGCTGAAATGATCACCATCTTGAGCAACATGACCCTGGATTTTTCTCTTCCCGTTAAGATATGCTCTCTCAGGGGTACACTAGCGCAATAGAGAAGCGACCTATGGTCTAGCACGCGCTACTCGTGTTTGGAGATCTTCATCGGGAAATGTGTTCTTGGCGTGTCAAACAGAGCACAGAAATGGGGTTGAGAGTGAGTGAGTGAAATGTGGCTGGTGATATGGGTTGTTCTGGATTTTCTTTAAACCTATCGATACCAAATTACGATATAGTGATACCTGTACCCTTACGTCTCACCCTCATGATACCTCTCCCTGTACAGTACTGTACCGTTAGTTTCACCCCTGTTTCACAATCTGTGCTAGCGTGATTACCGGGGTTTCAAGCCAAGAGAGTACAATGCAAAACACGATCGAGTCACGTCATGAGAATATATAGTCTGGACTTGTACCTCGTCATCGTCACACCAACCTCAGTCACTCTTTTCAATCCAACTTCAGTCTCTCTTTTCAATGAAGCTCTTTGTCGCTCTTTCTCTCCTTTCCCTGGTTTCAGCTCAGTTCAATGCCTTGAACGTCAGATACCTCAATGCTACGATTGACCCTGTCTCTTCTGTTTCCGAGTCTGCTGTTGTGTACGTCAACGAAACCCTCTCGACGACCATCACCACTACTCAGACCGTCACGCACTGCAAAGACTCTTCCTGCAGTCACGTGGCAGTCACTATTACGACTTGTGTTCCCGTGACTCACACTGTGACTACTTGTCCTACAGTTATTGAAGGCAAGACTGTGACCGTTGTTGTTCCTTGTGAGATGGCAGAGACTGTCACGGAGAAGACTCACTCTACTGGTACTGCCGTTTCCACTACTGCTGTTTCTCCCTCTACGGTTGCTACCACTTCCACCACCGTCAAACCTATTCCAACTTACTCCAAGAACGCTACAATCTCCTCAGTTCCCACCTCTTCTCCCTCAGTCACCCTCGAGACTCTACTTACCACCCAGACTCTCACTGAAGACGATACTACCACCACCATCACTGGAACTGTGGTTCTCACGCGAACACTTTCCCGATCCACTCCTACCCAGACCAACTACACCTCTTTCGAGCCTACTGTTGCCCAGGCTAACGGAGGAGGTAAGCTGGCTGCTAGTTTGGCTGCTGTTGTAGGGGGTGTTTTCTTGGTTCTTCTGTAAGACTGAGAACCAAGATATGTATACCTCTTTGACTCGGTTAATCAATTGTAACTCTCTGAAATTAAAAATATTTGTCCATGATCGTAGAATACGAGATCCTCAAAGACAATCTCGACTTCTAGCTCAACTCGTTTTTCAATGTATAACTTCCAATCTATAGCTTTCACAAATACCAAGACAACTTGACTCAGGTATTCCAGAAGAACGGCATTATTATGACAATGACGATCAACTGACACCTAATGACCCTCAATAATTACTTCTTAGTACACCTTCAATTTCATTTTCACAGCTACCACTGTACTCATAGCACCATTCCTTCGGTGTCCGACACCCTTCGGTAACCCAACTCCGCCTCAAAAGTACAATTTTAGCCGCCCTTGTTGTAAGCATAAATAGCAGGAGCGCTAGTGTATTGCAATTTGATCTGTGACTCATATGAGGGTTGACAGTTGCGCAATGCGGCATTTCTACTGACTGTTCTGTTCTCACCTTGAAATCTCAAAATGCATCATTTCATGCATCTCCAAACACCATCTCACAAACACCAAAACTCACTGTCGTTTCTTCGTGCGCACTGAACATCCCCTTTAAGACGTGCATCTCTCCCCACATTCGAGAATCTTTTAGCGCCCTTGTCCATAGACACGTTTTAGCGTGGACTATAGCTGTGCTCTGTCGTCGAGGTGGATGAGGTGGAGTGGGAAGGTGATCAGGAGGTACTTGAGAGAGACAGGAAGATTGGTCAAGCTTTTGTCTTTTTGTGATTTTTCCTGAAATACCTGTAACATTTTTTGTACCGGTACTGCATCCAAGAATCTCATGTTTCCATAATCCACAACCACATAATATCGGCTTAACGCCCCACTCTCTTGTCTTACCATTTCTCTATTATCTACACAAAGAACTCGGATCAATACCCCTCTCGGATCAATAGATCGTGGACCTCAATGAAGTAGTAGTATATAGACAAGTGGTGTCCAAATCATTCCAGGGCACAGATGACCGACGAAAACAACAACCCCATACAACCAACTACCACTTCGGACAACAACGTCCTGGCTACTATGGGCTACAAGCCCGAGTTGAGACGAAACTACAGCATGATCCAGGTGTTTGGCATTGCCTTCAGCATCATGGGCCTCTTCCCGTCCATCTCCTCAGTCCTCGTCTACTCTCTACCGTCTGGACCGGCAGGAATGGTGTGGGGCTGGTTTGTTGCGTCCTTCTGCATTTTCATGGTCGGTCTTTCTATGGCAGAGCTGGGGTCTTCACTACCGACTTCAGGAGGCCTCTACTGGTGGACGTACCATTTTGCGACCGAAAAACTGAAACGTCCACTGTGTTTCTTGGTTGGATACAGCAACACCTTAGGACTCACAGGAGCGATCGTCAGCATCGACTACGGCTTTGCAGAGCTGCTTCTGGCGGTCGCAGGGGTCGCCACGGACGGCAAGTACGTCGCCACAAAGTTTACAGTCTATGGCGTTTTTGTGGCGTGTGTGGTAAGTCATGCTGTTGCGGGCTCTATTGCGTCAGGACTCATGTCAAAAATGCAGACTTTGTGTATTTTCCTGAACCTGATTCTGATCATAGTAGTGATCATCGCTCTACCGGTCGGAGCAGGAGCCAGAGGTCAACTCCACAACGGCGCTTATATTTTTGGACGTCTGGAAAACCTCAGTACCTGGCCCAAAGGCTGGAACTTCATTCTCGGATGGCTAGCTCCCATTTGGACGATTGGCTCGTTCGATTCTTGTGTTCATATGGCAGAAGAGGCGTCCAACGCGACTAAAGCCGTTCCATTCGGAATCATCTCTTCTATCGCCATGTGCTGGGTTCTGGGCTTTGTCATCAACATTGTCATTGCCTGCGTTCTGTCTCCAGACATTGAGAGAGTTCTCAACACGCCATTTCAGCAGCCTATGGCTCAGGTGATTTACGACTGTCTCGGCAAAAAATGGACTCTCGGACTCATGGTCATCATCTTCACTCTTCAGTGGACCATGGGTCTGTCTATTGTGGTAGCAGCTTCCCGTCAAAGTTGGGCTTTTGCTAGAGATGGAGCTCTGCCGTTTTCGAGATTTTTCAAAGTCGTCAACAAAAAGCTGTCGGTTCCGGTCAGATGCGTCTGGGGAAACTGCTTTCTGGCAGTTATCATCGGCTGTTTGTGTATGATTGACAGTGCAGCAGCCTCAGCTCTCTTCTCTCTAGCAGCAGCTTCCAACGATCTAGCCTGGATGGTGCCTATTCTGTGCAGACTTTTGTGGGGCTACAAGAACTTCAAACCGGGTCCGTTCTACATGGGCACGACTCTTTCGAAGATAGTATCTGCTTTTTCCTGTCTTTATCTCACGTTTGTCGTCAGCACAGTGCTCATGTTCCCTCTGAGTGGTCCTAACCCGGACGTTGAAGAAATGAACTATACAGTGGTGATCAACGGAGCTGTCTGGATGGGGTCGCTTATTTACTACTTCTTTTGGGCACACAAATGGTTCCAGGGTCCGAAAAGTAACTTGGAACTGGAGGGTATTGAGGAGAGTGGAGATAGTTGGACTGAAGAGAAGACAAAGTAGGAGGGGTGGGGTTCATATTTAGGCACAAATTTTGAATATGACAAAGAGTAGAGGGTGTATATTGAGCTGCAGGGAATGGCCGTAGTGCTCGTATTGTCTATACACCAATGACACTTCCATAGAAGGTTCTAGAACGTCACATCAGAAGACACAACCATAATCATTTTAACTACAGCAGCTTTCCACAATACAAAGACAACCCCAACAAGGTTCTTATCTCATCGTTGTCTGCATAATCGAGGAGATAAACACCTAATTACTCCAGGTACATTCTTAAGGGCACCTCATTCGGTCAACAATTTCTTGATTCCCGTATCTCCGCTTTCAGCCCTTAAGTCCGCTACTTTATGGGGCTTAAGTCCGCTACTTTATGGGGCAAGATTTAAGGTTACTCAACAAATCACTCAAGATTCAACGACATGTGCATGAAAGAAAGCGAACAACCCCAACTAGCTTGTTGAACTCAGTAGGAAGATATCCCACATTCGAAGAACCTCACGATGTTTCCTAAGCATCTCCTTATGGACGGAAATACCAGCATTTGCGACAGTTGTGCTAAATCCCTCATTTGCTCAACAGTTTTTAAGCTATTCACCTTATGTAAGCTATGATTATGTAATCAGTCACGAGATATTGGCTTAGGTAATAAGAAAATTGGGTTCACAGAATTTTTCCTAATCAGGAGCAAATTAGTTAGAAAAAGCTGTTCTCAATGCTGGGCGTCTACAGATGCCCTGTTGTCTACTTTTCTAAGATATTGGAGATTATGGATTATTCTTTTTTTTTTTTTTTTTTTTTTTTTTTTGGTATAGCCTAATCACTGATCATGGGGGAATGATGAAATACCGAGAACATCACGCTTTTAGAGACTAACTAGCTTGGCCACAATAATCTACAGACTCTCACGATCAAATTGATACCAGTATCGACTCTCTTCACCTCATCCCATCATACCTCATTCGGTAGTAGAAGAACTGTAGTGTCGTCTACTTTTGATTAAACGTAAGACAGGATTTTGTTGAGATCTATTGTAAGAAAAGGCATTAGTTTAGTTAAGTAAGGAAAAGTAGACTGAAGTGTTCTAACTACTAGCTATAAGTTCATATTTCCCCCTCACAGATTTCCATGTACTGATATAATATCACAGTACTTCTCTGAAAATAATGGAAAATCAAGGTGTTTAGGTGTCTGATGAGTGTGATATTTCGTCTGATTTGCCTCATCTTCACGTCTTACAATATTAGCTTTCGTTGAACTCCTCAGCTACATTTGTTAGCAGTTTCCCATGTTGTGTAAAACCCAACAAAGTTCAACAAACGTCCCAAGTAACATTCACTACACGACCACACAACACCACTCAATGACTACCCCATTCTTCACATCCAAAATCAAATACACTCATTATATAATACATACAGTTAGTTCCCAAATCAAACGCCGATCCAATAGTAGTTGCAGTGGGGGAGGAGGTGGAGATAGGTCAGTCAGTAGAAGTGATAGTCCTATCAGAGATTTTTGAGCAGTGACGAAGTGAGAAAAATGAGCTCATGAACAGTGACTTTACTGTCATAAACAATTTATCAAGGTCATGAACGATTCACGTCGTTCATCGTTCACTGCCATGACAACTCACTTCGTTCGTTGTCTTCACCTTCACGAACAATTCGCTTCGCTCATTGTTCGCTCGGTCACAGGTCAATCAAATCCTCATCCGCATTCACCACCCTCAACTGCGTCCTTCTCCTACTACTGACCAACACCTGCACATCATTCACGTTATCATCATAGGAGAAAGCACTCTTGACCGACGCCTTTCTAGCCGGTCTTGGAGGACTAGGAAGCGGCAAATCGGGATCCAGAATCGAATCTCGGTTGTTGATCAAGTCCTTGTTGCTCAGAATCGAGTTTCGGTTGATATCCGACTCCCAAATTCGTCTCTTTTCCGTCCACGAATTCAGCGAGTTTGCATCACTCATCACATCCCTGTCTCTTGGCATAAAGTCGTCAAAGTAGTCTAGCCGTTCCCTGGGCAACTGAACATCTGTGTTCTTCTTCTTTCTGTACCACCAGACTCCCAGAACGGCGAAAATAGCTGCCAGAGGAAGAATCGTACTGAGGGCAGCAATTCCGCCTGAAGACATGCCTGAATGCGATTTTTGAGGAGTAGGGGATGACGTGGCTGTATCTGTAGCAGCAGCAACAGAAGTGCTTGAAGCCTGGCTGATTGTAGTAGACGCACTTGTTGCAGAAGACACTGAAGACGACACAGCCTGACTAGGAACATATTTCTGAACAGGTTCGAGATTGTTGACGTTGTAGAGCTGAATCGAATACGTGGCTCTTTTCCTCAGATCGTTGGACTCCTTTTTGACCTTTTGCTGAACCTGTAAACCTGCATCCTCAGCCTTGGTTTCACTTCCTCCATTCTGACCAATAGTCACCAGAGTCTCAAACAACAGCGCTGCTCCGACTATCCCCCCATCGACCTCAAACGTCGCGTTGCCATGGTAACCCCAGCCCTGGTCTCCAAACTCGAGTACCGCAGAGTACGGTTCGGCTGTTCTTCCGTCGACTGTACCTCCCAGAATCAGAGCTCTGTCTGCTCTAGAAGTGCTATCTAGACTGTAGGAAGCTGGGTAAATAGGCAGAAGCAACGCTCCGCTTCGGGAGTCGAGCATGTTCGAATTGTCGACGTTTCTGTAGTTCCAGCCTCCCTGGTAGTACGCCACCTGGTTCATGCCTACCCACACAGAAGTCGATGTGTTTCCTCCAACAAACACAGTGGTAGCGTAGTCAATGTTAGTGTACGCTGCTTCTGCGAACCCCAGAGGGTGTACAGTCGTGTCCAGCTTTTGTGTACTCTTTGAAGTCGTGTTGTAGCTGTACAAAACCTGGTTTTGAGGACAACTTCCGCCGTAGAAGAGAATACCCTGGTTGAGCACAGGAGGTGCAAACGGAGTAGCGTCAGGGCACCAGGGGAGTGAATCGGAGTCGATTTGGTGCCACACATCGCCAATCGAGTCGTAGTAGTTGATTTTGTGGCCGTCAACAGCGTACAAAACCGGTTGAGAGGAGAAGGGAGAGGAAATGACGAGTTTTGAGCCACTAGGGGGTGGTGTGAGGGTGGAAATGGGGGTTTCGCTGCTCAGAGATTGGTTGAAGGGGATTTGAAGGAGGTCATTGTTGGACAGGTGGAGGAACACGTAGTCCGTGGAGTAGAGGGTGTTCATCGCGAAAAACGGAACGAAAAGCGAAACACGAAAAGCGAAGCTTTGAGTGTGAGTTTTGAGCGATGTATCAGCACGAGAAGCGAAGCCTTGAGTGCTGAGATGAAGACCGAGTTAGTTGATCTCAGACCAAATGAGTATTATGATCTCAGACCAAATCGAAGTTCTCACTGAAGCGTAAGCTATAGCTAAACTATCTTGTTGTATCACTCAGTCGTCGTCTTGTGTTGTCAATCGGACTGGTAGTAAGGAGTGGTAGTGGTAGTACCGGTAGGTGAATGTCTGTGTTAGCAAGGAAAAGAAAAGACATAGGAGAAGTCTTCTTCATACTGAAATCAGAACATGACACTCTGAAGAGTAGACATAGACCCTTTGAGAGTAGGACATGAACATAACAATAGAACACTGCTATCACCCTTATCTGCGTCCAAATCACTCCTCAGCCGTACAATGCAGGTGAAGACATGTTTGAATAGAAGACTTAGAGATGAAGCTAGAGTATGGCAGAGGTATCAAGACCATATGAAGACATAGTAGAACTACCATATGCTCATAGTAATCTCTCAAACACCTCAAACACCGTTATGTCCATTTCACGCCAATCTCACGTCCTCATGTATCCCATCTCATGTATCTCATCTCTCTCGATGGATCAGATCCGATACGATAAGCAGATTGACTGATCAAACCGGTGTCGTAGGACTGCTCATGATGTCAAAATCCCGTCTTTCACACTCACCAGACCGTTTCTGTGATTTCTCTTCCGTCGAGCTCGTAGAATCTCCAGTCAAGTCATTTAATCCCTTTGCGGTCTGCTTTCCTGTGCAGCCACAATGCATCAAAAGTTTGGACACTGCCTATTTGGGAAAAGATAAACACGCTGTACGCGAGAGGGGGGGAAAGGAAAAAGGGGTGATATTGAAGAGATGGAAACTGGAAAAATTGATGGATGTGGCTAACGAACGTATATCTATTAAATCACGCTTTCATTATTCGTTTTCCCCTATTCAACAGCTCAGAAATGACACTCTCCGCTCTTCCCCCTTTACTATTATGAAACCTAATCTGTCTAACATGTATATAGACGATCTCCATGAAAAAAGGGAATACAGGTATAATCTCAGCGGATATCAGGTGAGCGTCAAAATCAACCCCTGGTCTTCTATATCACCTAAGCTGTAGCTGTTCTAAATAACTCACGAAACTCTTCCCTTTGATCACAGGTAACTTTACCATCAATACAGAAGAGGGTATCAACAAAGCAGCACATCTCGAGATGCAAGCAAGGTAGAAGAGAAAACTCTTCGCAAATCAAGTGTCCGCTGAAAACAAACCTCACTCTTCGATACCACTTTTCCCGTAACTCTTCTCAATCACTCACAAAATCGACACTCCCCAATACCTTCAAACCTTAGCACCACAACACCCCAAGAGACAAACACTCCACCCCAGTCGCTACAAACCAGCTACAGACAAAAGCTCTTCAGATCCCAGGTCTCCACGTAAAACAACCCTTAGTCATCTATACAACTTTCCCCATAACATCCCCCAATCACACAATATCCACTTTCTCCCACCTCGCCTAACCTGCATCTCAAATCTGCGATCCTCGATCTCATGTAAATCGCCCAATATTATTCAAACGGTCAGAGAGTATACAGTGTTGTCACATGGGAAGCAGAGCGGACAGAAGGGAGTTTGAGCTGATTTTGTGGTGTATTTCGGAAAGTGAGAAAAAATAAAAAAAAAAATAAAAAAATCACACCACCTAACCAAATACAACCAGAAAACCACCTTGTCGGTTCTTGGGACACTGCAAAATCACTCCTCCACTAACCTCCCCTGGCTTACTAAGTCATAACCTCATTATAAACCTTTTAGCAAACCTCAAACCCTCGCATATATACCCCACATAACATCCTCGGGGAAAACGCCTCTACTTGCTCAATAGTGCTCCGATTTCGGTTTTTGTTGGAGATCTGAAATAGTCACGTGTCTGGGTCACCGCCAGTATCACGTGATGCACTCACAAACCTCATCTGTACAAAATTTTCATTTCCCAATTAGGTTTCGGTTAATTCTTGGCGGAGAATGGGGGTAGTGGGTGGACGTCGAATGAAGAGGTGTTTATGGAAGGAAGCACTTTAGATTCAATAGATACGTCAGTCACGATTCGAATGATATAGTTTTCACCCATATCGGACCTTATATGACGGAGTTATACATTATGTTATACTTAATTGACATATAGCAGCCGCTAAAAAGGTCACGTGACAATTATAGCACCTTCAGTGGATTTTGCATAACAGATATAGTCCAATTGTCATCTTCTCCTGTCTTCTCCTTTTTTGCAAGACGTTTTTGTCACCACTTCATTCGACTCTATGCTCCTAGAATTCCCTCCACTTTCAGCAATATCCACGATACGGGTCTAAAACGTATCTTAGCGCGACTCTCTTCGCGTGCGTGATATCTGTGCAAATTTTGACCGATGAATCTTTACTATTCTAGCCTATATTGCCGTCATCCTCGTACTTAGTGTTTAATTACGTCTCTCAACAAACCTACTTAGCTCATCTCAAATAACTCGCATTTCTCCATCAATTCCTAACTAAATACTCATTGGTCAACTAAACCAGCCTCAGATTAGGTAAAGACCCTGTGTGGTGGTTGAGACGCGGGCTTTGGTCCACAGCGCCCTTCAGCCGCATGATGGTATGTCACGCGGCTCTCGTAAAGAGATCTGGCACGGAATAACAACGTCGTTCATCACTGGCCGGTTTAGTTGCCGTTCCAAGGTGTTTCCGGGTGGTTTTTATATTTCCCAACGGTAGGGTAACCCGCGTTTAGCGTTTAATCTAATTCTGGGCGAGGGTGACTTTTCACACCCCATTCTGCGCATTTGATCGGGGGGTTACCCGGAAGTTGGGACTTCAAAATAGGGTCGATTTTTATTTACTTGAAGGTTGAAGTAATCTCTAAATTGAAAAATACTAGAAAATAAAATAAAATACCTGAAAAATTAAAACATGTCATAATCTGTATCATCAGGTTATGAGTACCAAATAATGACGTAAAGCGAGGCTTGATTCCAATCGATTCACTTGATCACTAAAAAAGGGTTCATTGAGTTTCCTATCAGTAACAGGCGGGGTGACTCGCTAATGGCCCAGTTCTTGAAACAACTCTCAATTAAACGAAATAAATCAGATGATTCGATACTTTTCTGAGCCATATATCATTGGGATTGCATTTGGATTGCTCTGGCGTTGATTTGGAAGCGTTTCTTGTGGTTTTGTCACAGTTTTTGTGCTGGAACGTTGTCCAAATCTTCATAATTCCACCCTATACCCATGGAATTAATCTTGCATAATCTTGCATAATCCGAATAGAGTCCAATTTTTAGAAATGCAGATTTGCAGACAATAAAATGAAAGTCAGACATCGAAACTCATAAGCTATATATATTCGGGTCACTTCTATAGGATTATCATTTTTTTATATTTTTAGCACTATTAATACCTATCCTCCAGCCGATTTTGACGATTTCCTAGAGTGATGCAACTGAAATGGGTAACAAAAAGATGAAAAGTCTCCTATACATATAAAAATACTACTGATCTACTCCTAAGATACTAGCAAAAACAATGGAATAGATATTGTACATTAAAACTGTCTGTATCCGCTTCGGCAGCTTCTCTTGTACCAAAAAACTGTCCAAAATGTTATTCTTCAAAATTAAATGTTTTAGAGAGTATTTTATTACATAATTTTGATATCATACGAAAGGTAGAAATCTATAGTACACTATACTCTTTACCATCTCTATTAAAACCAATAATATAATGACTGGCATCAGGATGTATGAGTGACGATTTTTTGCCATTATCCTTTCTAACTAAATCTAAGTAACTGGAAACTCCCAATTTTCCGAAGTCCCAACTTCCGGGTAACCCCCCGATCAAATGCGCAGAATGGGGTGCGAAAAGTCACCCTCATTCTGGGCATGCTCTGAAAAACCTTAAATTGAGATCAGATTGGAAGGTGAAAAAGTAGCCGTCAAGGTGTTCTAACTGGAAGAACAGAAGTGTTACACAAGTTATGACTTCTTAGTGGTGAAAATAATCTCAGTCGAAATTTTCACCTCGTTTACTCATAACCTGATACTCATCTTCACCCATAACCTTAATGTGAAAATAAGCTGGAGTGTGAATAACCGGTGAAAAGAGAGATGTCAATGAAACTGAAGATGGAATCATCCGAATGGAACAAAACAACATGGAGGGTATTGCTCTTAATCTCAGGATCACAGTGTTTCTCTCAAAACTCTCATATCTCAACTGGATCATCTTGAAAACAGGTATATGCTATATCCTGACGAGAAATAGCATCACTGAAATTTCAAATGAATGGGCGTACTCAGAAGATGCAAAGCAATCAGTCTGACCTCTTTTTGGCCACTGATCATATCCTCTCAAGCTGTCTCCTCACCACCCTTTGTCCAACCCTAACCCTCCCCTAACCCATGAAAAAGTGTCACACCTGCATTTGGAGCAAAGACATCAGATCACTGACCCCAAAACGCCCTGACGGATATTTGACGGATTATATCGGCCTTTGCAGCTGTTGATTTCAGTGAGTATGACGAGAAAGAGAGGGATTAGTCAGCATGGACAGAGCTAACACAGACAAAAATGGTGAGTCTTGGAATACAAGAGGTGGAGTGAATGTTGAGTGTGGTTATGAGTGAGGAGGGAGGAGTGAAGAAGGAGAATGACAATGAAGGTAATGGTGATACGAAGATTATGGTTGGTTTTGTGTGACTTGTTGGGATGTTGATTTGAATGGTTTGTTGAGTTCGTCTGTTTCTTTGTGTGATCTGAAATGTGGTGTTTCAGAGGTGATGTTGTGGTTGATCTGGTGATGAAGATTAAGCTGAGGTAGGTGAGAGGTCAGATCACACGATAGGAGCATGAAGATAAAGACAAAGACAGCCATTGTGATACCAGGTGACTGAGGAAGAGGAAAAGACAGATGAGATCAGGACAGTACTTTGGTTTGATGATCTGATTCAAGTGGGGTATTGATAAGGTAAGATGGGACTTGAGGTTACGGATTTGACTACGGATGTGAACAGACTATATGGCTATGGGACAAGTCATCAGTGGTATCAGAAGTGCTGTGGTACAAATCTCAACTACACTGTTGTGAATGTGTTTGTGGTTCTGACTAGTCCGAGTTTGTGTCATTTCCATGATGTCCATTTAAGTCCCTACAGATCTGATGATCTTCTGTGCTGTGAAGACTTTGGTGCTAAGATATGTCATCGCCTTGTTCTGTTGGGATGTCCTGGTCTAACCTGAGTTCTGCCTTTCAGCTATTCTCAAGTTCTGACATTATCTTAAAGCATGTGGTGAAGTTTGATGCAGGCAGTCAAAATCCTCTTTCAAGTAGCCGTGTTGTCATTTCTGTCTCCCAAATCCCTACCTCAAACTGTTATACTCTATTGGAATACCCCCATCTGCCATTGTTCCACCAGAGCCATGACTGTGCAGCTATGGTATACAGTGACCTTCCAGGTGCCCAGCTTAATGCCCAATAACGAGAGCTTGTCTGTGCTGATCTGGGTAGGGTCTAGATCAGCTGTTTTGATCAAGAGTGATGAAAGATCTACCCAAGTCTATACTGTTCATATCTGGTCAAGCAGTTTACCCTGGCTGTTCAGTAAAGCATCTAGTTGTTCACGGGAACAGATGTAACTATTAGGCCTTTCTGTTGAGTACAAACCAGCTCACACTACTTAGATCACTAGCTACAGCTGGAACTGATCCATTCAGACATCTTCATTACCCTCCCTGAAACACTCAGAACTCAGTACTCCTTGTTAGCTAATGAATGAAGTGATCTGGCTGCAGCTCGAAAGGGTCCGCTTGCAGTGACGAGTAAAGCGTATGGCTGCTTCACTCAGAACTTCTTAGTGCTCGAATAGTCCGCTCGCAATCATTCGCTTCGCTCATTATTGCTTAAATGGTCCGCCTGCAATCATTCCTCTCGCTCAGGTGTTTCACTCAGAGTCTTCGAATGCTCGTAGTCCGCTCGCAATCATTCGCTTCGCTCATTATTGCTTCAATGGTCCGTTTGCAATCATTCGCTTCGCTCATGATTGCTCACTCAGAAGCACTCGTATTTCTCGAAGCTTCGCTTCTCAAAATACTCCGTTTACTAACCCAGATGTCATCCACCAATTCCCGACTGGAATTCTGGAAGGAGCAGCAACTCCAGCTCTCCTCTCCAGACGCCCTCCCGTCTATCCTCACCGCCCTCTTCCAAACCATCCCACACTACTCAGACCACGTATCGAGGGACGTGGTTGTGGACACGTGGAAGCTGCTGCTCAAGGAGCACCCTGGTACTCTTGGCAAGGTTGTTCCTGTCCTCTCCAAGCAGTTCCAGCAGTACAAAAAGTCGTCGACCAACAACCTCATGGTGCTGTTGGAGTGGACAAACTACTTTGTGTCTTTTACCCTGACCAACCCTGAAGCGTCTCTGAACGAATTCGTCTTCAAGGACCTCGTTTCCATCCAGGCTGAACTAGTCGACCTCTGTTCCTCCTGCGATCGAGAACGAATGGCCAAGAGCGCTCTCAGACAAACCAGAGCCGCTTTTGCCGCCTGTATCACCGCAGAAAACGCTCTCTCCAAACTGCAGTCCGTCTGCTTGCCTGGATCTCCCACCACTACAGCTCTCCTGGGTTGCCTGGCATCTGCATGCGCCGAAAACGCTCCCCAGACCTTTGAACAGCTCGACCACGCAGCATACACGCAGTTCTACGGAAGCCATGTCCTGGGAGCAAAGGTGCTGCCGGGAAGAAACGCCACACAGCAGTTTTGCGACGGCTACTTTGGCAACCTGTCACGTGACCAAAAGGCTGCCCTGGCAACCGCCATCTTTGACGCCACAAAGAAGTCCATTCTGAGGTCTCCGGAGTCGGTTCTGGAGTATGCAGTTCCCCTGCTTTTGGAGAGCTTGGATAAAGACGACGAGTCAGCAAAGAAACTGGTCGACGGCATTGCCCCTTCTCTCGTCACGTGCCTCAAGTCGTCCAACCAGTTGACTAGAGACGGAGCCGTCACGTGCATTGGCGTTGCGGCTGAGATCAGTCACGTGACTCTTTACTCCGAACTCGCAAAGACCGTTGCCAAGGTGACCGTGCTCGAACAAAAGGTGGCGTACGGAAACGCCATTGCTGGCTGTCACGTGACCGACCCTTCTCTCTCCGCCGCTCTCTCCCCCTGTGTTGCCAAGGAGAAGAACGAGATTGCGCTCACTTCCCTGTCACGTGCCTTTTTGGTCCATTTTGACGCTGCTCAGGCCAAGACTCTGGCTGGTGGTCTGTCTGACTCCAACGCAGCTGTTGTGAAAACGTGGGTGCTGCAGCTGGTCAACTTTCCGGAAGTTGCTGGTCACGTGACCGCCGAGCTCGAGAAGATTCTCGCCTCCGCTACGATTGTCAAGGGTGCCATTTCTGGTCTTGGTGCTGTCTTTCTGCTTAGTAAGAACGGCAAGAAGGTTGACTCCAAGAAGGCTCTTGAGCTGGCCCTTTCTCCTCGAGTGTACACCAAGCTGACTGCTGGTGAGTTTTCCACCGGTTTCAAGGCTCTTGCAGCTCTCTTTTCTGACGTCAACGCTGACAACTCCGCTGATTTCGGAAAAGCCATTTTTTTCTACGCTTTTGGCGACTCTGAAGTCAAGGTTGACGTGGACTGTTCTCGGCTGGTTGGACCTGCTCTTCGAGCAAACTACTCCGATTCACTCGCTTCGGCTGTTGTTTCCGGTGTCTCTTCCACCCATGTCAACGAGCGAAAGTACTCCAAGCTGCTCTACTCTCTGTTTGGACCTGGCAACGAGTGCGACAAGGCTCTGATTGACGGTCTGGAGACTCTCTGCGGTGTCGGACTGTGGATTGAGTGTGTTCTTGGAGCTCAGCGAGATCCTCGAAAGCTGCTTTTGGACAATGAGAAGCACGTCAAGGAGATTCTCAAGTCGCCTGCTTCCTCAAACCTCTACTCCACCATCTCCACCGTGTGCTTTATTGCTCCTGACGTGTTTGCTGGCGAGGTGGTTGAGCAGTTTTCCGTCTCCAACCTCTCTGCCGTCACCACCGAGGCAGTCACAATTTTCAACACTCCTGCCGACGAACTCGCCTTCGACATTAAGCGAACCGAACGAGTTGCCCACAAAAACTCCAAGGAGTACCAGGACAAGCTGTGGGAGGAAAACCTCAAAAAGGAGCTGCAGAAGAAGAAGGGAGTGGTGGAAAAGCCAAAGTACACCAAGGAGGAACAAATCAAGGTGGACGAACAGATGAAGAAGGAAAAGGAGATTAGAGACGAGGTCACCAAGGTCGCCGATCACGTGACCAGACTCATGGGCATCATTTCTGCTCTTTCCAAGGAAGCTATGACTGTGGACAATGGCAAGGAGACATGGTTTGGACCTGCCATGACCCTGATGCTGGAGCTGATTAGTCATCCCAACGTGGACGTGCTTGTGGGCGGTCACGTGACCCAGACTCTGACGGACATGTCGTGGATCACCAACGACAAGCTTGGTTCTATTCGACCTTTCCTTGCTGTCTGTCTGCTGCGAATGTACGGCAACCATGTGTCTGAGGATCTGCAGAAGGAGTCACGTGACTCGCTGATTACGCGAGTTCTCTACAAGATTCATTCTGTGGCCATGTCTTCTCCCCTGGATGCGATTTCTCTCATCTTTGTCCTCCCCATTGTTCTCTTTGTGCTCAAGAACCAGTCCAAGGACAAAGAGATTGCCGAGGAGCAGACCCACCTGGCTATTGAGATTGTCACGTGCCACACTTCTGCCTTTTCCAACGAGATTACTCCCAGAAGTGAGATCATGTCTGCCTTGATCCAGCTCATGAAGACCACTCCTACCAAGGCCAAGCTTGCTCGAGAGTGTCTCTACTCTGTGGTTGAGCATGTTGCCCTGACGATTTCCAAGTCTGAGGAGCATGTCCTGCTGAGCAATTTGTTCACTGGCGACACTGCTGTTCGACATGCGATTCTGGAGGCTGTGGATGCCCATTTGACACTGGATGACGCTTCTCCTGAGCTGTATGTCACCTGTTTCGACGTTGACGACACCAACAGAGAACTAGCCGAGCAGATTTACGCCGAGAACGAGCTGGAAAAGCCCTCGTCTACCGCTCTTCTGCCCTTCCTGGCTGCTGAATCCTCCTCTCTGCGTCTCTCTTGTGCCAGAGCTTACGCTGCCACTGCTGACTCGTCCTCCTACGACCAGCTCATGGAGTACATCATCACCGCCTCGGTGCCCATTCCTCCTACTCTCGACCAGTACGGCAAACCAAAGAAGGGCGAGAGTGCACGTGACCAGTGGGAGGCCCGATGTGGAGCGGGTCTTGCCGTGCACGAGATGGCGCCTGAAATGAGCTCCGAGCACGTGATCAAGTTTATTGAGTTTTTGGTCGACTCGGGCTACTCCGACGTCAACTCCGACGTCCGACAGGAGTTCAACGACGCCGGTCTGGCGCTGGTGGACCAACATGGACTCAAAAACGTCGAGGAGCTCATGAAGATCATCCAGAACCGTCTCTCCAAGGCCTCCAACGGCTCCGAAAGCGACGATCACGTGATCTCCTCCTGCGTCGTCCTCTACGGAGCGCTGGCTCGACATTTGGAGTCTTCCGATTCCCGTCTGCCTGTCATTTACGACCGAATGCTCGTTGCTCTGGATACTCCCTCCGAGTCGGTGCAGTTCCGGGTGTCCGAGTGTCTCTCCGGTCTCGTGGGCAAGATGGACAAGAAGTCACGTGACGACTACCTCAACCAGCTGACCGACAAGCTGCTGTCCGACTCTTCTCTGGCTATTCGACGAGGAGCTGCCTATGGTATTGCTGGTCTTGTTCGAGGTGGAGGAATCGCTTCTATTGGCCAGACTGATCTCATTCGAACGCTCACCGACGCCATGGAGAACAAAAAGTCGTCTTCTGCTCGTCAGAGTGCCCAGTTTGTCGTCGAGACCCTGTCCATGGCTCTGCAGCGTCACTTTGAGCCCTACGCTCTGCAGCTGATGCCTCTGGTTCTCGCGTCCCTTGGAGATCCCGTTTTCGAGGTCCGAGAAGCCACCAACGACGCCTCCAGACAGGTCATGAAGCACACCACCGCCTACGGAGTGTCCAAGCTCATTCCCATGGCGATCGAGAACCTCAACCTGACTGCCTGGCGATCTAAACGAGGAGCCGTCGAGCTGCTGGGTAACATGGCCTACCTGTCGCCCCACGAGCTGTCCACCAACCTGTCGCTCATTGTTCCTGAGATTGTTGCCGTCCTGAACGACACACATAAGGAGGTCAGAGCAGCTGCCAACGGCTCGCTCAACCGGTTTGGTCACGTGATTTCCAACCCCGAGATCCAGGCCCTTGTTCCCAAGCTCATTGGCGCCATTGCCGAGCCTGAGAAGACCGAGGTGGCTCTCGACGGACTGCTCAAGACCCAGTTTGTGCACTACATTGACGCTCCCTCTCTGGCTCTCATCAGTCACGTGCTCCAGCGAGGTCTGGGCGACCGGTCTGCTGCTGTCAAGAAGAAGGCTTGTCAGATTGTCGGTAACATGGCCATTTTGACGTCTGCCCAGGATATCGCTCCTTACCTGCCTGAGCTGACTGTTTCCCTGGAAACTGCCATGGTGGACCCTGTTCCCGGTACTCGAGCTACTGCTGCTCGAGCTCTGGGTTCGCTGATTGAGAAACTCGGCGAGTCTGCCTTCCCTGACCTGGTTCCCCGACTCCTGTCTACTCTCAGAGACGAGTCTCGAGCTGGAGATCATCTTGGAGCTGCCCAGGGTCTTTCCGAAGTCGTGTGCGGTCTGGGTCTGCGAAAACTGGAGGATATCCTTCCCCAGGTCATCAAGTCGTGTGCGTCCCCCAAGAACCACATCCGTGCTGCTTTCATGCCGCTGATGATCTTCCTGCCTGCCACTTTCGGAAACTCCCTCACTCCCTACCTGTCCCAGATCATCCCCGTCATCCTGTCTGGTCTTGCTGACGACGTGGACTCCGTGCGAGACGCCTCGCTCAAGGCCGGTCGACTGCTGGTGTCCAACTTCTCCAGCAAGTCCGTCGACCTGCTCCTGCCCGAGCTGCTCACCGGCATGTCCGACTCCAACCACCGAATCCGACTGGCCTCCGTCGAGCTCATGGGCGACCTGCTGTTCCAGCTCACGGGCCTCACCAAGAACGAGCTGGACGAGTCCGACGACGTCAACGCGGGCCAGGCCCTGCTGTCGTTGCTGGGCCAACAGACGAGAGACACTGTCCTGGCCAACCTGTTTGTGTGCCGAGCAGACACCTCTGGACAGGTCCGTCTCGCCTCCATCGAGATCTGGAAGGCTCTCGTTGCCAACACTCCCCGAACCGTCAAGGAAATCCTTCCCGAGCTCACCAACCAGGTTGTCACCCGTCTGGCGTCCAGAGACCACGAGCAGCGAGAAATTGCCGCTTCCACGCTCGGAGAACTCGTCAGACGAGTCTCAGATTCACTCCAGCAGCTGCTACCTACCCTGCAGACCAACCTGGACGCCTCAGATTCCGACCAAAAGCAGGGTATCTGCATTGCGCTCAAGGAACTCATCACGTCGTCGTCCAAGGACCAGCTGGACGCTCACAAGGACACCATTGTGCATATCCTGCACGTGACGCTCACCGACTCGTCACGAGACGTGCGATCAGCTGCCGCCTCCGCTTTCGACGCCTACAACGAGATTATGGGCAACTCGGCGGTCGACGACATTCTGCCCAAGCTGCTGCAGCTGCTCAAGGAGCGACCCGAATCCGCTCTGGCGGCCCTCAAGGACATTATGCAGTCACGTGCCAACTCGATTTTCCCGGTGGTGCTGCCCAAGCTGCTTAGTCAGCCCATCTCGGTGTTCAACGCCGAGGCTCTGGCTTCGCTGGCTCCTGTTGCTGGCCAGACTCTGCTGCGACGTCTGCCTCAGGTGGTCGGCAACCTCGTCTCTGCCATCATCTCTGCACGTGACCAGAAGGACGAGACTCGAGCGTCTGCTCTCTTTGACGCTCTGGTGTCCATCTTCCTGTCCGTGTCCGACGAAGGCATCCACTCGCTCATGCAGCAGCTCAAGAGCATGGCCAAGGACGAGGACTCTGCCGTGCGAGCCCTCCTGTTCCAGACCCTCACGCCCTTCTTTGCCGACACCCAGCTCGACCTTTCGGCCTACTACATTGACTGGGCCGAGCTGTGCATCTACGCTTTGGATGACGCTTCTGTCGCTGCTGCTGCCAAGAGCGCTCTCGAGACTCTGGTGAAGAAACTGACCAAGGAGGAGCTGGAGACGCTGTCCAAGCCCGCGTACGCTGCTCTGGTCAACACCTCCATCCCGCTGGCCGGTATCAACGTGCCCAAGGGTCCTGCCTGCATTCTGCCCATTTTTGTGCAGGGTCTCATGTACGGTACGTCTGACCAGCGAGAGGCCTCGGCCAGTGGTATGGGCTGCATTGTCGAGCGGGTGGACGCGTCGCTGCTGAAACTGCACGTGACCCAGATCACCGGACCGCTCATTCGAACCATTGGAGAGCGGTTCCCGGCGTCCGTCAAGGTTGCCATCGTCACCACCCTCAACCTGCTGCTCAAGAACTGCTCGGCCTTCCTCAAACCCTTCCTGCCCCAGCTCCAGCGAACTTTTGCAAAGTGTCTCAGCGATACTGGCTCCGAGAAGCTGCGAAACGAGGCTGCCGAGGCGCTGGGCACTCTCATCACCCTGCAGTCACGTGTTGACCCTCTGGTGAGCGAGCTCGTCACGGGAGTCAAAAACTCGACCGACGAGGGTGTCACCAACGCCATGTTCAAGGCCCTCCAAGGTGTCGTGTCCAAGGCCGGTGGACAAATGTCGCAGCAGTCACGTGACCTTGTCTTCAACCTTGCCGATGAGGTCACGGGACTCGACAAGCATGTTCTTGCCAAGATGCTCGGCGGTCTGGCCAAGGTCGGAGACGCTGCTGTGGTCTACGAGGTGTCTCAGAAGGTGGACAACTCCGAGTTTGGCGCATATGTGCTGAATGAGCTGCTGGTTGCTCAGGCTGGAGACGAGCTTGTGTCCAACCGAGATCTGCCAGTCGACTCTCCCGACTACGTCACTTCTACTCTGGAGCTGATGAAGTCCGAGACTCCTGCTGTTTCCGATGCTGCCACCCTTGCTTGCGGAAAACTCCTGCTGGCGTTTGGAGGTCTGCCGTTCGAGATCACCAAGATTCTGCTGACCCAGCTGGCCCAGAACATCACCGCTCCTGCCTCGTCGTCGTCCGATACTCGACGGCTGGCTCTGGTTGTTCTGCGAACCGTGGCTCGACAGCAGCATGCGCTGACCAAGCCCCACGTGACTCTGCTGGCCACTGCCACCTTCTCCTGTGTTCGAGAGATGGTCATCCCCATCAAGCTGGCTGCCGAGAAGGCGTGGCTGGCTCTGTTTGACCTCGTGACCGGCTCTGCCGAGTTCGACAAGTGGTTTGCCGAGGTCCAGGGTGACCTGCCCAACAACGGACGGTCCATCGGCGACTACACCAAGCGAGTGGCCATGCGACTTGCCCAGGCTGAGAGAGAGAGACTGGAGGAAGGAGAGGAGGAGAGTGATAAGCGGGAGGATGAGAAGGAGATTTGGGAGTAGCTGACGTGAGCATTTGCTGGAGGAAAAAGGTGTTCAGAGGAGGATTTTGTGTTATGTTTATATTTGAATTGAAATTGTATTATGATGGTTGAGATGTTGTAGGTGTGTAGAGAGCGGTGTTCGTATGTTGTTTGCCTAATAGGCCTAGACACACAAACACAAACACAAACACAGATGATACCCGTCTCGCATCTCTACTAAAAGGATCATTAGAAATAAGAAAACTCAGGTGTTAACAGCTCTTTTTATTCATAAACCGCCAAAATCTTTCCCAGGACTACATCAGTTGGTTATGGCATTGTGATTGATTATGCAAGGTCTGATGAGATAAGAACCTTATGAACTAAGTCTGGAAAACGCGGATACTTCTGAAAAGGCCTATTACAAGACTCTGAAACAACCAATGTAAAGAGGTGTCAAATATTGATGTAAAGCTATGTAATATTCTTCAAAGGCTTCTCTCAATCTAAGATAATATTCGAACGAGAGGATTTCAGTTACTTAGTCATGAGACAGCAAAAATTAAATAAGACATTATGGGTGTCGAAATGGAGACAAAAAATCGGTGGTTAAGCTGGTGCAAGTAGTTCCAAATTAGCGCTGAAGCCGGTGTTGCTACATTAACACAAACATGCCGGTTTATTTAAGGTGATGTCGACTTTTTGGGGAACGATTAGTCAGCAAATGGAATAAGTATAACAAAAAAAGTCAGCAACACTTAGTCAGTAAAAAGCCAAAATGTGAAAAGTTGGCTTTGTTGGTATCAAAATGAAGCGGAAAACTCGAGGATTAAGACTGCAAAAGTCGTTTAGTTGTGGCGCTGTCAGATGATGAGTATTCCTGTTCTAAAGATACTTGTCAATTTAAGGTGATGTTGAAACTGATTACTCAGCAACGATTAGTAATGAAATTTCTAAAAACTATAAGCTGGCATTGTGGATACCAAAATGGAGACAAAAAATCGCTGGTTACGGTGGTGCCGGGGTTTTTGTTGTAGCACTGACGAATGGGTCGCTAAATGACCACAAACACGTTCCTCAATTTAAGGTGATGTCGTGATTAACGTGATTAGTCAGCAGTGATTAGTCATCATATGACCAAGACATGAACGTTGGCTTTGATGTCAAGTAGTGAAGAAATAACTGACTTTGCAATGGTGTCATGTCTTGAGAACATACTTGTCCGCTTTGATAACTCAGTGAGACTCTGAGAAGAATTACGGTTATATGCATCTCTCAGTTAGAGGTTTCGCGTAAGGTAGCATCTAAATAGTTGAGAATAGTTGAGGTATTCAAATATAGTTGAAGTATTTGTGAGACATTGGATAATGACCGGATATTTGAAGATCGAGCGTAATGGTAAGAAAAAGAGATCCAAAGATGGAAATCTCATGTGAATGATTACTCTTCTCGTTGTTTTTGTAACCACTCTTCTAACATTGAATACGTGCGTATCGTTGATGAATGCTCTTACCTTACAACGCAGAAACGTAAGAGATGAACGGGGAAAAAACAAATAACTTCGTACTAAACCTCTTCAGCTGATTATTTAGCTATTTTTCTCGAAAGAGATTAGTCTGCGTAGTGAGCACTAGAATTATTCGCTATTTCCAGGTACATCCGATTCTTGGCTTATTGTTCCGTTTCCGTTTCTGGTTCATAGCGCCGAAATTGTAGCCAACACTACATATTTCAAGACCTTAGGGCCTATTTGAGCGTATTTGTTTTCCGGATACGAAAATTCTCTTCTTTAGCAATTGTTACTAGCACTATACTTCTCCATAAAGTAGATTGTAAAACGTAGCTCAGAGATTATTATCACGTAAATTGCAATTAAGGAGAAATTTAGAAGCTTCAGAGTTCGCCATATTCAAAAAGGCTTTATTTTGTTAATATATTCAAGCCTGACTGACTGTCATATGCTTTTCTCCATATCAAACCAGCCTTCACTTGAAGTGTACGAGAACATCACTAATACAATGATCATGAGGAGGAATGAAACCAAGACATGAGATCACTTGAAACCAGGTTGCAGTTATCATAGCTTTCGAAACTTATCCAATTTACTTTTGCCTGGACGTGTTTTATCCGCTAATTTCTTTTCAAGCTGATACACGTTAGATATTATGAGGATGAGGACTTGAAATGAAATTCCAAGAGCTGTGTCATCGTACACCTATGCACCCCTTTCAGCTATCTCAGAAGTACCTGAAATTAGAGCACATCTCCGACATTTTCTTTTTGCTATGTTCTTGACGTATAATAATGTACCAGCCACAGAACAACACAGGCGTAGCTATCTGGAACCACAGAATAAAGAGTTGAATTGGGTACCATTTGTTGAGTTGGATGTTCGTGAATTGGTGGCCTCTCTCAATAATGGTATGTAAAATCACTCCTTGGGAACAGTTTGTGGCTCTCAATAGCGTCTTCTTTTCATTACCAGTACCACAATAGAACGTTGTATTGAAGAGGTATACAGTAATCATAATGAGGCTGGTAGCAAAGAGATTCGCTTCTCTAGATATTATTTCAATTTCTTTTTCTGGCTCATACCTCAACTTCAGGTACATACTTCTCAGTGCTACGTTCTTGGCCCGAAGTACCAATTCATAGATATCATCCGGGGTGGTTTACATCACCTTTGAAAAAGAAATGCCAAACAAGAAACGTTAGAAGAGAAGATGCATAATACACATATTCGAGACCAACATTGTCCAAACGGGGTTTGTTTGGAACACCTATTTTTAGGACCATGTTCTAGATCATCTGGTAAACTTGTACAAAAGTAGTGATACGAAGTGCAGCCAAAGGACTACAGCTACAACTTTGAATACCGGTGCTGTAGTGTCATTGAGTCCATGAAGTCTACCAACTGTCACAAATCCACAGTCTGCTCTTCAAAGACATAGCTCTCATTCATCAGCTTCTACTTACGTTAGTACATCCACTTACTAATATACATCACCATACTCTATTCTATCTGACTACATACTCCGAAACCTCCGTCGCATACTTCACTCCCTTGTAAGGCTTGACTCCCTCTCCCAGTCCTCGTGCGGCTACAATGTTCACACTGTCGACCTTCAGACCCGAAGGAACAGCTCCCTGCAGCGAATACTTCAGGTTCACGTGACTCACAGTACCGTCACAGATACCTCTGAACGTTGCGTTGAAGCCCATGGGCACTGCCTGGCCCAGATTCCACACTCCTCCCGTCTGATTAGTAATAAAGTCTCCGGTTGTGTTTCGCAGCGTTTTGATTTTTCCTCCAAACACCTCGACTGCGAGATTATCAACGGCCTTGACGCCTCTGTTCATGATGACGCTCACACGGACCTCGAATTCGTCCTTTTGGAGACCCAGGCCGGTGTGGAAGGTGCAGCTGACCAGGTGTGACGAAACGTTCACTTCCTGTGTATACGTCAGCAGTTTTGTTCTTCCGTCAGGAGGAGTGAATCTGAACCGACTGGCAGATCCCGATTTCGTAATGCACACGTGTTTTCCTCCTGAAATTGCGCGACTGAGAGACAGCTCAATTTCAGGCACTCCTGACAAATGAGAAGTCAGGTACACAGATCCATCAATGTACGAGACCACAGGGACAGTTTTTGAGGCTCCCTGACGTCGCACCACGCACGTGATCGCCTCCTCAATGTCCACAAACAGCTCGTTTTGTGTATGTCTCACGTTCTGTCTTCTCCAGTAGGGTCCATCAGCTGCTGATCGAGTCACCTTTTGGGTAGGAGCCTGACTCAGCAGTTTACTCAATACCCCTCCCTTGCTCACAAACTCGCGCACCTGGTCCGGTTCACTGAGATACGGAGCTCCATTGTCCAGCGTCTCACTGAGAATCAGCGTCACTGTGTCGTAATTCGAGTCCAGTTTGCCCAACACAAAGTACTGGGCCATAGAGTCGGTCAAAAGTTGCACAAACTGCGCAGGAACGGCCGGCGAGACCGTGGGATCAGCCACAATCACAAACGTCAGTCCACTGGCTCGCTTGAACCTGTAAATGACGTAATTCGACGACGATGTGCTCTTGATGATGTCTGAGTTGGGGTTGAGCTCCAGCTCCTCGTTGATGGTTTTCCAGGCCGGCGGCGAGCCCGAAACGGGATACTCGAAGATGAGCGACGTGGCATCCGTGATAAATATCGCTTCCATGGTGCTGATAGTGGTGATGTGCTGTTAGGTGGAGTGTGATCCGACATGATGCATGTTGGGAGAGAGTTTAAGTGGGGGGTGGTGAATACTATGATGAAGGAGTCTATCTGGAGAGTTGAGAATTTGACTGTATGGTAATATCTACTCTAGGATTCGAAATCTGTTCTCAGATTCTCTCTACCTCTTTTACTCGCCCAGATATAGTGTCCTGTTGTGATCCTCAAAGGGTAAGTACAAGGTTGGGCGTTTAGTTGAGGTTAAACACGGGTATTGCAGTGCAGGTAAAGAAGCACACGGATCAGAACCTTATTTGATACGGAAGGATGACTAATCATATTGTGGGTTAGTAAGCTTGCCTGTGCTGACTAATCCAGAAAATATGAAGTTGCGAAAAAACAGCAAAAATGTCATCGCCGATAAATATGATGTTTCTAAAGAGCCATTGATATCCACTATCTCTCGGTTGTTCAATTTAGAGCTCTTTCGATGGGACTGTGACTGAATGAAAAATCCGCTGACTAATCACAACGAAATCGCATATATTCTCAATCCAGATAGAACACAAACAAACAAAGCCGTACGTTAGCTTCTACTACCCCGCTATTCCATACAGATAGTTTAGCGGCTCTTTTCCACGGGAACTTGTCCACATGAGTTCCCCACAAAAGGCCCCACTCTAGGTCTCCACCCGAGTATAGAATGAGCTAAGACTAAGACATCTAGAAAGAACTAGGCCAGGAACGGAGGTGAATACGTTGTTGGAGATGTGGAGAAGATGGAAAAGTGGTTTGGAGTATTTTTAATGTGTTCTTTTACGAGATTTTGGGGTTTGTTTGAGGAAGCTTTGTATGGCCTTTAATTCAGGTAGAACTATTTGAATACAGCTAGATGCCTTTTAGAAAACTTGCCCAGATTTTCACCTAGCATTTGTTCACGACTTTTAGGCTACATTGGTTCTCATTCTTCTTCTGGAATTCTGGAAACATGTAGACATTCCATTGACCGGAACCGTCCATAGTTGGTAGAGCACAAAGAAGTGCTAATTTCACCGGTATAGTTGTTTTTCTGAATTAGATGAACTCTTTAGACGTTTCTATTTAAATGTTAGTACACGGCACTGTTCTAGAAGTATCGTTTCCAGACCACCTCTGTAAGGAATGATCTAAAAAATGTTCCATTGAAACAGTGAACTGAATGCAGTAGAGCTCGAAAAGATAGTGAGAGACTATCAAACAGCAATACAAGTCTGGCCCAAAAAGTTGACAAATTCATACAAGTACAGCCCACTCACTTCGTTCGTGAGCTGTTGAAAAAAGATTGCAGCACCCAGGATTCTCGTATGGTCTCCCACTACAATACTAACTGGGCTCTCTGGTGCTTGACTATGGCTGATCGAACGGGAAGCCGTATTTTCACCAGGATATGGCCGCAATTTTTTTGATTCAACTTATCATTGCAACCGATGATATCCGGGGGGTGTTGCACTGACCCCCACTTCTTCCCCACTTCTACTCCACTCCTCCACCTTTCCAGCCCGTTTCCTGAATGACTTCCCATAATCCGGTTCGCTACTTGTAGTGTTCCCGAGAGCTCGGCGAATGATCCTTTTTCCCGACACACCCTCACCCCGGCAACGATGATCATCTACAATCCACGATCAACGCTAGGAAGCCCCTTCAAACGATGGAGTACAAACGAGCACACACCTACAATTTTTTGCATCTCGCCCTTGTGACAACTTTTCGAGACACAGACTCCCTTTACMAGTCAGTAATCTCGTCATCCGAGTCCTAGGCCCACTTCCAAGCCCGACCCGTCGGCACCACGAACGACAACGAGTCGACAACTCACTTCCCCTTCAGTTTCTTTCACATTYMACTTTTTTGCATCTTTCTTGTTTAAGTATGACACAGATTCGATACAGGCGCACACCGACGTGGAACTATTCACCATTGACCCACTGACCCGAGCCCCGAAAACGATTATGCAGTGTAAGATTCATTGAACGCCAATAACCGGCTCTAGGTATATAGCTATAATGCATCTTTAGAAAAAAATTTACCAAGCCGAAGAAGTCACGTGTGAAAAAACTTAAATGGAGGTTTTCGAGCGATCCAGGGGGGGTGGAACAATTTTAGCTAGTTAGTTCTTCCCGTTGAGCCCGCGCGCATCTGATGGTACTACTTTCGACTTTCCTACTGTTCTGGTTGCTCTGTTATAGGACTGTTAACGTTTGCTTACCCCTCCACCTCAGAGAGCTTACCGAAGCAGCAATAATATCTCAATATGTACCTGAAGCTGATAAAACCTCTTTAAGGAGCCATAATTCCCAATTGATAAGGTCACAGTGTCTCAAAATATCTTCCGTGAGGTTTTGGAGACATTCTTCGTGGAGTATGTCTTAGACATACACCTTAGGCGTTCCCTTCTCGTATCCCGCATAAGCAATGTCATCTTTTTGAGTCTGAATGTTCTTCTCAGTCACCTGATTCATTTCAGGCTGCTTTCCATCACTGAACACTTGTCAACAACTTTGTACCCCAAACCTCATTTCCTGCTTACATAAGCAAAATCCCTCTCTCCTTCATTACCCCTTCTTGCTCGGCACTCACCCTTCCATAACCGTCAACGTGATTTTTTCCGTCACCGTGGCCATCTCCAATAAGCCCATAATATCTGTTTCCAGCAGGTCTGACACCTTGACGTCTGACACACGCAACCGTGCTAGTATGAAACTCTTTGTGCCATAATTAGTGAGTACAGAAGCAGGGTGGAAGTAAGTGACTAGCGGTGGCTACAGTAAGAACACTGATAGTGTAATTAGACATTAAATTCGAGTAGTTGTTCTCAATTAGATCAAGTTTATCTTTGTTTTCTACAGTGACCAGTACATACTACATACCCTCTCGAACTCTCATCTAACATACCCCTGTGACTGCATCCAGCCTCATCAGATGTCAGTCAGCTGTCTCAAGACTCGCTTCGGCTGTCTCTGGCAATAATAACGGTGTGGCAGCCATATGATGCGAGATTTGAAGGGTGCATACACAGTTGCGGGATGACATGTGGAGACGTCGTTGTTGGAGTGACAGCCATGTGAACGGTATGGATGTGATTCCACGGGCTGGAGCTGTCTGAATCTCAAGTGATTGAGCCGATCAGACGCAAACTGCAGTCAGAATCGAGATGAAAGACAGATACGGAGGGGAAATGAAATGTTACGTAGAATATTATTCAGCTATCATGGAATCACGAGAGGTTCGATTTCAGCACTCTAATCACCTCCCCTACCGCTAGCTCAAGTTTCCGTAGCTTGTTATCGTAAACTCCTTCTTCTGGTGACGTTTCAGTTGTGCTGCCCTGCTAAACCCTGGTGTCATAATAAACCACTAGAGACGGGTGTCAGCTTTAGCGTGCTTCTCAGACGCCTGCCGACTCTCTCGCTTGCTGGAAGACGTCCACTTATGCTCTTGGCTCGCTTCCTGTATGTCTCAGACATGTGCTGGCAAGCCTAGACGCTCATAATATGTCTCCCGCATAGCCGCGATCCAGAGGTTGCTTTTTGAGATGCGGGTGAAACGGACCGGGGTGGTGAGGCGGCTGCGTGACACAGGGGGTTTCATGTTCGTTTCAGGGGAGCTGAGCTGCTACAAGACTCACAGGTGACTGTCATCTCATGTCTAGTCCATCAGGTGCATTAGTAGCTGCTAATGGGCTCTCTGACATGGTTGTTTTCGTAAGACGAAACGGGTGTACAACATCTCCGGATTCGGAGGTGAGCGAAGAGGTGGAGGAAGTTGAGCACATGTTATGGAATGTCTGGAAGGTTGACGAATTCGGTTGCCGTATGTGTACTATATTACGTCATGAGTTAAGGAGGTGGTTGATAGGATGATCCTACGAGGGGGTGCTACTGTCACGAATATTATACACCTTCTGTCATTAAGCCACTGTAATCAACCCCTTTCCAACGGGTGTCATTAACGTCATATCATGTGTACCTGTTGCAAACGGTTGGAGTTCTTGGAGCTCGTTAATCACACAGTAACTAGACACCAAGGCTCAGAACAACTGCTCAGAGTGGAAAGGGAATGAACTGAACAATATTACATGATTTCTTTACCAGTAAGTTGAGCTATAGGAGCAGCTAGACTCTTGGCTATGGGTTGTGGTGATAGGACAAGAAGTTCAGGGATATCAAGATAACAGATCCCATAATAATCGTGATCTATCTCCTTTGACCCAGCACCATTGGTTTGACTGGCTTATCGTACTTCAGTACTCGTACTCTCTTGAGATATTAACCCAAAGAACGGTAATTATTTCAACATGCACTAAAACACATCACTGGAACCTGATACTTCCTTATCGTTGGATAACGCTGTTCTCTCGCATCTGCAATTCTCACCTCCAAATTTGCCGTTGCCTCAAATGTCCAATTCTCGAATCTTCATGTCACCAACTCACATGACGTCATCAATGATTTGAACTGTGTAAATCTCCACTTACGATTTCCAATCCGTCTCACCCTCACAGCCGAAGCCCTAATTACCTCCATCTGTTCCTCGGCACATTGGAAAAAGCAAATACACGTCCAATCGTCATCTCCTGCTAAACTCGTGAATACCTCTGATCTGCACTAACCAGGAGACGAGAAGGGGCTGTGGTTTTGGGGGGAACAGTTATTCTGATTCTTAAATCACTCTGAGTACTTGAGGTGCTAGAGATGACTCTTGACACCTAAACGCCTGTTACCACATGCTAACAGCTGCTGCACTGGTAATACTGACCAACTCCTGTCACCGTAATACCTCTGACTTCACCTTCGGCCCTTCGTGAACGTCATGTCTGAGAGTCTAAGACATCTCTAGGGTTCCACAGGTGTGCATTGAGGAGAGGAGATAAGATAGAGGTACGAGTATGTGGGAGTATCAATATACGAGTGTAAGAAAGATGATGACATGATATGACAGACAAACCACGTCTAGTATTGAACTACTAGTACAACTACAGTTTTGGGCGAGAATTACCACACTATCCAACTGCTCACCTCTCCTACTGTTGTCTCAAAATCGCCACAATACCGAGTGAAACCTCTGCGGATGTTTCAGTTGGCGAGCCCTAGAGTGGATCGAATAAAATACGCAAAATAATTAAAATAATCAAAATAATGCAAAATTATCTCAATAAAAAGAAATAAACGACAAAAAAAGCGCCGTAAATGCAACAATGAACCACCACCAAACTACTTGTACAACTTTCGGACACCGCCTTAACACCTTTCTATATCCAAACTTTCTCCTCACTTTCTCCTAACTTTCTCCCAACTTTCTCCTTGCTCAAACTCAGGCTCGCTTAAAAATCGCTGTCAACGAGAACCACACAAACGTTGACTTCTTGGTGGACAACAGCACAGGTAAAATGGGGCTTTTCCTGGGTTCAGTGTTCTGCCGTTTGTGCCCTACCTCTGTTTGTGTTCTGCCTCTGTTTGTGTCCATGTCTGAACTCTGGTTTCCGTTTGTGCCCTACCTCTGTTTGTGTCTGTTTGTTCCCAGCTTTGTCTTGTCCCGTCCACTCGCTTCTGTGCCTTGTCTCTTGTCTCTAGCCAGGGTACAACTCTATGTTCCGGGAACCTAGTGTCTCCACACGGTGGGTCTACAGTCTGGACATGTGACTTACGGCGTGAGGAGCGTGTGTGGACACTTACCGGCGTGACAGCGTTGAGAAAGCGCCGTTTGGTGCTGTTTCCGGACCTCCACCGGGCTCAAACACTCTGCCTATATTACCTTGTCGATCCCGATGTCCAGGCTTGCTAAAAGTTATGGTTTGGTAACAAGCGATATTATAGCGGGCAGGGACGTGTGTGTGTAGCGAGGTGGAAAAATTTGGGCGAATTGGTGGTTATAATCGGCCCATTTTCGCAGTGAGGCGTGGGAAGCGCTCAATTGTCCAAAATACCGCCTCTTCTCACCTGTCCTACACAGTACCAGTCAAACACATACCCCTGCCTGACTAAGTTAAACTCATGTCCTTAGGCAGGGATGTGTGGGGGTATAGAAAGAGACTAAGAGTTGTAGAAAAGTGTCAAGGGGTGATACGGGAAGAGGGAAGTTTGCGAGGTCCAAACTGACCAGCTGACAAGCCCAACAAACATCAAACTCACTCTCATTTCTTTGCTTTTTACTAATCAAACCGTGTACCTGGCTATGAACGGCACGCGATGGTTTCGGCGAGGTCGGAACACGAAATAACGCGCCATGTGTCGACAACAGTCAGGGGACGACTGTGAACAGCTCGCGAAAAAAATAATCGCTGTGTGGAATTTTCCACGATTTTCCCGTGTCGCTTAAGGTTGGATGGTTGGTGGAAAAACAGGGAATAATGGAGATTTCTAGAAAATTAAGACAAGTGGAGTAAACGGCTTGAGTAGATTGCAAGCTGCTCTCTATTTTTTCTCAATTAATCCACCTATTTCTCCTCACTCAACTAACCAGTCCAATCACACAGCCTCGAAAGTTATCCACACTCACCATGTAAGTTAGACTCAAGGTCAGACTTTTCTGCCAGTGTCGTATTATGAATGGGGAGGCATTGATAGATCAAGTGTTATGGGTGATCCTCAGCAATATATACGTGTTCCAGGTCAATTGAGACTTTTGGGGCATTGGGGCGGGAAGCAGCTTTTTTTTAGATGACTCAGCACACCCGTTCACCCTTCAGCCACTCCCTTTGGTCCTGTCTCAGTGGTTTGGCCGCATCTGGAAAAAGATCTTCCCGAGAAACAAACTTTTGCGGCAGAGTGGGATTGGAGAAAGGGGAAGAAAGCCTGTAGAAAACGTTGCAGAGGGCAGAAAAGAATGGGGGGAGCGTTGAAATGGTGCGGAAGATAAGGGGAGTATTTTGATAGCATTGGATAACAGTTTGGATGGCTGGATCTCGTTTTCCTGGGTCTTTCCTCCAGACCTCCTTTTTACTGTGCATAAATCTTTTTAGGGTTGTGCGCATTGCCCATCCAAATGCGTCACTCCCGTATACCAGTGGTGGAGGACGTGGATTTATGGATTTTGGGAGGATTTATGACTATGAAACAGGCGGGAATAAATCGGATTAATTCTTAAAAAAGGCGGAAAAAGCAAAAGAAAGCTGGATAATTCTGGGGCAACCCGGCTCTACAGCCCAACCTCGGTACACCCGCTTTGGCACCATTGCACCGCCCAGAGCCCACTATTATCTCCACTAGCCTGTGTCTACATACTGCACAGTGTTACTTGAACATATGCCTGAAGGACTCTCCCACATGTGGAGGTCTGCAAGGTCACGTGCAGTTTCAGACGACAGCTACCACACGCACAGACGCACCCCTGCCATGTACGATGGAGATCAATACGTGTGTATGCAGGGATGGGCGAGGGGAGACCGGGCGGAGGTAGATGTGACACTCAAGCTAACGGACTAGAGGCGTAGACGGTTGGCTGGGTAACTGGGGACGTTAATCTTGGCTGTTGCAACGGTGTGAGATTTTCGCAGAATTAATTGAGCGGTTTTGGATTTATTTTGATTTTATTTGTACATTCTCGGTAACATGAATAATATCCACACTGCGAAAATTTCACATTTCACGCCAAAATATAATATCCAGAGAGCAGGTATTTGGGAAAATCGCCAAATTCAGAAAAATCGTGAAAATCAGAAAAAAATCGTTAACACCGGAAAACTCCGAATCCCGCCCGCGGCTCGTATTTTGCCCTCTCTGGATGCGCTCGTATCTGTGCTTATCGCGACATCGAGATCCACTGCGCTTACAGGTGGGTGAGAGTGTTTGGGTGCGTTTCCTAGGTATGGTGCAGTGTTCAATTAATGCAGAGTAATCGAAAAGTCTTGTAGGGTGGGAGACAGTGGAATGTGAGAAGTTGGAGAGATAATACTTTTGGACGGATGCCAGAAACAGGCTGAACGGTGTCATTTTTGGCTGTTTCTGTGCGAACGGTACATTTTTCCGCGGTCGGAAAAATAACCGCTTGCTGAGGCTCAAACGTAACCCTCCCTCATCTCCGTCTTAGTCTATCTTCTGGCATTCAACTTAGCGTGTCTTGGTCACCGCATTCGTTACAATTAGTGCAAGCTGAAACAGGGTAGAAGGTGACTAACGATGCGGGTTTGAAACACCCGTAGAGCGGGAGATGACAGGAGGGTAGAGGGAAGACTGTTTCTATTACTCGTACTTGTACCCGTGTTTTGTGCACCTATCATTAGTTCTCAGTTTTGTTATCAAGCTTTCCAACTGTACCTACTGTACCAACTGTACCCAACTGTACCCAACTGTACCCAACTGTACCAACTGTTTACCCAACTGTTTACTTAGATGACTACCGCAAAGCCACACCCTTGGAACACCACCCTAGCACATTCTAGAAGACCCCTTCTATTCTTTTCATCGCTTAACCGCCCCAAAGGCATGCTCGTCTATAGTTCACGTTACATCTCCATCTGTATTGTTCTTGTGTTGTTTTCCAGACTTCACCCACACCCTTGTTGGGCCGAATGCGGAATCCGGATTTGGAGCGTGGAAGGAAGGGTGCTGGATAATGGGATTGTGTGCACGTGTGTCACGTGACTGGAAACCCCCGATAGCCGTCTCACCCGGCCGAAATTGCACCTTTCCCACGTAACTAATCGTCCGTCTATCGTACGTGTTTGTTAGCCACTGTATAATGAACTGTAGCTAGTTGTCCGACTTGTGGCGCCATGCTGGATATTATCGGCACGGAGGATGAGGTCGGCGTATTTGCGGTGGATTGAGATGGAGGTGTGAGAGGTACAGTACTGTATAAACAATTCCTTCCGACTACTTCACCGTAGTGCTCTCCAAGGTCCTCACTGAACCTCATTTGTATCGTACACAGGCTGGACTTGTCTCTTGTTTGGCCTCGTTTTGTCTGGTAGTCCCTTGGGCCTTGCAATATTATCTCGACAAAAGCGCAAAACGAAAAACCAAGCAGGGATACCACTGACCGAGAGGAAATCGCCCCAGACTGGAATATTATTCACGATGGAACCACCAGCTCAGGAGTCTCCGGTTTGGTCGGCCAAAGGTGATACGTATGTGTTTAGAACGAATAGCTACGTGTAGACCCCTTTGCCCCTTGCTACAAGTAGAGGAAACTGGTGCATCATAAGGCGCTACAAACTACACATTTGAGCACAACTGAGGAGAAGTCTCCAGAGAACGGTGCCGACCACAGTCACTGTTTACACAGTTTTTGTGTTTTTCATTTTCCATTTCTCTCCCTCGAGCTTCCCCCTGATTGTCAGATCGTCGGATCTGCCAACCTTCGGATCGGGTGCAAACAAGGTTCACAAAAGGAAACCAACCTTTCCCATCTCCAAACGAGAAACGAAAAAACCAACTCTACCTCAAACCTACAGCCACGGCTTTGTGATGTCGAATAATGCCCGAGCTGTATAAGAGGGCTGTCTTCCCAGATGCTCTCTCAGCAACCACACCTCCATCTCCCTCAAACACACACATCTCCTCATTCAATGGACAGACTCATGAAGGCCAAGGCTCGACACACCAGCACGTGTAGTGGCGAGAAACCCAACCAGCGGCTATCCACCTCCACCCACTCGTCGCTCAACTCCCAGTTTTCCTACAACAGCTACCCGGAGAGCACCTATAGCGCCCAGAGCTCGACTGGCTCGCCCACAGGCACCTCGCACAAGCCCATGGTGGTGCTGGGAGACAGCTTAGTGGTGGAGTCCAAGCCCCAGAGTGCAAAGGACAAGGACACAGACTCCGTCACCCAAGACATTTACGACAGCTACGCCGACAAAGACGTGGCTCTGGACCTGCACAGACTCTCGATTGGATCGTTTTCCTCCTCCGGATCTGACCTCTCAGACCTCAACACGGACTTTCTGCTGCAAGCCATCAAAGACTCCACCACAGGCTCTGCCACCGCCACCAAAATGGACTTCCACCAGGGCCACAACGGCCACCGACAGACAGCAGACCAGTCGGAAAAGTTCACAGGCCTGGGCTACCAGAGCGAACTCGTCTACACACACATTTCCGAGCCATCACCGCACGCCAACGCGCTGCACCCGTCGGTCACACAAGAGTCGACCGGCTCGGAAAAAATGAAGGCCGACATCTCGTCCAAGCTGCGCACGCTCAAGACCAGATTCATCAAGTAATTATTTATATATTTATTCCCACCCGCCCAGCAGGACATTGGCGGGTGTAAAAGAAACATCGAAAGAAATGCGATCCGTAGGTCTGTACACATGTGTATGCAAACAATTTTTGTACTTGTACATTGTAGGAAAATATCTGTCGATGTAAACAACGCTTATGTAAGCGAAGTTATGGTGACCTTTGCTAACTTGAAGCACATGCCACCTCATCCTTTAGCATGCCATCTCAAAGCCACCTCATCCTTAGTGCAAAGCAGGGATGCTAGACTGCTTTAGATCTGGTCTAGACAGGGTCTGAAAAGATATGTGGCTAGAGTCATCTAAGGGTTGCGTGGTGTGTGGTATTGCAGTAGCTTGGATCTGTAAAGGTGACTAATAATGGAGATGTTCAGGTTGTGGTCATGGTTGGTCTCAAGGTCAGGTTGATACGTTGTCTTCTGCTGTAAGAGTGAGAAAAAACTGAAAGACTTTAATCACTTGCAGTTTAGTTGAATAACTTGTCATATTAGTCTTCTTCTAGTTAGTCCAATACTTAGCATATTGGTTGATAGTGAAGCTATTGCATTTACTATTGAGGCCCAGACTTGTACAAGTACTGAAGATGGGCTTGGACTCTTTTGTACTTGTACTTGTACCTAGTGCTCTTTTTTTCATAGATACTCTTGGTATAACTACCAGGTTTGTTCTTTTCTCTCAAGAGGTGTCTTGTCTTCGCCACATACAAGTCCATACAGTTGCCTATAATACACCTGGCCTATACCTCCAACTACGCACTCACAAAACCCTTGGTAAATACCATACCAGTCCTTTCCTTGATAAACGGCACCATTACAGTACACCACCTAATTAAAAGCCATATACCTGTCCCATCGTCAGGCCAGATCACTCATCCGAAATATCGCCGTGTTGGGCCATGGGTCGATATTCTGGTGCAGGACAGTATGAACTCTGGACTGGTGAAGAGTGATAGAACTGAGAGTGTTACTTGTAGTTAAGTGAGACTTTACTGTTTCCAACACATGACCTCTTTCCCACCAATCACCCACTGTTCTTCATTTACGTTTCTGTTGTGTTTTTCTTTCCCTCTTACATAATCATCAGCCACTATGTACTTGTATTATTCCATGTGGCAAATGTGGCTGTAGAAGTGCCGGAAAATACCTACATTCCTTGGCAACGTCGCGTGATCATTCGACTTTGGCGTATGAAAGGCAACGGAAAAGTACGGTACAGTATGGGTTGTATGTCTGTCTTAGTAAGCATCAAGATGAGATTGAAACCACTTGTACGAAGGACACGACTTCCGTCTACTAGAAACATACGATATCAAAAGCAACCATAGCAACCACTCTGTTTACTGCTTACTTTTGCTTACTTACTAACTCCTCACACACGTATTATTATTTCCACAAGCAAGGGATTCTTTGGAGACAAGCACCTCTACACGGACAAGAGGGAAGAACAGGCGATGGCTCTGTGAAAAGAAAAGAAGGTGGACCGGACCATGTACCGAGTAACCGAGAGAACAGACCATGAAAAAGGAATTTGGGTGACGTCTCGGAGCCTACACATGCCGATCTTGGCCCAAAGAAGCGATTCTTGGTCAAGAAAAACCCCTGGTCAAAAAGCAACGTTTGGTAACCCTCTCTCAACGTTTACTTCACCTTTCTTTTCCCCAGATTCTTGCCACACTCTTCCACACTTGCCACATCTTTACTTCTTCTCAGTTTTCACACTCGTATGATCAAGGGGTAGGTGCACTGCAACAAGCACTGGGCAGGGACAAACACACAAGAGAGAAGCAGGAGTCCAACGGTGGCGATTCACGGAATGTGGATATTAAATGGCAGAGCCGGGTCAATTCGGAGGACCAAAGGTGTGATTAGTAATAGAGAGGATGTGAGTGATTATGTAATCACAAACGGCAAGAAATGTGTACGTATTGTTACAGTAGGCACATATCAACGCTGGTGTCAGAGTAACCCAACGTCTTCTTTTTCAACGTCTCTCCTCCACTTTTTTCCACTCTATGGCAAACGCTGATCTACATTGGATTTCGGAACTTTTTCACCTACAAGTAACTCCCACTTCCTACTCCAAACAACACACTCTACAGTCTCCGTGAGAGCGTGAAAAGCACAGGCGAGCAGATATATCGCTTTGTGTGGCTTTTTTGCGGGCTGGAAAATAATATCGCCTTGTCAACAGCCCAATTGCGCGTGTGAGCCGCTCTGCAAAAACGCACTCCACCCCGCATAGAGTTGCGCATCCAGCTAACCCTAGATGAACCCAAACACGCGTAAACTGCCTTCGCATAAACATCACACCACTTTCTGCGCTGAAACAAAAGCGCGTATGAAAACAAACAGTGGGTGTGTTTGTGTTCATGTGTGGGTTTTGAGATGGGGATGGTCAAGTGCGGTACTCTGTGTATATGTGTTGTGTATTATACTACTTGTACTTTCTTGGTTATGGTGTAGTAGTCTTACCTAGCTACTTGAAGGTTACACCAACTCCTCTCCTCCCAACTACAATACTCAATTCTCCCAACTACGATACAGCTAAGAACACTAGTATGTGCTTGAACCCAGTCACTGCACCGTTCCTGTCTTTCTGCTTCCTGTGGGCAAAAATCAGCCGATCGGTTCCTGGCGCATATCACAGCTCGTTGCTTTTGTGCACCCAACCCCAATTTTTCCAGCGCTTGTCTATCTCAACTCTTACTCACCGAGACCGAAAGTGTTCATGCACCATGCAGCCCAGACAGAAGACGTTATAATTTCCGTTGAGAGCACATTCAAAACTTTTACACGGAAATATTTTCGCAGACTGAGGTCTTGCGGCTTGTCGGCTGGGCCAAAACAGCCCGAAAATGAGAACCCCTACCTGCAAAAAGCACCTCCGGCTCCAGCTTGCCTGCAAAAAGCACTACTCGCTGTAACATAGATAGACAGTGTTGTATATTTGCTTTTGGTGGGGGTCACCACGAGAGTTTGGATAATGAGACCTATAGTAATGGTGGACAAAATTTGAGACCTGAGGTCTATTCGGCTCCGTTCTTAGTCCAATCTCTCCAATTTTCAGCCTTGTTCCTTCTCTACTCGCAGACTTATCCGCTTCATCTTGACTCGACCAACGTTAGTCATGCATTGAAAAAAAAGCAAAGAGTCCATTAGCTCGAGTCTTTCAAACGAAAGTGGGCTCATGTCTCGCTTGGAGTAATCAAACGTTGAGAAACATGAAAATCTACGTCCAACGGCCGCGGAGAACATGGAGATAATACGGCCTCGGTCCAACGGTATTTCCGTACCGAACTTGCACCGTTATCTGATCATGTCCGGGTCCAAAATCAGCTTGGCATCGTACCACTATAGATCTACAGGCACAAGCCAATGCTCAAGCACAAGGCGCTTGGTACCCTCGTAAAAGCACATGTCTACGCTACCAGCCCTCAAGGTGGCTCCCACCTCCAACTTCCTCAAGGATTAACTACAGGGGCTCGCATTCAACAGGTTAGACGTACGTTGCCGCCAGCAGACAGGTGAACCATACAGGACGCAGATGAACGAGATGTAGCGAAATGCTGAGTACCCAGCAAAGGGGTAAAAGTTGGGGTTTTAGTTGGTGACAATGCACACACGCAGAAGGATTCGCTTGAATGGCTTTTTCAGGCTTCAATATCGGTATACACTTCAGGCTGAGTAAGATGATGATGCATGGATCTACATCTCAAGTCAATCGAGATCACCAGCATGTGTCAGATCGACCATCTCTCGTATTACCAAGTGCATGTGAAGGGGGGTTACAGAGTGGCAGATCCACAACGTCACATTTAATGATCGCACTGATCTTCCTGCTTATTTCGGGGTTTTGTGGGGATTACGTAAGTGTACCTATATTAGTATCAAAATGGAGCCTGAAACGAGGTGACTTCAACCAAGCTATTCCCAGGTCTGTGGCTCTTCAACTACGCCCTCCAGCCTTCTCCATATATTACTCCACATTTAAGGTAGACCCCAAAACCTTAAATCTCACGCCCAAATCTGGTGATGTTTGTGTTCTTCCTACACTATACTCACTAGATGCTACTGATACCACACTGAGATACCCAGACGATACCTCGTTGGTACAGCATCATGTCACGTGATATGGTGACTAATTTCAACACGTGTTTCCCTACTTTATGTGATTCCAGTGTTATGGCGAAGGAGGAAATGGAGTCACCATAAACGAGCTGGAATGGTGGTTATTGTTTGATCTGGTGGTGTTGAGTTGAGGGTAGTGTCTCATGAGTGAACTATTGGGAGTTTTTTACTCTGCTTTTTACAGTATGACGTTTAGCTATCGCCATCTACTTTCACTACATCTGACTCTTCTACTCGGTTACTCCTCACTTTGGCTCGTTTATGGACTTCTAACACGCAGGGATCCGCTTTGGAACCGTGATCCCGTTTCGTACCTGACGCTCCTCATTCAGGAGACTCACATAAACTGCTTGCACAGCCGTCGTTATGACAGCGAAAGATATAAAGTCCCTGGGTCTGGGAAGGGATAGACCCATACTAAACGGCAAGATGGACTGGAATGATCCTGCTTCCGGCTACAACTATGCCCAAAACGACATGTACTCCGTTCCTGACCCGACAAGTCTGAACGGTGGCTCTCTCGATATCACCCAGCCTTTTCAGACAGACAGTGATTTTGCTGACAAGTTGTTTGGCGAGTTTTGTCATGTTCCTGGAGAGGATGCTGTGGAGTCTGGTGTGGATTCTAACTCTGCTCCTGTGGAGGGGCAGGGTCAGGCTACCAAGTCAGCTCCAGTTCAGACCCCAGGTCCTGCTCTTCAGACTACTCCCCAAGGAGTGTTGTCTCAGCATGGACTTATGGGTGGACAGGCAAAGGTGGAGGCTGTGCAGGAGGTTCATGTGAAGCAGGAATATGATACCGACTTTCAGCAACAGTCGCAGCAGTACCAGCAACAGCAACAGCAAAGTTATGCTCAGCAGGTCCAAGTTCAGGATCAAGTTCATTCTCAGCAGCAGCATCAGGTTCATCAGGCTCAACCTCAACAGGTTCAGCAGGTTCATCAGTTTCAGCAGGTTCATCAACATCAGCAACACCAGCAAGACGTTCAGGTTCAGGTCCAGCAGGTTCAGCAGCATGTTCAGGTTCATCAACAGCACCAGGTTCAACAACTTCTCCCACCTACCATGCACCACCAACCTGCTCAGGACCACATGGATACTCTGCCAGACCTTCACTTTGAACTTGACCATGTGGACGAAGCTGCCCTACAAGAAGTTCTTGCCCCTCAGGTCGAGATGGTACAGCAGCAACACACTCAGGTGCAAATACAGCCGCAGTTTCAGTCTCAGCTCTATGTCCAGCAGGATCATCAGGTTCAGCAGAATCATCAGTTTCAGCTGTCTCAGGTACAGCAGTCTCAGTTTCATCAGGATCAGGTTCACCAACCTCAGGTTCATCAGTCTCAGTTACAGCAGCCCACCCCGTCCCACACAGTATCACACGAGATTCCACACATCAACTCTCCCTGTCAGTCTCGATCCCACAACCACCGAGTGCAATTCAATCCCGTCATCGAGGTGGGAACCTGTCTTCCTGTTGAACCGTCCGAGAACGATCCTCTGTCTGCCACCTCCTTCTCTACATCAGCAGCTTCCGGCCAGTCTACCCCTGGAAGTTCTCGTTCTCCTGGTCTCAAAACGCCGCCTACGAATACCGATAGAGTGTCACCTGGTGTTGGTGGTACAAGTACTCTGTTTCCGAGCAGCAAGTCAACGGTAAAGAGTGAGCTGGTGAAGGGTGAAGAGGTGCATACTCAGCTGTCTCATCCTCATCCTCAGGTTCAATTCCAGCCAGTCAAGGTTGAACAGTTCCCAGATCAACTCCAGTCTCAAGTCCAACCTGTCCACCCTGTTCAACACGAGTTCCAAGTTCCCCAACAGGCCCAGTTTCAACCGCAGCTATCCGACGTTTCTCAGGTCCCTCTCCAGACTCCACGCACCACACCTCCTCAAGACGGCACTTTTCAGTTTCAAATTGAGGATGTTAGTGCTCCGGCCACCCAACTGTGCACTCCAAACACCTCTCTGACATTCACTACACGACCTTGGAGAACTGGCGAGTTCCAGAAATGGTACTCCACACAAATGCAACTGCCTTTGGAGCCTGAGTCTGCTCACCATGTCAACGTCTGCACAAGGCTTGAACGAGCAGCTCTACGGACCAAGATTTGTCAGGACATGCAACACGCAGCTGTCAGGTCGTGGGCGTTTGGCCAGCCTCTCACTCTGGAGCAGTACGATGACATGAACAGGTACGAAGAGGAGGTTCCTGAGCTGGCTCATCTTGGACTTGAAGAGAAGGAGCTGCGTGATCGAGATGAAGAGAAGCTGAAACTCGAGTGGGCAAAGTACGAGCTCAACGCCTTGGATCTCAGGAACCATCTCATGCAGTTTGAACTCCTCTTCCAGAACCTGCAGCATTTCCACCGTCACCGAATCTGTGGCGAAACTTGTCAGCCCTCAAACGGCAAGAAACATGCTCCTGGTCCTTACTCGTTCAACCCTCTGGCTCACAAACTGGTGCATCCCTCTCAGTTTGAGCGATGCAGACAGAGAACCCACTTTGTCAAAGATCTGTTCTACTCCTGTCGGTCTTCTCACATGAAGAGAGTGCGGAACCTGGTCAACTTCCTGGAGGACGACTTTATGAAGATCCAGGTCACGTCTGAACGGGCCAGAAGGGTGCTGCTCACCTACTTCAAGAACCCCTACCTGGCCTTGTTTGACCACATTCAGCGTCAGAGAGTGCCTGAACAGGTGGACCCTCACATCTACCAGTACGTGGAGTCGGTCATGGACAACGTCTACCTGTCTGCCTACTACCGCGTGGAGGCCAAGAAGGGCACCAGGAAGCTCGACGGTACTGGAGGAGAGTACATTCCTGACGAGAAGGATATCGGAGAGCGGTACTGTGGCATCTGTGACAAGTGGTTCAAGACCCGAAACCACAACTGGGCTTCTCACATGACATCCACTCACGGTGTCTGTTCGGCTACAAAGTCCGTCTACCCTTTTCCAGTCGCTGTGATCCTCGGTGTTCCCTCTACCACCCAGAAGGAAGACGAGCTGGTTGTCCACCAGAAGATCAGCTTCATGACCAACTCTGACGGAGATCTCCAGATCCAGAACGACTCCCAGCCTCGTCATCATCTCATGCCTGATAAGGACATCAAGCTCAGTGGACTGTGTGCGATCTGTTCTCACTACGTGCCTCTCTACTGCAAACGAGGAGCCACCGTTTGGACCACCTGGTTCAGACACCAGGACAAGCACATTCGGGAGTTCAACCAGCAGCGAAACGGAGGCGTGGCTGTGAATCTCAACAACCCGCGAAACAACAAGACGCGAAAGGAGGAGATTTGCAAGGAGAGAATGCGGGTGTGGCGACAACAGCAGCACGACGAAAAGACGCGAAAAAGAACCAAACACGACGACATGGCGTTCCTGGAGCAGGGAGTGATGGTGGACAATGTCCAGAGTGGGTCGTGGTTGAACGAGGAGTTCTCAATGACCCAGGCTGAGGTTACTCTGTCATACCAGATGGAGTACCAGCAGAGTGAGGGTATTAGTGGGGGAAACAATGAGGTGGATGAAGGTGCTGGAGGAAATGAAGCAACTGGATCAGCTGATCAAACTCAGCTACAGTTTTACCCTAGTCGATAATGTGTGTAATTTATTCTAATGTGTTATGAAATGAAAGTGTAGTGTGAGACAAAGGCCAGTAATCAGATATATGAAGAGAGCTACTTGTAATACTGTAATGTAATCAAAGCATAAATTAGTGTACTAATTTCATCTTGGTCATTACAAGCAGTCTTCTCTTTGTTATAAAACTTCATTTGGTATTTTTCGCCGTAGTTTCCCAACTTGCTGACTAATCAAAAACTTGATACCCCCATATTTTGCCTCTCAGTAATGATGGGACACTGACACAGGTAGCAACCTTTTCCTTGCGCGCTTCTTTCTCTCCCACCCGAGGAACTAGTCAATATCTCCCCTACTCATCTCTCTATGACGTCACAAGACCACATAGCAATCAGACTCCGAGCGGCTCATCAAAGAACGTCATTAAACACATCCAAGTGAAACAGTCTTATCTACGCGACTCATGACCTCTTTGCCACCGAGAAGAAGTACATACAAGTGCAGCATCGACTTGCTACCCCACTTTTCGCGTCCCAGTAGTAAACATACACTCCAGTCATAACCTGTCGTTTGAAGACGCTGAAAAAAACAGCGCATGCTCGACTTTATCACGTGACCGGAGTCTCCTGTCTACGCACGTGCCCGCCACGCTCTATCCACGCTCTCCACGTACACGCTCGCGCAATCAAAGACATGTTGCAGTTGTATTAGCAACGTTCAGGCACACGTTTTCTGAAAACGGTTTTGATTGCTCTAAAAATTGGGAAGGGATATAAAACGCTGACTAAGCGAGTTAGAACGAATCTAAATACACCAGAGTGGAGCTCTATCTCGGCAGCACCTTCCATCCGAAAATCTCTCTTTTATCCCTTCATTCACCCCTTTTAGACCGGGACTCACAGGTGGCTCGTTCTGGCCTCTGATTGGCCAACCCTATTCACCTCTATATCCCACAGCCATAGTGTTTAGCCTTCATGTGCATGTGAGGGATGCAACTTTCATTCTATTTCAAACTACTTTCAGATCCGCCAGAACACCCCGTCTCTACCCCCTCCACACGCCCAAATGACCCTTGTCGCCTATCATCGGAGAGCTCTTGGCGCGGCGGAGACGGCTCTGGCGTCGGTTCGCGTCCATGTCGTCTCGCGCGCCCAGCATACCGCTTCTGCGTCTCACAACGATTCCGGGTCCTCCAAAAAGTTCAGACCTCCTACTCCTCCAGCTGGCATTCCGCTGTCCAAGATCTTCAACAACCTGTTCCCTCTGAGCTACGCCGAGTCGTTCCAGCAGTGGCGTGAGCGAGACGAGAAGGGAGACTCTGCTCAGGATGCAGTGCTCTCCATGATGCCATTCTACCCCAACAGAGAGACCCAGTCCGTGGTGTCGCGTACTCTCAAGAATGGCGTTACCGAGGACCTGTACCGTGAAGGGCGGGTCATCAGAACCCCCGTCAACGGCAACGAGTTCATCAACGAGTTTGAAATCAGCCAGTATCGAGCTGATGGCTCTGCTGTAGCGGACAAGGATACGCATCATGTTCTAGTTCTGCACGGCTACGGAGCTGGTCTGGGCTTTTTTTTCCGCAACTTCAACGCTCTCTCCAAGATCCCCAACTCCCAGATCCACGCCTTGGACCTCCTGGGCTACGGACTGAGCTCCAGACCGTCTTTCCACATCAGATCAGACCCCCGCATTTCGCTGTTCAAAAAATGGGAAGAACAGGTGTCGATAGCCGAGAACTTCTTCCTGGACTCTATTGAGGAGTGGCGGAAGAAGAAGGGTATTGAGAAGTTCAGCGTGGTTGCTCACTCTCTCGGAGCATACCTCATTTCTGAATACGCAGTCAAGTACCCAGGACACATTGACAAGATTGTGCTTGCCTCTCCAGCTGCCGTGTCCCACACCGGAATGAAGTTCAAGGAGCAGGAGAGTGACAATTCAGACAAGGGCAAGCTGTCGTCCAAGAAGGCTTCTCTCAGCGACATTTCCCAGTCTTCTATCGATACAAACCCTACTTTTACCACAGCTGAGTCCAAGATTCCCAAGATTCCGCTCTGGTTCAAGATTGGCTGGGAACTCAACTTTTCTCCTTTCGCTCTTGTTCGACAGACTGGTCCTCTGGGACCCAGATTCGTGTCTGGATGGACCTCGAGAAGATTCCCTATTGACAACCACACCTCTGAAGAAGAGAGCAAGGCCATGCACAGATACACGTACGAGATTTTCCGACGAAAGGGCTCCGGAGAGTTCTGTCTCAACTACCTGCTTGCTCCTGGAGCTGTTCCTCGACGTCCTCTGGTTGAACGGGTCCACAGACTAGGAGAACTAGGCATCTCCACCACCTGGGTCTACGGATCCAACGACTGGGTGGACGTCAATGGAGGCCACGAGAGTGCTCGACGTATCAAACGAGCTGGAGGTGACGCCGAAGTGCATATTGTTCCTGGAGCAGGTCATCAGCTCTACATGGACCAGCCCAGCAGATTCAACGACATTTGTGTGAGATTTCTTCAGAGAGATTAACGAAAGGGTGGCTCCAGATACCTCTACGGAGCGCCAACGGCTCATAAGTCAGACTAACTAGAACATAGATATATATTAATACATTGAATAATAATCACCACAAGAGGTGGACTTCGGCTTATGAGGTACATTCTTAGTCTCCACTGTGTCCTGAGATTATACCGGATCCGTCCACACTAACAATGACAGCAAAATTGGGGCATCCCACGAATACACAAAACTGCCAAAATACGGCCACCACGTTACACGCGAGATCGCCACCGTCATTTTCGTACCAAATAACCCCACATTCATCTTTTGCCACTCTCCCCAACATCGTTTCTTCTTCCTCATGCGCACTGATTATGCACCCCTTCAGGAACATGTCTCAGTTGAGAGGGTTAAGTGGAGAAGTGGATGAGGGGACTCAACAAGTGGAAATAATAAAAGAAATAACTACACTGATTGATGTTCGACGCAGGAATACATTGCTAACAGACTATTAGTACAAACTGGCCTACACTCTACATCCTACACTACACTCGCAGGTCGCTTCGCTCACTGCTCGTTACGTTCTCTCATTCATTCGTAAACACATATTACTGTAATATATATAAAAAGATATGCAAAACTGTCAGACGGTACACCTCGGGCGCACCTCCTAAGACTGCTCGTAGCACTCATCAATTTCCTTCTTGTTATCGTCGACAATCTTCTTTCGGTTGAGCTTCTGGGCGGCAGTCAGGTAGTTGTTCTGGGGAGTCCACTCGCCAGGCAGCAGAACAATGCCCTGCAGCAGCTCAATGCCAGACAGACCCAGAGATCGGCCAGTGTCAAGCATGTCCTTGAGCACGGCCTTGACCACCTTCTTGTTGGAGCACACGGCTTCCCAGTCGTCGGTGTCAACGCCCAGGCTCTGAGCCAGCTTCTTGGTAGGGGCCTCGTTGGGGATGACCAGAGCAATGGGCTTGACTCGGTTCTGGTCGGCGTACACGCACAGGTTGGCCACGTACGACGACGATCGGTACTGTGTCTCGAGCTTCTCCAGAGCAATGTACTCACCGTTCTGGGTCTTGACCAGGTTCTTTCGTCGGTCAATGATCTTGAGCTGGCCGTTGGGGGTCCACTCGGCGATATCTCCGGTCAGGAAGTAGCCATCGTCAGAGAAGGCCTTCTTGGTCTCGGCCTCGTTCTTGTAGTACTCCTTCATGACCACGGCGCCCTTGATGCACAGCTCTCCCTGGTTGTTCTCGGCAAAGTAGCCGGCCTCGGGCACGTCAATGAGCTTGAGAGTCACGGCGGCGGTGGGCTCACCAATGGTACCAAAGTCGTAGGATCGAGGCGACATGATGGTTGTGTTGGCGGTGGTCTCGGTCAGACCGCATCCGATCAGCATGGGGCAGATCAGGGTGGTGATGAACTTCTGGGTGTCGACAGACACGGGAGCTCCTCCGTTACACACGTATCGGAGACAGCCTCCAGTGGCGTCCTTGACCTTCTTGAAGATCAGAGAGTCCAGAATGGATCCACCAGGGAGACCGTTCTGGTCCAGTCGCTGCTTGGCGGCAAAGGAGGCCCAGAAGACTCGCTGCATCAGAGGAGACAGCTCCTTGATCTTGCCGAGGATACCCTTTCGCATGGGCTCCCAGACAGCAGGCACACCGACCATGATGGTGGGCTTGAGCTCCCGGATGTCTCCCTTACAGTTCTTCATGGAGAGATCGGAGATGGTCTTGACGGTTCCGTATCCGAGCGAGGCACCCCACCAGAAGGTGACCATCTCGAAGACAAACTCGAAAATGTGGGCCAGGGGCAGGAAGTTGAGCAGACGGTCGGTGTTGCCAATGAGCGATCGGTCAATGATCTTGGTGACACCGGCCACGGAGGCCAGAATCTGCTTGTGCTGGAGCACGACACCCTTGGGCACGCCGGTGGAGCCAGAGGTGTACATGATGAAGGCCAGGTCCTCGTAGTCCACCTCCTCGACCTCGTGGGGGTGCTCTCGGCCCAGAGCGACAACCTCGTCCATGGTGTAGATCTTCATGTCGGGGACAATCTCCTTGATGGCGTCAATCTCAGTGTTGCCGGCCTTTTTGTCGTCGGGAGTGAGATCTCCGCCGTGGATGAGGATTCGCAGATCGGTGCCCTTCTTAAGAGAGGTCTTGAGCGAGGACAGCAGCGCCTTGTCGGTGAACATGATCACCGAGTTGGTCTCCTGCAGAGATCGGGTCAGACCCTCCTCTCCCAGAGTGTCGTAGGCAGTAACAATGGGAATGCCCTGGGACAGAGAGGCCAGACCGGAGAGCATCCATCGGTGAGAAGTCTGCGCGTAAATGTGCATCTTCTCTGCGGGCTTGATGCCCAGGTGGCGAAGACCAGCGCCGTAGTCGTGGACAATCTTGAGCGCCTCTCGGTACGACAGCCACTTGTAGGGGCCCAGCTCAAAGTACTTCCACTCCTTGGGCACCTTCTTCTCCACGCCGTCCACCACCTTGGTCACCTGCTTGGTCTCCACGTGGATGTCGATGGTTTCTCGCCATCCCATGGCTCGTCGGTCGGCGTTGATTTCGGCGTACTTTTTGAACAGCTTGTACACCGACGTCAGCGACGAGTCGTTGTCGGGGAACACCACGGGGGCGTCCTTGGCGCAGACGTTTCGTCGGGGGGCGGTCTCGCCGGGCTTGGCGGGGCCCACCTCCACCGACACGGGCTTTGAGGAAATTGTGTATCCGACCATTCTTAGTTAGTATGGTTGTTGTAGTAGTGTGGTTGGTGTGGTTCAAAAGGTTGGTTCGAAAGGTTGGTCTGAAAGGTTGGTCTTCGGTTGCTCAAATTTGGTAGCTCACGCTGTAGCTTACCTTACTCTAGCAGTGTATTTGCGTCATGCAACCCAGTGAGGCATAAAGAGATAAGGTGGCACACAGTGATAGTGGTGGGGAGGATAAAGTAGCAAGGTAAGTGGAACGAAAACACAGACCTGGCAACATGCCCCAAAACACCTCCTTCTCACCACTCCCAAAACGCCACACCCAAGACCTCCGTACACCACGAGAAACCCCTCTGTCCACCTGTCCACCACATTGCTAAAGTCTGTGTCTAAGAACTGTTGAGTAGTTCGTGCAGATGACGAAGCTGCTCACTGCTCCTCGCACAGTCGCCCGCACATCACCAAACTCGGCCATCCAGCCATTGGCCCAGCGATACTCACATGAATACTTTCGGTAGTTGAAGATTATGTGTGGGAAAAGGAGAGCGGCCACTCCGCTTTGTATATACTCCGTGTGGTGCTGGTTAAGGTTTGGGAACCGGTCTAGGTTTGGGAAAATTGTTGGGGATGCTATCTGCTGATCACTTGGTTCACAGGGTGTGCCTGGCTGGAGCTAGAAGCGGTGGACTAGGGACGCCTTAGAACGCGCTAGCGGGGATCTTCGTCTGCTGGTGGCGATATTTGCCTCTTATTCTCGCCCTCGTCCTCAGCCAGCCTTTGCCTCGGTATCACCTTCACTTGGCGTAAGGCTGGCCTTCAAGGTGGGGAATGCGTTTGTCGTGCGCTCGTGAAGTGTAATATTTGGGGCAGGCTAAAGTGAGGGGAGATGAGGGTTGAAGGAGGAGGGGTGTTGGTGGCGATGTGGGGGATAGATATTAGTTTTATGAACTGACCCTTCCTTGGAGAACCCGATAGTGCCCTTACTTCCCGGTTTACACGTTCCAAGCACTTTTCCACGGGACCATGTGCCCCTCCACTGTATCATTAGGTTCACACTCGATGAGCAGAACATGAGTATGGGGGTAGAATGCAGGTAAAAGTAGACTTATTGATCTTGCCTTCATTCTGTGAACTCGTGACGGATATTGGCTTGGCGTTCTTTGTGGCCCGCAACTGGTGTCTTCTCCAGCTTTCAGGACGCTGTTGTGACAGCTATTACCGTCGCTATCACTTGTGAACACACCCTGTCGTGTCTCTAACACTCAACATAATGCTAAACCGAATCGGAACTAGACTCGGCATGTGACGCCAATCCGGGGCAAGTCCAGTGATGAGTGTGCTTGTAGGGGATGTGAGACCTGTCGTGTGGGTGTGTCGAATGCTCTCACAGCCTCTAATGATTGGCAGTTGGTGGTACAAGACCCTGGTATCGTACTTTACCCTGGTGGTGCTACTGCCATGTACAATACTTAAGCTTGGCAGGTGTCCAGCTTGTGCTACTGTCATCTACTCGTACTGAATCCGTACGGTACAACTGACATAGCCACAATGAGACGTTCTCCATTGCCATCAACTCCTCCTGTATCTCCCTCCCAAATTCATCAAAAGTACCGGTTGTAGTGCATGAGACGACTGGGCGAGTACGGTGCGTACAGTGAATGCGAGTACGAGCGTTCCGGAAGTTCAAGCTAGCGCTTAACAAGCCGTTCAATTATAGTCTAGACGGCGTAACGACTCAGGCCAGAACTGGACCGCTAGCAGTTCCACTACGAGTACAGTAGCCACACTACTTGTACCATAACTACTAACAGGCTTCTATCTCTGAACCTCGGTTCACAATCCATTGTGCTCTTACTCCATAACGTTGTATTGTTCTGCTTGTCTTCTTCGCTTGTTTCCATGTATGTGAGAGCTGATTTCCATCCATTGTCCTGGACAAGGTGGAAAAAGCACCGTCCCAGCTGGAATAATACCTCCAGTCGGGCCATATAATCACAAGCCAAGCGTTGGACAGGTAGTGGCGCGCGTGGGTAGCACCCCTGTTTGATTTGGCCAAGAACAGGGCCCAAAACAACGCTACTAGCAGGTATAACGGCACCGCCCTTAAAAGCCTTGTTGGAAAAAACCTGTTAAGCTCTCTTCGTATTTGCAAGTCTAAAATGGCTGAAATGGAATATGGTGATGTCAAAACAAATGAGAAGATACAGCGGTAAAAAGTAATCATCCAATACACGTCCGAAGCACACAATGACCTTCCTGCCATTGTACAAGTACACCATCTCCCACTCCTATTAATACACACCCATACCTCACCTCTGGACCTAATAACGAGATTGACGCACATCTCATAACATGCCACAAATGCCACACGTATGCAATTGAGCAGAGCTTGACGAAGAACAATATGGCCTTATCCATAACCCTCATATAGAAAGCAATTGCCTCCAAGTCCTCGACATCTGACTAATCACTTGTTGAGAAGCACGACCCGTCAGTTCAACGTCCATACCCGCACCCTCCTTCTTGTCTCGTCTTTTCTTTTGTCTCACCCGTACATGTCCCCTGCAAATATCCGCACCCTTGACAAGCTTGCACTCTCTTGTATTTTGCCCAGCTCAAGCTCGGTTTTTCCGTCCCTATACGCCGACTTTTAGCCGAACTTTCGAACAGGTTCCGAACCGAGGCAGAGTAAACAGAGAGGTAAACAGAGGACATTGGTATTACAGTAGCCGCAGTATCTCTCTGTGTAACCGCAGATGTTCACATTTCTGTCCATTTTCGTCAGTGTACGTCCTATCGGCTCGCTTAACAACATGCCGACGAGATAATATTACAGAATAGGACGAATAGAGGTCGAATTGGGATAAATGGGAATAATTAGAAAATAAGGAAATAATTGGTGATATTACAGAACAACTAGGAGAATGAGGGAAGGGAAGAACTGCTGTAGGGAGAATCAGAGAATATTTGTGATGTTCATCAAATTCAGGGGACAACTGAAAGAATAATCGTTTCTTTTTTCATAATAATCAAACATTTGTCCCCCAATTATTCACCCCACCCCACATAAAATAACGGCTGAGATCCATTTTTTTAATCAAATGACGATTAATCTGCGAAAAACAGGGGTACCGAAGTGCCGAAATGACTGTCGCAAATGAGATTGCATTCTTACGGTAATTTCGCTCATCCCTCATTCCGAACGTGACCAGCGATCAAGCTCAAAGGAGCTCAGACTTCAAGTCATGTGGAGTGGCTATATAGGCTCTCGGCAAGAGTGGGTGTAGACGAGCAAACATCGTAGTAGACGTTTTAGGGTACCTTTCATGGTATCATTGTGATCGCCTAGATCTCCTGAGTGGAATGTAGCTATCAGATTATCTTTAGCACCTCCACACCACGAGATCTACGCCTTGCTCACTTCGCTTTAACTCAGGCTGTAGAATTCAGAGCATAAACACAGCAGTTGCTATCAGCTGGTGGAAGATAACTATATACGCATTTCAGGATACCGTTTTGATCGTCTGGATCTTGCCATTATGATGGAACTTTCAGAAATTCTCTTAAACCTCTCTAACATCTTCTTAGCAACAATCTAAATACACCTCAGCTTACAGTCTCACTTAAACCTCTCATAGCAAGAAGTTACTGAGAGCGAAGTAAACATACAGTAGCTACAAGCACTTAAAGTCCACGACTAAAGACCCACTTTGTCACGTGACATAATACTACTCCACCCACGCCACCCTCTACCCCACATTGATTTCACATGCCCACCATCTTCACGGTCCAAAAAACGCACCTCAACGTTATCGCTTATCTTAGCGTCGCTATCGAGAAATGTTGAGTGGCAAAAGGAAGTCAAACGTAAGGGGCTTCCAAAGTTTGTCCCTTTTTGGAAACCTGGAGAAATGACGTCAGATGCCACAAAAAAGCAGGGAAGGTAGCGTGAAAGTCTGTGGTGGAAAGTGCACGAGAGCCGCATGTGAAGCTGCTCTTCAAATAAGGCACCTGTAGTATCTCGTGTTTTAATGATTACGTAGTCAGGTTATGAGTTGAGTGAAGTACTAACGATGAGGGTGAGACCTTGAGGGAGTTCCCATAGTTCATTCTTGATGTTTTAAACATCCTTGTTTGCCTTTTATTCTGCTTTTCCTGCTTTTCGGTTGACGAGTTGACCTGTGTTGTGCAATCTGATCAGGGTGTGTATATTGAGACGTCCAAGGGAATATTGAAATGCTCAAATTCAGGGTCCAGCCTCAAATTGACAAAAAAGATGGTTCAGAAGCTTCCTGCTCTTCTCATGGCTCATTTGAGTGCTTATATGTCATTTTAGACGATCTTCTCGAATGATTACTTAATACTCTTGTACACATCAGCCTCAAAATATCGTTGAATAACAACAAACGCGATATCAGCCTCAAATTTCACAAAGAGACATCTGAAGAGCAGTAAACACTTGATATTGATGTCCGAACTCTTCTAAAACGTCAAAAAACCCAGTACAATATCTGTAAACACTTTCTACGTACTTCCGCCCCTCTTCCACTCTTCATCAAAACCTTCAACAAAAACAAACTTTACTTACCATCCCAACTACCACCTCCCAACGCCCTATCCACCTCCTTCATCCAAACAAACCTCAGAGAACAGGATAACTGAGGATGCAGACGGGCTAGAGACAAACTGAAAGGAGGGAACTAGTTACAGAGACAAATATTCGTCAACCAAACACTCACTTCACCTCCAACAGCATTCCAACCACCCACAGAAGCTCCCCCCCTCATCAGTTACCCTGCCGCATGCACCTCAGGCCAAAGACTAAATATTTTAGAACACCCAAAACACAACACACGATATATCTCGAGATTCAACGGTCCAACCGCCATCACTACCCGCTCCATGTCCTCGAATCTCAGCGGATATAGACCATTGGGCTCGCGCTCGCCCACCAAGCAGCCCCGGGCCAACCCCTACTACGGCAGAGGCGTCAGATCGGCCAATTCCAACCGTGTGGGCAAATCGACCCCCAGCAGCAACTCTAGTTTCTCGGCCAGTTTTGCCAACACAAGCGCAAACTCGTCGTTTTCGCGGGCCAACCGCTCGGCCAATCTCGAGGCCTCGATTCTCGGCGACGTGACCGTTAACCGGTCGCTTTTGAGCAACATTTCGCTCGTGGGAAGCGCATCGACTGCTGGAGGAGCAGCTCGACACAAAACGTACAACCCCGACATTAGAAAGCTCGTGATTGAGCGGAAACGCGAGCCCGCGGACATTCTGTTCGGAGAGGCGCCTCCCATGGGCCGAGCTCGACGTCAGTTGACTAATGGAGACGTTTCAAGACTGGAAAACTCGATCCTTGAGGATTCGTCTATTTACGCTACTCCTGCCAAGGTGAATAGAACAATTGGCAATGCGACGTTCGACATGACGTCAGACACGACACAGAACATGTCCATGGCGCCGTATCCCGTGAACAACCGGTTCAATGGACCCATCACAACCCCACGAGGAGGCAACACCATGGGAAACAACACTCTGGCTGCCGTTTCCGAGGAGCAGGCGAAAATGCCGTCCGACTACTGGATCTACCCGTCGCTGGACACGCTCAAGAGCTACACGTCTGAGCAGCTGAAAAATATCAAGGGTCTGAACATTGGACGGAAGAACTACGGATACATCAGTTGGCCGGGAACTGTCGATCTGTCCAGCACGGATCTGGACTCGATTCTCGGCTTTGTGGTGATTTTCTCGCTTAGAGCTGTCGTTGTATATGCTGACGACACCAACAAGCCTCCTCTTGGCCAGGGACTGAATACACCCGCTGTTATCACTCTGGAACACGTGTGCAAGGTGGACAAACGGGGCAACAAGCTGGTTGATCCCACAAACCCGCGGGTCATCAGACACAGACAGCAGCTGCAGAAGAGCATCGAGAGCAAGGACGGCAAGCATTTATCCTACGACCCTGCCTCGGGCGTGTGGGTGTTCCAGGTGCCTCATTTCTCGCGATGGGGAGTGCCTGACAGTGACGACGAAGACGAGGACGATTGGCAGGAAAAGGCCGAGGAGGAGGAACAGGAGGGCGAGGAGGCAGCCCAGGAAGAGACGCAGGAGGACATTAGAGGCGCTAGAAGCCAGAAACCGTACACCCAGGCTCCTCCACCGGTGGGAATGAAGACGGGAGGTACTCAGACGGACGATAGAGTGAACGAGCCTGTTTCCCAGCCTGCCCCGGCTCCTGCTCCTGCTCCTGCTCCTGCTCCTGCTCCTGCTACTGCACGAGAGCCCAGAGCTTTTTCTACTAGACACAGCCCCAAGACTATTCCTACTAGACACAACCCCAAGGGTATTCCTGGAGGATGGGCGTGGAATAACTTGAATGGAAACTTGGATAGCGAAGACGAGGACGACGAGGACGACGAAGACTACCAGGACGAGATGGAGCTGGAGGAGGATCTCGAGGAGGAGGACGAGATGGAGTACGACGAGGAGAACGGGCTGGACGACGAGTTTGACGACCAGGACATGTCGCCCGAGACTCCGGACTCGCAGGACTCGGAGGACTACGAAAACTTCAGACAGGAGTTTGCCGTGGTCGCCATTGACCAGCATGTGCGGCCCATCTCCACCAACTGGCTGACCCAGCTCAAGTACTCTGCCCAGGCGGGTTCTCCTCTGACTCTTGACGCTACTGGAAAGCCCGTGGTTGACATTGTGGCCACCAACGACGACGATGAGGAGATTGTCAAGATGGACAAGTCGCTCAACCTCGACGCCCTGCTCTTCACCAACACGCTGATCAACGTTGCCGAGGAGGAGTACAACAAGGCTGCCGAGAAGCTGCGTCTTCCGTCGTACCAGGCTGCCGTGGACTCTTCGCTGGCCATTTTCCAGCCCAACGGCGAGCTGGCCGTCAAACTGCCCCACAGAGACCTCACCATTGACACTGTGGGCAAGCTGTGCCAGTTCAAGGACAATGTGCAGGACGACGGCTTTCTGGGCTCTGTCAAGGCAGACATGACCGTGTCTGAGCGAGAAAACGGCTACCCTCGCTACTCGCTGGACTCTGTTCCTGCCCATGCCGAACTCAAGGGCACGGTGTACTCTCTGGCGTCCATTCTGTTCCAGTCTGCTGCTGCCCTGGGCCTGCCAGAGTACATTGGAAGTGCTCCTGTCGACTCTTTCCAGGCCCGTGAGCTCGAGGCGTCTCTGAGAAAGCAGCGTCTTTCCGAGTGGCTTGAACGGGCTGTCTACCAACAGGTTCAGAACGAGCTGGGCGACAATGCCATCGACAACATTGTCACTCTTCTGACCGGCAACCGGGTCGACGAGGCCTGTGCTGCCTGTCTCAAAACCAACAACGTGCATCTCGGCGTTGTTATCTCCATGATCGGCTCCTCTGCCGACGCCAAGTCGACCGCACAGGCCCAGCTGGACCACTGGAAGAGCACCAACGCCATGGATCTCATTCCCGAGTACACCCAGCAGGTCTATCAGCTCGCAGCAGGCAACATTGACGTTGTTTGCAAGGCCCGAAAGCTCGACTGGCTGCGAGAATTCGGTCTGCGGCTCTGGTTTGGCCGAAACAAGGACATTTCCGCCTCCATCGACCAGATCCAGTCCTCGTCGTCCGACTGGGATCTTCGGCTGCTCCGTCTGTATGCCGGAAGGTACAACCTGGAGCAGACGCTGACCGGCAAGGCCTTCGACACGGCTGTTCCTTGGGTTCTGTGTGCATTTTTCCTCCAGGGCCATGCCAAGAACGCCCCCGAGACTGCCGACAGACTCACTCTGCAGTACGCCGCTCAGCTGGAGTCCATGGGCCAGGTTGAGCACGCTCTGCTTGTGCTGGGCTTCCTGGTGTCCAACTCAGCCTACGAGCAGGCCATCACCAAGTTTGTCGCTCGAAACATTGAGGTTCTGCGCAAGGTCGATCTCAAGAGCTACAAGATCCATCCTCAGCTCATCTCCGAGTCTGAGGCCCTTCTGGCTCGATACGACAACCGGCCTGTAGACGAGGTGCGGTACCTGCTGGACGCTGAGCTGTGGGACGCTGCTAACACCACTGTTTTGCGAAACGTGGCTCCCCAGGCGGTCATCAAGGGTGACGCCAAGTCCCTGGAGGAGGTCATCACGCAGTTCCCTGATCCTGAACGACACATCCCTACCTGGAAGGACGGAGGAAAGGTGTACCTCGACTATGCTCTTTTCAAGCTCAACAAGAAGGTCGATGTGCTTGAGCTCGCAAAGGGCGTGTCGCACATGTCCAAGGCTGTGGACGAAAACACCCAGTTTGAGACCCGGGTGGCACTGCATGTCATGTCGGAGGATATCCAGCGAACTCTTCTGCTGGCTCCTACTACAGACGAGGGAACCAAGGCGCTGGAGGTGCTCAACGAGGTGACGCTGTCGTTCAAGCAGTGTGTTTATAGTGCTGGAACTCGCTTCAAGGCCAGTTTTAGTTAATGTATTTATGTCATTGTGAGAGGTGTATGAGTGTAAACAAAACAAAAGTAGATTACCTTAATTTTGCACGAAGAGAACACCTTATTTTTGAAAAGTACTGTGAAAGACGACAAAACTTGTAATACCAACGCCAGAAATAAACGGATTCAATATTCGAAACGGCCTAATTTTTCTCATTAAAATGACATCCCATTCATTGAGTTTCGAAAATGTAGATTTAAAGTTTCATTCCAGAATAACCTCTTTCAAGTGGTGATCTTTGGACCTGACTTCAAATGATACCGAACAAAAGAATACCTTTGTAAGTATACCAAAAAAGAACGAGCCAAAGCTCACTGGACGACACCGGAATCGAACCGGGGACCTCGCGCATGCTAAGCGCATGTGATAACCAACTACACCAGACGCCCAAGATTGGAGATCCCGGTGGGCAACAACGTATTTGGGGGAGAAAAAGACGCTTTTTGCGCGCGAATATTTCTCATTTGTGGCTTCAAAAATAGAAGAGAATAGTGGAAGAGTGTATAGGACATCACATTTATCCATTGTAGCAACTTTGCCGCTCAATAGAAGCTGATCTAACAGTGGTTATACATTAGCTCATTGTGAGAAGACCATGAAGCGGTCGTTCATTTTGGAACTGCGCCCTTGAAAGTGTCTACATGTTAGAGCTATGTTGCTTTTGTTGGTGTAACTGATGTAGGATGCTGTCATCACCTTAATAGGCGGTGTGAAGAAACACTTGTTTGTATACGCTGTGAAATGTGAAAAAGACGAACTTGCACAGCTGCTCAGGACCTGTAATGGTAGACATTTGAAAAAGGGATGGTCACTGACCCAAATTGGACAAATGTATTGTTTGTGATGTCAAGTCCAGTCTTGGAAGTATGGCAACAAGATTCACTTAGATCCCTACTTCTGAGCCCCCGAAACATATGTAATTAGGAGGGCTAAATTGTTGCTGAAGCGCTTGCCACGGGCTACATAATTATGGATTATTGCAAGAGAAAAAGGGGACGTGTGTGGCTTTACTGTTAGCCTCATGGAATGTATGAACTTGAAAGGAAACATTAGAACGAACAAATAAAAGCAGCACAAGGGTACAAACGGCATTGGAACAGCTTTTAAATACTTGGACATAGTTCTACAAACACAGTTCGCTATAACAGTAGCGGCCTTCTCTTTTACGGTAGATGCTCACGCAATAATGTAATGCAATAAATAAATATTTTGGGATGAATGAATGACAACGTAGGTGGTGTGGTAAGTAGACTAGACAACTGTCAAGTTCGCCGTGGCTGATATAGACTTCATCTAGAGACAGTGCTCGTGGACAGTTTTTCACGTGAACAGGTAACAGGAAGATTGGTGTTTTTCAATCAGCATTGTGGGTGAGCTATCAGTGGTTATAAAAACTCACCTAGATCTCCCAATCGGATGACTATTCTTCACTCTTGAATGAATGTAGAGTGCCTTTCATCTGACAGTAAGTGGGTCATAGAAGACGAATGCTTGAACCACTTGAGAAGTAACCACGTAACTAGCCAATGTTCTGATGTGTGGTACAGGTATCAAACCCCATTTTCTGTAATGACCCATTTCAAACCCCGGATGTCACCTCCAAACTCCCTATCACGTCTTCGCCATGATCAACTCCTCACCGAGCACTATCTCCTCCTGGTCAACCTCCTCTATCACCATTTCCTCCCCCTCACTCTCCATCAACAACTCCCTCGTAACATCCGTACATCTCGAACTTCTCCTTCGTATCGAGCCTTGACACTTTGTCGTTCCACACACGTTCTGACAATGCTCCTTGAACCGTTTGCGTTGCTTGCCGTGTTTCGACGCTGCGCGTATTTGGAACAGCTTGTACTGTGCGGAAGTGGACACCTGGTCCGTGTTGACCTTGGACTTGGGCCAGGTCACAAACAATATCGTCCACAGAAGCGTGACAAATATTGCCATGTACATGGCCGTTGAAGAAGTAATTAGAACTGTTTGACTGAGGTGCTGACTGAGATAATTTGTTTTGTCTCCAATAGCGTATGTCAAATGACAGACCTGTCTTAAGAGTAAGCTAATAGCTGGTCAAAGTGATGGTCAAAGTGATGGTCAAAGAGATGGTCAAAGTACCGCTTTAGCCGTACTAGTCGTCCTTCAATAGCCGTGTTTGTGTCGAATAAACCGTTGAACTGCTTCCTTGTCTTAGCAGTTGGTCGTAACCACGTGTTTCAACAGCTGCCTGACTCAAAAGCTGTCTCGCAGTTCAATAAATGTACCTTGCAGAAAGAGATGTCTCAAGACCTGCACTTTTAGCGTTGTATACGAGTTGCATCCCGAAACTCAGACGATCCTCCTGAACTTAATTGGATGGAGGGAAGAGCAGATTTGAAGCTGAAATTGGGACAAAAAAGCACGAAAACCTGATGATTACATTAGTCACGTGACAAGGAATAATATCCACTTTTCAAAATTCTTTTTGACCCACTACTCACCCCACAACAGACACCTCCCCATTTCTCAAATATTACCCGGTCTAATCTGGGGAAACGTGCATATTTTATAGGTGCATGATCGGCGGTGTTTGTGAGGACGCTATAGAAGAAGATATAAAAGATACTAGAGAATATAAAGTATATAGCTATCTTCGTTGAGCTTCTAGCTACCTCTGACAAATTTCAAAACCCATTTTACTCCACTATTGCACTTGCTACAAGGTTGACACCTTCCAGCTACCAATATTTTTGGCTAGTTTGATGAGATGACAGATGAGACGATTCATGCGAGATAGAGGTATTATTTCCTGACTGGGGGTTTATCCGGTGTGGGATTACTAATCGGAAATGACCCCCTGACACTGTGAACTCTCGACGCAACAGGAAGGTGTAGTGAATACGGGAAAAGATTAGAAGCTGTTGAGCATGTGATTGTGAATGGTGGCGGTGGGAGTAGCTAGGAGAAGGATGCAGTGTTTGCTATTTGCTTTCTGGCAGTTTCAGGTTCTGTATTGAGGTGTGGCGTTACTTGGAGAAGCTAACAAAAGCTTGACATAGTTCAACAACTTTAGCCTGAATTCAAGTATTCAGTTGAAGCCTAACTGTCGTAGTAGAAGAATGTGATTTGATTGGAAGGAAAACCCACACAAATTGAAGAATAGACGGAAGCTGATGATTTAGAGCCATGGACTCATTTAGACTTGATATACTCTGCTAGTTTATTTTAGAAATACAACAGTCTACCAAGGGGTTCAGACAGTGATAACGAGTTTAGTTAAGTAATAGTTGAGCTGAAAATGACCTAGGGGCTGGACATCGTTGTTGACAAGAAGATTTAGCAACGAAATTTATCTCTACAGGTAGCCAGCCAATAACTGGGTAGCTTCTGTAACTTCTCCTGTAGAATCACCTTTTCCTTTGGTCAGTTAAATGGATTCCCAAAAGCATGGCCTAGATAATTTACTTGAGCTTCCCCATTGCTCCCAAGTATCCCAATGGGCACTAGCAAAAGATAGTAGAGGTCATGGAGAGATGAAAAACAGAAGCGAAAATCACGAATAAAACGATCTGCTCGTTGAAAATCATCAGGTAGCCTCTTTCAAGCCAGATTCTGCCCTCCATCTAATACACCATACCATGAACTAAGCAGGTTCAGGTTCTACCACAAGGAAGAATTCAGAAGAGAAGAGCCATGGAACCAGATCATAGCGGTCATATCTGTTGAAGATCAAACGTACAACTTGCTTGCTGTAGTCTGACAAGGACATACAAAGACCAGATTTTTACTGCAAGTACCAATACTAGAGAGCATGAACAAGTCTCATTCTATTGGACCATCATCACTAGGATAGAGATAACTACAACTATTACTTCTTCACAGATCCCACACATCTACAGTTATAATGGAAGCCACTGAAATGGACAAAAGCTATGAAGCTGGACGACGCTCAAGTTCTGAAGTCATCAGTTGAGTTCAGCGTTCTTTCTGCACGTTCAACGTTACCATCCTATTATGAACTGTCTGAACTGCATCTACAGAAGAAAACCGGTATTTGAAGGGATCTGAGTGGAGACCTTAAATTTAGTCTTCAGGACGGTGATACCTGATACTGTATGTGGTCTTTAAGTCGCAGCTTGGATCGGTCCCTTCACTACACCATCACAACCACTTCACTCTAAACCCATCGTTCAACACAATGAACCACAAGTATTTGAACCAATCAATCTAGACCACAAAACTCCTGCTCACTTCGCCATTGCTCAATACGCTATCGTGTTCCAATCAATCAATCTTTTACAAGTACTGTACCACATTTTATCACCTTAATTCTCCTGCTCACTTTGCTACCAGTTCGCACGTTCGTTACCACACGTTTCACTCAACCTACCAATACACTACCGGTACTTTTACATTACCTCCTTTCTCCTGTGCTCACTTGCTATCGCTCAGCTATCTATTCGTCATCCAATCAATAATCTATTAACACATTTTATTTGTTACCCTATAATCCTCCTTGCTCACTTCGCTAACGCTCAGTTCGCACGCACTGTCTCAGTTCACTTCGCTACGCTCAGTGAACTAGAAAAACGACTTTGCACCCTTTCTCGACTCCTGGATCAGATGAGCATCAGCAATCACCAGAGCAGCCATGGCCTCAACAATAGGCACAGCTCGAGGCACAACATTAGGGTCATGTCGACCCTTGGCAGCAAGAACACCGTCCTTACCGGCATAAGTAGCGGTAGCCTGCTCCTGGGAAATAGTAGCCGGGGGCTTGAAGGCAATGTTGAAGTAGATGTTCTCTCCGTTGGAAATTCCGCCCTGGACTCCTCCAGAGTAGTTGGTTCGGGTTCGGAACCGTCCGGAAGCCACGTCCTTGTAGAACATGTCGTTGTGCTTGGATCCCGACATGGCAGCTCCAGCGAAGCCAGAACCAAACTCAAAGCCCTTGGTGGCAGGGATGGACATCATGGCGTGGGCAAGGGTGGCCTCCAGCTTGTCAAAGCAGGGCTCTCCAAGACCAACAGGGCAGTTTCGAATGACACAGGTGACAACACCGCCCACAGAGTCATGCGAGTCTCTGTGCTCCTCGACAATCTTGACCATCTTCTCGCCAAGAGCCAGATCGGGACATCGCATGGGTCCCGTAGAGTCGATACCCTCCCGGGTGACGCCCTCAAGCGTGCTGATCCACTGCTCGTTGCTGGGAGACCGGTCCATGGACACATCGCCGACCTGCGACACAAAGGCCACAATCTCAATGTCGTTCACGGCAGCCAGGTACTTGTCGGCAATGGCGCCGGCAGCCACTCGGCCAATCGTCTCTCGGGCAGAAGATCGGCCTCCTCCAGAAGAAGCCTTGATGCCGTACTTCTCCTGGTAGGTGTAGTCAGCGTGGGAAGGTCGAGGATAGTCGTCCATCTCCGAGTAGTCGTGAGGTCGCTGGTCCTTGTTCTGCACCAGCATGGCAATGGGGGTGCCCAGAGTCTTGCCGTACTCGGTTCCAGACTGAATGGCAACAGCATCTCGCTCGTTTCGAGGAGTGGTAAGGGCAGACTGGCCGGGTCTTCGACGGGTCAGCTGGGGCTGAATATCAGACTCATCGAGCTCCATTCCAGGAGGCACGCCGTCAACAATACAGCCGACAGACTTGCAGTGCGACTCGCCGTAGGTGGTGACTTTGAACAGAGTACCGAAAGTGCTCATGGTGTGTGTGGTGTGGAATATGAAATTTGAAATTTGAAATTTAGCTTGATTTGGTTTTAGTGAGTCATGAAACTTAAAATAAGCGAACAAACTGGAATTTCGAACGTAGTGAGAAATTTTGTTTGTGAGCGGACCTGTCTGTTAGTTCAGGTCACGTGACCATCTCACGGTGATGCATTCTATATGATTACTAAGCACATTCATGGTGAAATGACCGAGTTCGGTGGATCTATAAAGTTTCGATAGACTAGTCTAACTCCTGGTAGTACAACTTTTAGTAAGCAAAAACTTGAGAGAAATCAGATCGCTCGAAGTGACGACTTTCGGAGAGGTCCAATAGCTCATTTATGAAAGAATGTTTGAAAAAGCATGGCTATTGACTTGTTACTGAGACTTGCTCAATCTCCGATATCGGCGAGACTGAGGAAGTTCAGAGGAGCACGTAATACTGGAGATGTAGTGATGAGAGCTAGCTTGTTGGATTCTCCTTGCTCCGGAGATAAAACGGATATACTCATCTCCTCCGGTGACCACACAAGTATCAGAAATATAGGACCCTCTCGGTATGCGGCTCATGCAGGGTCTGCTAGTTGTGATTACATAAGCGCTTATATAAGCAGAACTGAAGATGTTCAAGATGTGACGTAATAAAGACGGTAGAGCAGCGAGAGTAGCTTGGATAGGCAGTTTTTAACTGGAGAATAAAGCTCATATAACATTTGTGTATGAGCCTCACACAAACTTCTGAGTAAATGATCAATTCCAAAAAGTGCTTACTGTGCTTACATAAGCTGATTACATAATCAAGCTATGCCCAATCAGTTGAGGAACGGTGCAGAATAATGGGAATATACGAGGACCTCAATAACGCCACAGAAAAGCCCTGATTCAATTTAGCAACAATAGTTACTAAATGAATCTCTGTCTCATGCTATTCACATATCTACCTGCTCGTTTTTCTGGCTTTTCTGTCTTATAAGTCTCTCATTTTAAGATTACATAATACTTACATAAGCTGATTACATAAGCAACTTGCTGACATAAGCGTGATTACGTAAGCATATAAAAACGACTAGCTGACAACTTTCAACCCCCAAACTTGATGCGTCTCCTTATCTAGCACTTCATTAAACACTCCTTGTTTTCTCCTTCTCCATTTCTCCATGCACCTGTCATGCACTCACCTCACTCCGTCATGTATGGTTTAAGTTGATCCATCACCATCTTCAATCTTCCACTACTATTCAGAACCCACCATGAGCTCCTCATCTGTGGCAGAAACGACGATTGAGGTTGTTGCGGCCAATGTGTCGCCTGTGCCGACCGCAGAAATTGTCCTGACGCCTTCGTTCACGCAAAAGTTCCCGCTGGTGGTTCCCCTAGTTGCAACTCTGGTGTTGATCGCTCTGGGTCTGTTTGTGTACGTGTCCTTTGCGAAAAAACAGGCTCTGAAGCGTCCTCCGAGCGTGGTTATTTGCGGTCCTAGCGGATCAGGCAAAACCGCTCTTTTCAGCGCTCTCACTAGCGAATCTGTGCCTGCCACAGTCACGTCTTTCCAGACGAACACAAAGAGCGGCTACGAGGGCAAGAACTTTGCCCTGGTCGATTACCCTGGTCATAATAAGCTGCGGCAGGGTCTGTGGACGGAAATCAACGGCGGAGCAGTGCAGGGACTGGTGTTTGTGGTTGATTTGGCGTCTTTGCAGAGAAACATCACCGAGACTGGATCTTTTCTGCTGGATCTGTTGTTGTTGCTTGAGGGTTCGAACCTGCCTTTGTACAGTAAGAGGCTGCTGATTGTGGGCAACAAGTCTGACGTTTTCAATGCCGCTGGACTGGCTAAGATGCGACTTGTGCTGCAAGACGAGCTGAGACAGCAGAAGGAGTCGCGATCCAAGTCTGTGAGCGAATCGAATGTCGATATTCTGGGCAAGGTGTTTGACTTTAACAGTCTGGAGACGGAGGTGGAGTTTTGCGAGACGAGTGTGAAGAGGGGGAGTTATGGGAAGGTGAAGGGGTGGTTGGAGGAGCTATAACGAGGAGTGCGAAGCACGACGAGTTATAGCGTTTCGAGAGCAGTGGAGGAGTGCGAAGCACGACGACAATGCGGAACTGAACAGCATTTGAGAAGTGCGAAGCACTTTGATAATGCGACAGTGATCTGTTCTACAACAGGAGATCCATCACTACTCCAAGATCATGTAGTTTCAACCACTGATCTACCGTCACAAAAAGACAAGCTTCAGATACACATCAATTATCTGACTGAATGTCCACCGCCATGTAATTTAATATATGTTTTGATAGTCTACATCAGAAGTACAGATCTTGAAGATCCGAGATTAGTGATAAGTGCTGATACTCTTCTTACCTTCTGATGATCCAACAAATGACAAAGTGCTTTCTATTGATATCTATGGACTGACGGGGTGATTAGTGATAACATAGCTACAGTACCAGTATTCTGGAATTGATTATTATCAGATGAAATGACCAGAAATTCCAAGATATTTGTTTCCATGTTTTGACAGTCTACTGCCTTTGTACTCCTTACCACTCTAATTGTGCCTCAAAAGTTCGTTGCCTGACGTGTTATCAGCTCTAATCTCTAGTCTCCAGATCTTGCCAAGAACATTTTACAATGAAATACCGATATATATTATTAAACGAATTGTAGATAACAGCTCCCAACCCATCTCGTCACTACCAAAACCCCCTCAATGAGCAATACCCTTATCAATGCTCTCTTGGACGAGCTTCCAGTACCTCTCCTTACTGCCCTCTCTCCACTTTTTGCCAAAGTAGATGACTGGCAGAAATACACCGATACAAGCAACTGCAATACCCGCTGCCTGTCCAAACGCCTTTGCGTATCCCTGTCTTGTCACCCAAGGAGTGATTCCGTAGCCAATGGCAAACGACATGAGGTTTCTGATGACAATGACCGTGGCCATGGAGTCAGAGGCAATCTCACGGTACGAATCGATACTGTAGGTAACACTGGCAGTTGCTGCGATTGTTCCAAAGCCGCCAATGAGTCCCATTCCGACAACTAATCCAAACCAGTGGATTTCTGAAGCTGCTCCTACTCCCCAGAGAATGAGAGCACAGGGACATACTATGATGTAGACAACTAGAACCCATAGACGATGTTCGGGTTCTGAAACTCCGTTGTTTCGACGAGCCATGAAGACACGGAGAATGTCGCTCAAATATCCACCTCCCCAGCCTACTACAGCTGCCAAGAGAGCTGGAGAAAGGTACGCCAGACCTACCTGGATAGGTGTGAAGGAGTAGGGAGCAGAAGAGAGAATCAGAGAAGCTGTGGCGTTGAGAACATTGAACCAGATGAGTCCAGATCCGTAGAGAAAGCCTGAGTAGACGATGGCTGGGTAGCGAAGTAGGAGAATAGGTCTCTTAGCCATAGTCCACAGCATGAAAGGACGAGGTTTGTCGAAGATGTGGAGTTTCTGTCTAAAAGTCTTTGGAGTGAAAGATTGAGTCATGGAAACTAGATCGTTCATGGAAGACGATCCAGAGGTGTTCTCAGGGGGCGTTTCAATCTGTTTTTCGTCTCCATTGACTACCGTCTCGTTGACCTCAGAAACCCGATCGTCAACAATCACCAGAGACTCGTCCACATGTTCTCTCAGATAGTTGGTTTCTTCAAACAGAAAGAAGAGAATGACCAGAGCTACTCCACAGAAAATAGCTCCCCAGTAAAGCACCCATTGCCATCCCATTCCTTCTGAAATAGGAGCAGCTACAACAGGTGCTATGAAGTTGGAAAACATGAGCATGAAGGCATAGAGACCCATCCAGGTACCTCTCTGATGCTCAAACCAGACATCTGAAACAGTCACTTCACAGAGAGACTCAATAGGAGCCTGAACAAAACCTTGGAAGATCTTACAGCCAATCCAATGGGCGCTTGAAGAAGCTGCAAAAGGAGTCCATACTTGACCAACCAAGGTAAGAAGCATACTTGTGAGGTAGACGAACCGTTTTCCATACTGTTGAGCCACAGGTTGCCAAAAAAGACAGCCCAAACCGAGAAATAAAAACATGTAGCCTGTGCCTTGATTGAGAGTGTCCAGGCTGAGATTGGAGTCTTCGGAAATGGGAATCAGAATGGAATAGATGCTGGCAGAGGCGATTCCAGAAGCTAGAGTGAACAGAGACATGCAAGCCATTGAGAGCAGTTTTCGCTTGTTAGACCAGTTGAGAGGGTCATCTGGGTCACGTGATGGCGTAGGAACGGCGATAATTGATGTTGCCGATGTCAATTTGATCGTTCCTGGTGTTTTGTGAATGTCCAACATTGTCGTCAGTATTTAGTTGAGATCTTGTTGGGGTAGCGAAATTGAGCTAATTTCGGTTAAGCAATTGATAAGTACTTGTTGATAGTTTGTTGAACACAATTGCTTATCTTCTCTTCTCACTCACGTTTTAGTTGCTGACGACAAACGACAATTCCCCGTCATATATAATAATCTCGCCTCCGATCCACCAACATCTGTATCTAACCGCCCAGGGGCTTATCACGCTCTTGGACCTGACAGCTGACACCTGTCAAAACGTTACCCGGAGGACTACAACGTTGGGGTAACAATGGCGTTGTGGGAAGTTGAGAGGGAGGTGGGGGTGAGAGAGAAGATTTCAGTGGTGGTTTTTATGTCTCTGTAGCGGTGTTTTTGAAGAGGTTCTGATTGTTCTTCGACTCTATTCCTACCCAGTAAACAAGTCTTTATCCAAGAGATTACAACCCCACAGTTGGTGTTAAGAAACGGAATATTATTACGCTACGGTGCTAGTAACGGTATCTACGGTGAAGTGATATCGACGATTTTCTGTTTCTGTTCACGTATCTTCTCAAAGCTGCAGTCAATGACTTAGTCATGATGAATATAACAAGGAAGCTCTATAAAAGGTATGTACAAAAGCTGAGTAAGAATCCATGCAAAGCTCCACTCTATAACGACTAGCGTCGGATAAACGGTAAGCGCGCTTATCGGATCTATGGAGAACTGTATGTCCAAGGTAGAGGCCAAGTCAGGAAGTGTGATGCGAAGAGATCAGATAGATGCGTTTCAGAAGAGGACTAGCTGTTTGTAGATGTTGTAGCCGGGTGATAGAGCGGTGGTAGGTATGTAATCTCTGAACTGTGTCTTTGAATAACTACCTGTTCTAGTGTGGTACTGTACAGCTAAACAAGGACAATAGCTGATACCAGACAGAACATTGAAACATCACTAGATCTACTTTCCAAAGCACATATCAACACTCTACACCCACTCAAGCCAATTACTGAACAATCCATTATTATTACTATGCTATTCACTGTGCCATTCAATTGTTAGATGAACACCATCAGATTGTTAGATACGAAAGACAAGGTCTTCAGACTCAGCTCATAAAACTCGCTTCGCTCGTTTTACTGCCCCCGAATAAAATGAACCATCTTATCCCACTCACTCCAGTCCAAATCTCCACCCAACTCTTGCGTCCAATCGTCTCTCACACTATTCTCAGCCAGTGGGAAAGCCCCAAACAGGTTGGAATCCAGAATATCGGTCGGATTCAGCGAAAAAGACATATCCGACTCCATCGTCACCGGCTGGGCCACGTGACTGGGGTTGGTGGCCGTCTCCATGGCAACAGCAAACGCTGAGTCAGCAACTTTTTTGTCCTCATCAACCGGATTAGACGTAGGGCCCGCAGTCGAGGGACCAGCAGTCTCGACCACCTCACGTGACTTATCACGTGACTCCCCTTCCTCCACCTTGACCCCGTTAAAGCCGCTGAGACTGCTTCTCAGTCCACTCTCACGTGACTTGCTTTCCTGATAGGCAGTCAGATCCCTGATACCAGACAACAACGACGAGTCACGTGTATCCTTCTTTCTTGTACCCTCGTACTCCACACTCAGAGGCCACTGTTCCTTGCCTAGGTCAATTTCCAGACCCAGAGTTCGACTGACAATGTCTCTCAGCTTGATACAGGCATGCCAGCCCTTGGAAGATGAGTCAGCAAAGTAGCCCTTTGTGTACGCTTCACAGGTTCGACAAGCAAGCTGCCAGGCTCGTTTTTGTTGACTCCAGTTGGGGTCGAGTTTCAGCTTAGTCAGTAAGAACAGGAGATGCTCAACTTGAGTGTACTTTCGTGAGAACCACTGTTGGTTGACGTAGTAAGGGGATAGGGTCATTTCGAGCGCATATTCCAGAGACAACAAAGACGTCGTAAAAATATGTTCTCTGAGAGCATCACGTGAGTCTTTCGAGTCTGGAGAAGACGACAAATCTCCTGGTTTCTCTTTTCGCGACAGGTACGGCGTGTAGAGGTAGATGAGACATCTCGAGTTGACCAGACGAGACATGCAAAAGGCCGTGCGTCGACTTCTGCTGTCACAGTGAGAAGTCGTCTCGAAGAGCCGCTCGTGGAACCCTCTCACGTGATCGAGAAGCGCCAGGTCACGTGATAGGTCACGTGGGTTGCACCCCACCAGCCGCTGGTACAGTCTTCGGAACATGACAGGGGTTGAGGTGTGGATGGCACTTTGGCACATGTCGTTCCATTCCATTTTTTCCGGGATTTTCGGCCAATACAAACCGTCGTAGACCACGTGACTTGTCTCGTGGAGTGTTCCCGCGTCGTATTTCTCCTTGTAGATTCCCTCATGTAGGTCTTCGTCGTCTACCAGGAGAGGGAACCGTGTATCGAACATTTTATCGTTCACCATGGGTTCTAGACCAAACGATCTGGAGTAGAAAGAGTCCAGATGCTGGATGTAGATCCACGTTCGTCGTCGCATTTCGCACTCGGCAAACGTAAACATGCCTGGAAAGTTGCTGGCGTCTCTGTGGAGACCTATAGACTGAGCTAGCCGGATGAGGATGGGCAGTTCGACCAGTCCTGCTCCTCGAGTGAGAGTTTCTCCTACCGAACAGTACAACAGGAGGATATGTGCTCTGAGAGCGTTGAACGATGGCTTTAAAGTGTACTCCGAATGAACAAGAGTGTTTGTAGCTGCAGTGTACAGCTTGCTCTTCCACTCTACCCAAGGAGTATTGCTATCATCTGAAGACGAACCACTTCCAGCTTTGGAACCTGACAGTTCGATTCCTCTCAATTTCCCCAGTCCCGAATGCTCCATTCCTCCGTTTCCTTGAGCCTGAGCCCCTTCGTTCAGCTTGATGTACACGTCTGCTGCAAAGAAGAGCATGGCGTAGAGCATTGCCATTTTTCCCGGTGTGGCTGTTCCAGGATCGGCAAAGTAGTCATTGAGATCCTTGTGGAATTGGACTAGATCGACAATACGGATCACAGAGTGGATATCACTGATATATGTCGTCAGAAGGGTAGTAACCACATGTTTGGGAATAGGTAACTGGGTAGGAGGAATGCTAGGATCGGGTTCTCCAGGCTTACAGAAGAACGGAACACCCGATAACTCACCTTCCATGGACTTGACAGGCGTGTTTGACTGCAGAATCGACGAGAAAAACGACTGCGAGTAATGCAGAATGCCAAGGTCGTCCCTAACCAGCCGTCCAGGAGTCGCAGAAGCAACTAAGGGAGACTGAGGAGGCTGCGAAGGAGAAGGACCAGATCCAGGCATATGACTGGGTGCTGGCGAGTGCCCTAACCCTGGGGGATGGTTCGGGGACTGATGTTGCCCATGTTGAGGCGAGTGTCCTAGCCCTGGCGGCGACCCTGACCCTACTCTTGGATCTGGCGGTTGTGGTTGGGGATGCATCTGTCCTGGCATCCCTAGCCCCGGAGGCCCTTGCCCTGGGGGTCCAGGGTATCCGTAGTAGTACCCTGGTAACGCCAACCCTGATACCAACGAGGGAGACGGTTGGCTGAGTCTCACCTCGACAGGCACCCTTCGTCCTGGCACGTCCAATTCCCGTCCGTCAAAGTACGAGCACGACTGTTTGTGTTTGATACATCGAGAGCATGCTGGTCGTTGCCGGTCGCACTTCACTTTACGACTGCGGCAGTTGACACAGCTCGCTATTTGCCTCGGTCTTCCGCTGTTCATCTGTGTTAGTAAATGTAGGGGAAACAAAGTCATGGTAGTGTGAGAGCTGTCATGGTAATGATCTGTAAGAGTCCATGATCAATGGGTTGGTATTAGGTCACTTAATTCCAGCTTGAAGAAACAAGCTATAAGCTGTGAAGAGCTACAAGCTGTGACATGCTATAAGCTGTAACAAGCTATAAAGCTATGGTAAGCTATCAAGCTATCAAGAAATGGGAAAGTAAAGAGATAGACCATGAATGAACTTCAATACCACGACAGTCATAGCAGGGTATTGAGACAGTCACTGAGTATGATCTAAAGACACAAACACAACAGTAACGTCACAACAATAACGTCACAACTGAAACAGCTAGGATTTGAGACCATTGAAATCCTCCAAGGTTGGGTATCTTGAGCAATTTCTTAGTGACCATTCTCTCAAACAGACCTTGAAACAGCTTGTTATGAAATCTGCCTCACTGCAGTATCATACAAAACTAGTTCTCAAAACAACAACCAAACCATTAGAGCCCTTCACCACACCTCCTTCTTTGCACACCCCCCTCTTACTCACCTTCAACAACTCCTATCCTCAATACCTCTGTTCTCAGTCTTACTCTGAACAATCACAGTCTTCACTCAGTTGCTATGAGCTAATAACCACCTTCCTCTCTCGTATATCGAATCACAGACACTTCAATCAGTCACGTGATCCAACAACTCTTCTCTTTTCAAAGGTCCGCCTCCAATGTCTTCAATCTCTTCTGTCGCTTGTTCTTGCCTCGGCTATTATGACTAACAGCAGGTCAATCAATAACACAAGAGCTGTTTGTGTCGTGTACCACCTACCGTGTCTGTGTCGCGTCGCGGGGGTGCAGATATCTGGCGCGTCAATGACTAAGCAGGACTTTCAGTAACGCTCGTCGTAGTTTCGTTGTAAGGGTCGAAAAACGTCACGTAACCGAGCTCATCCTCGCGACAACCTTAATACGGGATGTTGAGGGGGAAGCTGCAGCCGCTATATGCACTTCCGCCGTATCAGAAGGTTATGGGTGGAGCAATATTGAGGTGTGGGGAGAGGTCCAGGAGATACGGGAGGTGTATAGATCAATTGCTCGTAACGAGACGGTCAGATTGCACGTTTCGGATTTCAAAACGGAGCACTATCACGTCTTCCAGAGTATTCATTTTCTCTCAGCTCCATCTGCACAGTCATGTAATCATTAATAAAAGCGTCTGAAAGATACATTTGCATGTGGTCTGTTGGACCATGTGTGGGGTGATACGATATGGAGAAAATTAGCGAAGAAATATTTGCGAAAAAACATGCAAACATATTTGCGATTTTTGCACCTCTGCTCAACGCCACTTGCTCTCAAAGATACTGCACTCGGATACCCAGGTTAAACATAAACCCTGAGTGTGCAATCAGAGTTGACCAATGGTACGTTTTTCCGACTCTAGCCCCAAAGCAGGGTGGAACTGGGTTCAACTAAGGGTTCAAGTAAATTTAGAGTTACTGGAGGGAGTTGAGTAGGAGGAGGAGGGGAGGATAGCTTTTGGAGTCCCTCATATCTCGCCTGTTATGGCTCCTTTTTGCCTAGAAAAAACATACGCCTCATAATCAATGTTTGTATTCTTATCCCACTCCCTGGCCGACCCGAAAGCGTAAATTTTAGCGCCGTTAGGCAGCCATGTGTCGATCGTACCCACGCGATCTGGAAAAACAGCTTACAACTGAGACAGATGATGCCGTCTGTACCGAAGACACGGCAGTAGTGAATCTGAGACACCGTTGAATAGAAATGGATGTTTGTTGAGAAATACGGCTGTAGTATGACGTCAGCAGGGTACCATATACAGCACTTCCATATACTCTACAGAGACACACACAGTCTTGTTGACCTCCAATTAAACACTGTTATGCCCACCATCCCTGATCATCGTGATAAGACGTATTCGGAGACTTTCTATATCGAGCGATGAGCAAATGAGCCTTTTGTTGAGTTAATGCTTGTTGGTTAGTAATCACGAATTTTGAGGCTGAACGGGGGAGGACGAAAGACGGCTATTGTATTGGTCTGTAAATTGATTGGCGTGTTGAAAATAACTGGACTTGCCATTTAGGGTGGTTTAGAGGAGACGGCGTAGAAGACGCTACAGAGGAGGTAGAGGTAAACTGAAGATACGGGCTTGTAGAGGCGGCCAGTGTGAGTATTCCTGAATATTCAGCTTTTCATAATATTCATTTTTCCCTGTCCAGCCGACCCCCTTCCTCTCTTGAGTATGCAGTTGGGAGAATGGTCCATAATACTTATATCTAGTTAAGCTATGGTGATGTTGTATGGGGTGCTTCAATGCACTCAGAAGACACCAGAAAATTACAGCAGAGCCAAAATCCACTATATATCACCCGCAATTCCCACCTAGCACCACCATCAAACAATTCCCTCTACTTTTTTAATTCACCCCACCTCCAAATCGAACCCCTCTTCATTGCGGTTAGGGTAGCTCATGCAAGGCATTTCCACCACCATCGCCAGTTGCACCTGTATACGACCGCCATCACACACCAGAATGATTCCCATTCTGTCGAAATCGCAGGAAACCAAGTACCGCCAAAAATGCAAGGATCTCAAGCGGCGGATCCAGGAAATCGAGGACTTCAACGAGGCCACAGCGCTCAATTTGGCCCGAACCAAGCGGGCTATCATCCGAGTGCGGCTAGAGAGAGAGCTTCTGATGGAGAAACTGGAAGAGCTGGCCAAGGGATCAGCTGAGGGAAACAACAATGGAGCAGACGACTCGACCGACGATGAGGTCGAGGTGGGTCTGTCTGAGCTTCAACGGGCGTTATTGTTGCGTGCTAATGAACCTCCTCCCTCTGCGTCTTCAGCTCGAGCTGCCAGCAACAATAAAGCCAGTCAAGCAGGCACAGCAGCAGCCCTAGCGGCAATCGCCTCGGTCCAGGGTAAGGGCGGATCTACTAACGACGATGAAGCAGCAGCAGCTACTGAGAATGGCAACGGAGGAGGAGATGGATCGGAGAGTCCCAAGAAGCGCGTGGTTCGAAACCCAGACATGCCCAAACGGCCGCAGAACGCTTACATAATCTTCTGCGAGCGGGAAAAGGAGGGCGTCAAGGCGTCGATGGAGGCCGAATCCGGAGAGACGTTTGATCTCACACGTGCTCTGGCTGATTCGTGGAAAGAGCTGGGCCAGGAAGGTAGACAGCCCTATTACAAGCTGTATCAGGACGATCGACGACGGTATCTCGAGGAAATGAGCGAGTACGTGCCTGAGAACCCCAGTGAGGCTGAGCAGAAGGAGATTCAGCGGGCAATCAAGGCTCTAGAGGAGCTGAAGAATGGTAAAGGAGGGGATGAAGATGAAGAGGTGGAAGTGAAGGACAAGGAGGAGACAAAGGAGAAGGAGACTAAGGAAGGAAAGGAGGTCAAGGAGGTCAAGGAGGAACCCAAGGAGGAAGCTAGTAAAGCTGAGGAAAAGAAGGAAGAAGCTCCAGTGGACGAACCAAAGGATGTGGAGATGGGAGGTGTGGATGAGGTGGTGGTTAAACCTGAGGAAGCTAATGAGGTTGTCACCGAAGCAACAGCTACAGAAGCTGCACCAACTGAACCTGCATCGGAACCTGTGGTAAAGGACGAGGAGAATAAGGACTAATTTAATTGTGTATGTATATCTATTGTGTATGAAAAAGAGTAATGGTTGAGTTGAGTAGAAAGATGTGGTATTTGTGTCTCAAGAAGTAATCAGCACAGTTCTTCTCTAATTGATAGGATCATCAACGTCTCTCTCACTAATTTGTATGGATATTAAATAAATATTGAAGTTGAATAATAATACAGAATAATATTACAGTTAGCAGGTGGTTAATATACAATATGTCGCCCTCTCAGTATCTCTGTATTCCTGTAAGCATCTGTTCTCTTCAAATGCTACTTTACATACTGCAAGGTAAGAGCTCCTTCTATTGACACTCTCTTTATTAGACCAAGGTCAAGTATTATGGTCACTATTTTCTGAACTGGACTTTGTAGCTTGAACAAAAGCCTATCAGAGCTCAACATACCAGGTCAACTATTAGTCTTATGAAGTAAGTCTTCCGTCTAAAATTCAATACCATTATCACTATTTACTCAATTTACCACTCTCCAACCACCGAAACGTCCGTAGACACCTTCTGTACTCTCTGCACTCCAGGAACCTCGGTAACGAGTCGAGTTCCATCATTCTAAAGGCGTGATTCCGAATGAGTCCGTAGATCCGCACAATCTCAGTCACGTGAGCTAAGCTATCAGAAACCGTTTTTGCAGCTCTCAGTTTCTCAGTCAGAAGACACAGATCGTCTCTCCATCCTGACACCATGTTGAACTCCTTGGGAGCTTGAAGAGAGAGATAGGAGTCGTAGGTGGAGTAAATGAGAGCTATCAGAGATGCTAGAGAGTCTTGCGAGTCATGCGACAGCTCTGTATACTCGTTGATCACCTTGGAAGTGCTTACGTAAACAGTATGGTTCTCCACACATCGAGTGTCTTCCAGGTAAGATCTGAACAACATGGTGAGTCCTGGATCCTGCAGGATTGTAGTCAAAGACGGAACTTCGTGTTTATCCACTCCCAGCAGTCTCAGCTCACGTGATTCACGTGATGCCTCAGCTTCATCACTATCGTCACGTTCCATCTTCACCGGTTTTCCTGTAGCTGCGTCTAGAGTCGTGTGGGTGACATGGTCGATTTCCTGGAGTTCCACGATATCCTCCCTCGTGAGCTCTACTCCATGGAGAACACGTGACTTGACGAATTTCGGAAATCCAGATGACAGGGGAGTTGTAGGCAGGTTACTAGTCCATCCAGCTACTGACATGCCACACACTGTAAAGTGGTACTTTGCTGTTTTCGAACACACAAACTCGGTGTCTTTGAACTCCTGAGAATCGGGACACTCAGGATCAAACCGTTCAATGAACCCAGCTGAGAGAAACTCCTGCAGAATGTCAATGATCTCGATTCCACTGACTACCTCACAGCACTCCATCATCCATTGCCAAGCAGCTTTGCCTGAAAAGTAGTAGACCAGGTGGTTGTCAATGGTAGTCTCCAGGAGACGAACACCAACCGTGCTGACGTAATACTGAGTCACAGCGTCACTATCTGGATGAGTAAAGTATCTGTGGTGGTAAGGGGACGTTTTTCCGTTGGGTAGATCGCCAATATCGTTGGCAGTGTACACATTGGGGTGTTTTCCTGCTAGTCTTTGGAATAGAAGCAAGGTGAGGTATTTGGAAGTGAGAATTGCGTCTTCCGAGTCTCGAACCAGCGAGATGCAGGTCATAGTGTTGTGGTTTGAAGAAAGTAGAGCTTGAAGGTGTTTGCTGATACCTCCAGGAAGAGGATTGGCTTGCAGGTACTGACTGAGAATGTAAACTCCCTTAGCTGTCGGTTGGAGAGGAACATTGACGGCTGGCGAGTCTCGTGTTCGATCTTCAGGACAGTGAATGAGTCTGGCTACCATAAATTGCGCCAGTAGCGACTGAGCACGAGTCTCAGAAATGTGGCATTTGATGCTGACAGCTCTGGAGCCTGGATCGAGTTCCAGATTAGTAAGCGAGGCTACGGCTTCTTCGACCGAGAATGCAAAGGGATAGGACTTGGGGAGGAAGTAGCCGACCTTGAGTCCGCTTTTGGACAGTTTTAGGGAGATGAGAAATGTGGAGAAGAGGGAGAGGAAGGATGTGGTGTCCGTAGGGAGGGTGTATGTTGTGTTCCTGGGTTAGTACGGTACGGAAGTGAGGGCCGAAGGTCCGAACGGACCCGATGAGCGTTTGAACGGGTTTTACAAATTTCTTTTTGATTTCCTGAGTGACTTTAGATCTCATCAAGACCCTAATTCAGACTTCTCCTTCTTACGAATGGGAGATTCAGAATTAGAGTAAGGTGGCTTAGGACAGACAGATTAAGATGAAGAGAAAGTAATGCTTTACTGAAAGCTAAACAGAAAGCCGTATATGACTTGATATTCAATAATCATGGTATCCAGTGGCCTACATTGTTCTGTAAAGACCGATTACAAGCAGCTGTCAAAGAGACCAAGCACCATCCTGAGGTAGATAACCCTTTGGTTACCATTGAGACATGTTAGCTGTTATGAAGAGTGCGTTATGTCTCTATCTTTCATAAAGGGCATAAAGACAGTTCGTCGTGTGGATATCACTTGCATGTGGCATGGTAAGAGGTATCATAATATTCTGTGAGTGTAATTGAGGCACTTTGAGCCACACAGAAGAACTCGAAGTATCATTCAGCCAGTGAAAACGCTCAGAAAGTTCAGATTATACCAGTCAAACATCTCTTAGACTTGCTTCGAGAGACTTGCCTCTATAAGCTTCCTTCATCCATCTTTTAGAACATCTCAAGATGATCCTCAAAATATCCACCTTCACTCATATAGTAGATCAACATCAAATCCATGCTTCTTTTCCTTTCATACTCACATTTTGAATTCTCAAATTGTTGCTGTCTTTTCTGTTCCGTCGAATCTCAATCTTGATCTGTCGTCTTTGTTATCGTTGTTATCGTTTATCGTGTTGTCGTTTGACTGATCAGAAGAACCAATCGAAGAAGTATTGATGTTGCTGTTGATGTCGCGTAATGTGGTAAACCCTTGTGAAGACAGAAACCTGAATTTCGAGAAAGTGCTCAAACTCCCCCTCCCTCTACTTATATCATCGTCAGTTGTGAAACCACACACGGTGTGGCAGAAACAATGCATGGAGCTGCGTTTCTGAAACACGAGTAGGTGGGGCAAGAGGGGGTAAAAGAGATACCGAGACGATGTTTTCGGTCACATGACAACAAACAAAAAATGTCTTGATTTGCCCATTTTTTTCTCCTCTCCTTCTCACTCCACCACCTCTCTTTGCTCATCTTCTTGCTCGTATGTCGCAACTCAAAATCTATCTTTAACCTTGTTTGTATCATTCCTAAATCAGCCTCAGAACATGAGGCAAAATATGTGCCATAATTAGAACACCATAATAATGGGAAGAAATCAAGCCCATTAGTAAGCAATAAACAATAATACTAACTAATGGCTCACCCCCATTTGGGTCACGTGACTCACCTTCCACCCCCCAAACCCTTTCAGGACGCCTGCAGAAACGTGCATTTGTGGCCGACTAGTCCCACATGCATTGCCTGATTCGGTCAACACAATGATGGTACAAGGATGGAAGGCACCAATGGAGACGTGGGTAGTTGGGAAGGTCACGTGAAAAGTCATGTGACTCTTTGTTCAACAAACAAAGCCATTGTGGGGGTCACAATGTGATTGTTCGAGGGCGTGGGTGAAGGTATGTGGTATGACGTCATAGTGGAGAAGAGTGGAGAAGGGAGTTTTGGTCTTGTTTCAAACATATTTGTTGTGTTCAGGAGTCAGAGTGATGCTATTTGGTAAGTTGGTTTGTATCAATTTCAGTTTGACGGAAGTGTTGTTCTGTTGATCGTCTTTAGATGTATGACCTCTAAAACCATGGATATCAGTATTGCAGACTTTTTTGTATGACAACTTGTTTCAGAAGCTTTACCAACTTATCTAGCAGACTGCTAGCATCAGATTGGTATATAGATCTTCATATGTCATCTCACAAAATTTGTCTCCTCCTCTGGTATGTCTCCTTGAGAGTAGAGCCTGGACAAGAGTCTATGGAATCTAGGATATTTGTTAGGAGACCCATTAAGGTAAGCACACAGAACTATCATTCACCTTATTAGCTTCAGATTGATATATATATCGTCATAGGTTACCTAACAAAAATACACAGAAATCCATCTGAGGTGACTCGAAACTCTCCGTGAACAAAAATCACAATAAGAAGCAACTTTTGTATGACAACTAGTCCAAATAACTTTCATAAAGCTTCCTTAATTTGAAATTGTCTAATTCATCTGTTTATATCCACAGGTCACCTAACAAAATCATCTTCATATCTCCCCTTACTCTCTACCCACCTCCTATCACTATGCACAATCTCCTTCCTTGGAAACAACTTTCACACCCTGCTGAGGTTCAACACTCTCCAGATACTGCTGATTGAACACAAACACCTTCAACTTCCCTTTTGAAACTCCCACAAAACTCATTTTATGTTCCGGAACATGCTCCACCAAACCAGTATCAGAACTCCTCAACCACCTCAGTTTATGTTCAATATCATACCCAAGAATCCAGTCAGAGTCGAAATTGAACCGAATACTGTTCCCATAACCCCACTGAGACGCTTCAATTGTATCTCCAATCACGTGAGTACGATCACACTGATACTGAGGAGTATTACATAAGCGCAAACCGTCATACCACAGAATATTGCCCCATGAGGAGTCACGTGACTGAATCTTAGTCACGTGAACATCACCACCACGTCCAGAATTCACCTGATACACATCCCACACCTGCTTACTGTGAATACTCCAGTCAATGTAATGGATCTGAGTCACAGCAACGAGAACAACAGACTTGTACACAAAGAGCTGGACTTTGTTCCGAGTCCACGAGTCACGTGATACGGTACATCTGTGTACGGCCTCATCACGTGACCCTCCAGATGGTGACAACCAGAACACCCGCAGCTCGCCAGACACACACTCCCACACAGCTGCGGTGGTGCTGCTGGTGGCGACGATCACGTGACTTTGTAGATCACGTGAAATCCGCTCGTAGTCGACGCGCTCCGTCCATATGCCCTCTGCGTCACGTGACTTGACTGTTGGCGTGGAGGGCACCAGTTTGTAGTTTTGCGGCAGATCGATAATGAGTCCATTTGAGCAGGTGTAGAGGTCACGTGAGTCAATTTCAGTATAGCTGTACTTTCTTGAGTCACGTGACAGTCTCACATATCCTCCATTCCCACAGTATCCGTCATCAAACAGCTGGTATCCGTTGTTCAGGTGTTGCAAGGAGTAGGTTGGAAACAGTACTGTAAAGTCACGTGGGAGAGGGCAGTTAAGGGAGACTTTTGAAGTCACGTGAGATACTGGTGGGGATAGTGTCCTTGGTATTATATCGTGCTTAGTCAGCGCCAATAGTGCCATTTGAGAGGTGATGGCATTTTCGTCGGAGCAGTTTTGCCTTGTTTCCTCAAGTGTCACGTGACCTTTTGCTGTATTCACATGACTTGTAGGTTCACTCGTATTTGTCACATGACTAACCAACTGTACACACCGTCTGTAGACCACTTGGGCAGACTCTGTCCATGTCTGTCTCAGTGGAAATCTTCGATGCTCCAAAGTGTAGTCACGTGACGCAATTTCGTAGAAGAAGTCGTCGTCTAGGACTTTCCTCCAATCACGTGATGTCTGACTGAGTGAAACTAGACTTTCCAGGTCTAGATGTTGAAATATGATGATGAGGATTTCTGGTGGTAGCATGGCAGAAAAGTGATTTGAGAGCGATGGAAGGAAGATGTAACTATGGGAGCTTGATAAACAGTATATAGGGGTTGCAAATATCACCTGAGTCAAGTTTTCGTACTTTTATCTCCAATTCTCCACAAGTTATGTTACATCTATGATTCTAAAGGTAAGAGAATTGGCATGATCATAGTTTAACGATGATAGAAGGGATAGTTTCAAAACTAGCGTAGATGAGGTTATTGGTGCTCAATTGCTGGGCTATTATCTTTCCAAGTTAACACTGCCTCTCCTACCTAGCATAAATGTCTCCTGTTGCATTCCAGGGGCTATAACGTGGGGTAATAAGTCATATGTTGCAAGATATGACAATTGTGGGGTAGAGAGTTGGTGTGTGGGTGGAGGGGGACATGGAGAACTCATTCTATCAGTTCGGTTGCTTTTCGTCTCTTTCTAAACTCATAAATATCGAATCAAAATTCTGATTACGTAAGATTCCCTGCACTTGCTCGTTAGTTGGACCTTTAGTTGGGAGATAGACGAGTGATCTGAATAGCCCAAAATTTGTCCAGAAATGGTTCAATTTGAAATCTGAAAATTTCATTCGGTTGCTGAACATCAGAGAGTATTATGTACTGCTTTTTACTAATTAATTCATCTTCTCTCTTTTTCTATCGACGTAGTGCTTTTCTCTCTACTCTCAAAATAAGCTTTCCACGTGACCGCAACACTGCCTCGATAAGAATCTAATTATGCATGTCTTAGCAAGAGAGAGCTTCTGTCGACCTTGTGATACGACAGTGGCGATATTTGGAGAGCTGTTGAAAAAGGCGCTACGAAATCACGTGAGGTACTACGAGTCACGTGACCACACAGAAGCAACAAAAACGCAAACACATTCTTCTGCATCCAATCGGACATTATCGGCTGACTTTTGTGACGTCATACAAGTGCGGCTAATTTCGACTATTTTGTGACGACTCAAAAGCGACTTAAAAAAGAGGTGAGTGACACAGAAAGAAGGGAGGTGGATTGGAGGGACACAGAGAGATTATGTCTGTGATTTGGGCGGTTTTGGACTGTTTTCATGTGCTCTTTCAGAGGAGTGTGTCTGAAGGGGTGTCCTGATAAGCTATGGATTTAGCTATGTCGTGAGAGAAGCTAGACCTTATGAAGAGAGAGCGTGGGTGGAGGTGACGTGTGTGAAGTGAAGTGTCTGGAGTGTGGCATTGAAGTCTTTGTGTTCTGGGCTGTTTCTTTTGGTGTACCATAATTCCCTCGATTGGAAGATTTGAGTGAATGATACCTATTCTAAATGGACTAGGTGCAAGGAATGGCTGAACACATGATTGATACAGTCATGTGCTAAGATTCGAGAGGACCTTTACTGTTCATATCGTCTGTGGTTGATATTGTGAGCTCATCTTGGACCTCTGCTTTCATGCACTCCTCCTAAAGCTACCTTGTCAAAGTACATCACCAAAAGCTACCCCAAACATGTGCTTTACTTCAAGGCTTCCCATCCATGGCTCCTCATATCACATAAGATCTTCATTGTCAATTGCTAGTTTGATCTTGCTGATGTTGCCTCTGTACTGATGTTACTTCAATTACAGATCTCACAAAGCTTCTCCACTAACTTGATCAAGTTACCTCATGAGCTTCCCCCTACCCCTGCTAACACAGACCCCCCAATTATGTCAAAAACACAATACCAGCCTTCTCCACAACCAGCGGAGAACGCCAATGGCCACGTTCTTCCGCCAGAGGAACAGATGCCCGATGAGGCTCCTCCCACGTACGAGGAAAGTCTAGATCGGCCTGGAGGACCGGCTACTACACGGCCAGTAGTGCCACAGAGACCTCCTCCTCAGAACCAGAACCATCTCCAGGTTCCACCACAACAGCCTCCCAGACCGTCCTCTTCCAACTCCAGTAACGGAGGATACAACACTGCCAACTCGAGCAACACCTCGTTCAACACGGGCAACGTGTCCAACAGCTCTATTGGAAGCGGAAAAAGCGGTGCTGGCAGTGGGAAAGGAGGAAGAGGTCGTTCCCCTGGCCCTCCTGGTCCTCATGGACGTCCTTCACATTCCCCTGGACCTCCTGGACCCCATGGACGTCCTCCTCATCCTCCTCACTCTCCCAACCGTCCTCCGGGACAAATGGGCTACGGACCTCGTCCTCAGGGAGGTCCTGCTCCTAACAACCCCCTTCTTCATTACCCCAGAGGCTACCACTGTCCTAAATGCGACAACACGGGCATCAAGAAGAAGAACGGCAAGTCGTGTCAGGACTGCTGGGGTATGTTTGCTAGACCTAACCAGCAGGTAGTCAACGTTCCCGGTCCCCAAAACAATTACACACCTTTCCCCTTCTTCCCCTTCTCGCCACCTCCTCCTCAACAGACGACGATCTACGCAGCACCTGGAGCTCCTCCTCCTATTGTTGTTCAACCAGGAGACCCTCGTCTAGGAGGCCAGATTTGCGGAAAGTGCAGAGGAAGAGGAATGGTGTATGATTGGTTCTTAGGGGATGAAACATGTCCCGTTTGCAAGGGTGTAGGACGAGTGAGGTAGGTGGAGGTGAGGTGACATGGTTACATGAGGGACAAGAGGTAGCAAGAGAGACACGAGGTGACAATCGTTAATATTTAGATTCTATGCATTGTATTTTACAAGTACCAACAAAAGTAGGCGTGGAAGAAACCGCTCTAATAGTAGCACAGTTCAATTCAGGACATTAGCCCGATCATTTTGATACCCTACAACATGCAGACTAATACCTCTCCCTTCTTTTATTGCTCACCATCTCAATTAGGAGGTGAGATGTCTAATATGGTTTGGGTTTCGGTCTCAACCGAGCCGAAATACATCAAAGAAAAAGGGTGCGTCCCAGGTGTATCGGAAGAGACCCTTTCGGGGTATCAAAATGATCCTCTCGATCAGCTTTGTCCGACCTCGACTTTTCGTTTTCGAAGGCAAAAAGTCTTTGTCGGTCTCTTTGTGTCGTCCTGAGGCAAGTCGATGGAACGTCTGTGGAAGGTGTAGAACTGGGGAGGGTTTTGGTTGTTGAGGGTTTTGACTGTTACTGTAATAGGTCTTTAGGAAATGCTTCTGTGTGTTTCCTTTTCACATTGCAGGGTTGAGAGTGGCTATATAGACTAAAGGAAGACCATGTGTAAACAACAACTAGAAAGGTCACGACTTTTGGGCTTTTGGTGACTCTTTTTCACTCAGTTCATGCCTCGACACCCGTTTATATACTTTTATCAAGTCTCAGTGGTTTGGGAGGGGATCCATAACTTGCCTGTCGGCATAGTAACTACGAGAACGGTCTAGCCGTGATGTAAACGCTCAGACAGACCGTTGCGGGTATTAAAATGACCGCAAAATTGAGGCGATTTCAATGGTAGTGTCGTCGAGTGTGTAGTGCTGGTACCGAACAAAATACAACTGCTTTTCTCTGTTTTCCGATTAAGAGTGGGCTTACTAAAAATCCCTTTTTTCCGAATTGATTGGCTGATAGAAAGCCACCAAGTCGACCAAATGAGACTTCCAACGTGAGGGGTTATCTGGGCCGTTTTCCGACGTTTTCAAATGCATAACTGCCAGCTATGAACCAGGGCCCGCTGCACGGTGTACCTGACAATCATAACACGGTGTTATGGACTAGATGAGATCGAGCTGAGTGTGTGGAGTTGTGGACTTGTTATTTCCAGCCGTGAACTGGTGAATATTACAGTCTGCTAAGCTTTGTTCTCTGTAGTTCGAGGCCTGAAGATGCATTGAAGAAAAGAGTACATACGGATACGGAGTAGACTTTCATAGAAGTGAGACTTTTGGACTTGGTCTAGTGAGCCTTTGAAAGCCATTCTGTCTCAATATACTTGTAGATTGTATACTGTTAGTCTGGTATTGTGTAGAGACAATAATAGGTGACAATATGAACAAGACTACGGTAGTTCTAGTGCTCATACCACCACCACCAAAGCCACCCCACCTTCTGAATTACACTCTCGGAGTCCTAAAGAGCCCTGGCAAGGCTTATCTTCGCTCATCAGTTGTTGAGGTGGCTTTCTGCAACGTGTCTGTGAGGAGAAATATCAGTACGGGTACAGCAGACAAAGGAGAATAGTAGCGTGTGTAGTAACGATGGGGACTTACGGATTGGTTTCCTGACACTGATAATTGTTCCCTAACTGTTTCTCAACTCTGTTATTCTTCCACCCTTCAATAAACCCCTCTTTCTCTCCCCTGTGGTGATGTTCATGGAATGCAAGAAGAAGAAAAGTTTACCCTGTGAGAGAGTAAAAAGCCCGTAGAGTCGCTCAAACGAGTCTAGCGCTAGCTCAAGACGACCCACAGTCTCTGAAACCGCTTCAGGCTGTAGCACGATAATATATCGCCTGAACGTTCTACCAATAGTAACTCGTACAACAGTCTAGAGAGATACACCAATTGAAACCCCTAAAGGCTCCCACTCTCATCCAACTCTGAACAGATTAAAGCACAGTCTCAGATGAATTGTTTGCCTCGCGTATCAGTTGTTTTCGGTCCGTCCTCGTGCCTGAGAGTCGTATTCGTCTGCTGGCGTTAACATGTCACTCGCTCTTCTTGGCTCTTTTGAATTCAAACACATGTGAAACCAGGGTCAGAGTGTTCCCCGTATTCGGTTGAGAGGAAGGAGTAACTTTGAGACGCAGAGAGTAGGAGGTGCTGGAGTAGTAGGGCAGTATCGGCTTACCTAATGTTTCTATGGCAACGAAACCAGGATTGGGGAAGAAGAATATCTGATTAGTTTTCAATTTGAACGTCAGCAACCCCTTCAAGCCCCTTTTCTGCCATGTACTCCTGCAAAGCCTGTACACTGCTGTGTGCTGTGTTCATCAATAAATGTGTATTAACGAGATAGTATTCGAAATAAAAAAGACGATAATCATGGACAAATGGACGAGGTGGCGAGAAATCAATATTTTTGACCGCCGTTTGATGATATTTTCCGACTCCTGGACGTGTGTGGACCACTGCACATGTCTCTTTTCTGACGTCCTAACAACCTCCGTCTTTTTTCTGCACAACGCCATCACCAGCTGAACTGGACGAGACAAGTGAGATGGAGAACAGGTGAGTAGCTCAGAGTGGTCTAGACGGCCGTGCGAGTAATCCTAGGGGGTCAGAGAGTATTTCTGTTGGTCGTGGAGGGTCAGAAACGGGTTTCAAAAGTTGCCTATTTTGGAGACAATTGAGAATTGCACAGTGACCTCAAAACGTGCGCTAGAAGTCAGGGAATACTCTCAGAATGCTCGCACAGGCTCAAGGAGTACTCTGGTAGACTCGCTGGAGCTATCCGGCTTTTCGATCGTCTTCAGTGTCACTTTTTCCGTTTACTCACAGCAAAACTAACTTAGTCAGCAACTCGGCAAAACAACGACATGGTGACAATCGAGAGGCACAGGCGTGTTCCCCTCGGTCCGCTGATGCTTTCTATCGACTCGGTTAAGTGATTGCACTTGTTTGGGCGTTTTTATCGGTGTCTTCGGAAACCGTCAGGGTGACAGGTCAACATGGCAATCCAAAAAAAAACCGAGAATAGTTATCGAAAAGAAGAAGTCTCAGGTGGATTACGGACAGCGTTCGGCAGGCTTCAATGTGAGTATCTTCTTCCTTCTCATACTGATGGTGTATGTTTTTGGACATGACATGTGACGACAACACAGGCTTACTAAGTGGGTAGACACGGCATCACTTCTCCTTCTCGAAGGCCTCAACCACCTCCCTCACCTTCACCAGTGTCTGTGTGAGTTCCACTAGCTCGTCTTAGTCCTGATTAGACCTTGGCTAAGGGTCTAGGTGACTCTTTCGGGACTGATATAAGGCATGTCAGACGAGACTTGGAGGGCAGCTTTTGACGACACACTTTTCTGAATAAAGCACATTTGCTTCTGTTTTTGACACTTCTGAACAACATCATACTCTTCTTCACTTTCTCATCCTCTTCTTCACTTTCTCTTCCCATTACTCCACTCCTTCCTCTTGACACACGAAAACGGCAGTTATCAACAGATTGCTGTTGTTTTCCCGTGTCCCTTCCTCTCGGTTTTCATCTTACCTCCCTCTTCTGATCATAAACACGGCCAACGCAAGGTACTTCAGTATCTTGGTTCCCTTGAACGCAGTTGGCTGATGTTTTTCCTCTTTTCCTTTTCGTTGATAAGCGGTTTGACGAGCGATATGACGATGCGATGCTAGCGATTTTGAGATACTGCCATCGTCACCGCTGTCAACAGTATCAACACTTGTACTGCATCACTTTCGACACTCTGAGACTCTCGTACTGCCATTTCTTTCGTCATACACTCTCCTCAACACCTGCCAAAGCTCACACATCACCTCCATAAGCTGTCAGACGACTTTCATAAGTGCGTCCTCTTAATCAGCCCTTCCACTAGTATCTCCTTAGTGCCTAATTCTGGGCCTAGTGGGTCCTTTCTCGACATGCCAAACAGACACCACAGAACAAGTGTTGTATATGAGAACTGCTTTCTTCCAGAAGACTCCTGCAAGTCATTTCTGATGATGCCCATACCGCCAAGTCTTGACCATCCGACAGTCTGAGCTGTCTGTCGTCTTCCATCAGACGCAGTGCTATAGACTACTCACCATCAGTGTATCTCATGACAATAGCATCTCAAAGTACAGTCTTCAGGTTCCAGCGATATAGACAAGGCTCTTCCAACATGCCCTACCGGTAGTCACCTTCTCAACAGCTTCCTCAACCTCTCAAAACCAGTCATCTCGACAATTCATGGTATGTCCTCTCAGATCTTAGTGTCAGTCTTTCAACAAGCCATAGTCTGTCTTCTCAACACCATACCCATCGTATAAGCATCCAAGCTGTATTGCGACTCAAGCCACTCTCCAGGCAGCCCTCCTCCATGATTGGATACCGCTCACAATCATATCGACCAGGTGGAAGGATATCTTAGAGCGACATGATCAGCTGGACCCCAGACGGCAGGCTGCCCACAACACTCATGACAGTATCACCCCATACCATATACCTGGGCCGTCAGAATGACCAAAGTCCATTCAGTTCGAACAGTGATACCACCTTGGCAAGGATAGGGAGGGAGGAACGGATGCGGATAACATCTGATGTGTGGGTGGTCTGGAAGGTGATCTTTCCTGGTAGTCTCGTTCAGACAGCCGCGTCAAGGGGCTGCAAAAGCTAGCAGGTGTTTCTGTGGACGTCTGGTTGATCTGGACGGTGATCCTTTGCTGCTAGTTTCATCCGGATCGGTGCACCTAGAGGGACTTCTGACTAGCAGCATGTTGCTATTGGTGTGTGACTGAACTGGAAGGTGGTTATTCACTAATAGTGTCCTCAATAACGTTGCACTTGTGATCGGAAGCTGGATGGCATCTCTGTTGTTGTTTGATGAGTGACGTCTTGTTGTGTAATGGCTCAGGGTCCGTCATTGAGTTGGATCAGAGAGTTTCGTGACAAAAGGTCCTCGTGTGTCAAATGACAGAACAGGCAGAGACGTGATTGTAAGCTCTTGGAGGTGATTTAAAGCGCTTGAAGATGTTCGTGTCGTGTGATGGTCGTTCATTATGACCCTGGCTAACCACATCCTAAAACAGACAGTGGAGCCGAGAAGGCGTCTAGAGCGTGCTAGTGACGTAGATAATCACTTTGGAGGGTCTAGAAGCTGCCTGAGTGTTGTCTTTCTGTCTTCTGTGAGTGTGATGATGATGTTTTGTGATGTTTTGTGATGTTTTTCGGTCTTCATTGTTAGGAAGATCCATCGGAGATGTTACTTTTGATCATCCATAATGCTGACGAGTCTGCTGAGCTGCTGCTGATGAGCTCACAAACGATATCCTTCTTTTGATGACTGTGCCACTCAGTCTCGTCTGTGCCACTCAGTCTGACGATGTTGATGCTGTACAGTTTCCATGCCTTACTAAGCCTGGAATTGAGACAACTTTACGAGAGCTATGAAGATAAGACACGGCAGTTGATCTACAGCGAGGCTGTGATAAGGGTGTGAGTGTTGGCATATCAGCTGCTTTTGGTTATTCAGGTCATCTTCCACAAGTACTTTTTGGCCCCTATTCTGTTTACTTCACAGCCTTACTAATATGCACCTTGTCAACACCACCACCCTGACGTCTGACGTCATCAACATCACTGCACTACAAGTACACACCCGGCACGTGTCTCACTCTCAGTATCCCACCTTGTCACCTCACAAAAGGCATCTTCAACCGAGACCGTTTTTCTCCCGTAGCTTGCTAAGAGGCGCGGCAAACCTACGCCCCAAAACAGCCTGAGTTTGGGAGTTGCTGTGGAAGACAAGGAGAGTGAAGGGCAAGAGATTGAGTGACTAGAGGAACACAAACAGATGATTGGTGAGTGTCATGAAGGGTGGATGATATTGTGAAATATTGAACTTATGTCGTTTATTGCTTTCAACATGTCTTTTCCTAGCCCCTTTTCTCTCCTCACCTCCATAGGTCAGCCCCATTTCTGATTAAACCTCCGTTAGCTGCGTCAGCTCATCTATAGACGTTCAGAGTTTTGAGAGCGGGTATGTGAGTCAAGGAGTGGACGATATCACCCAGCTTTGTCTGCGATTGCTGCTATGAATCTCTCTTGTATAGTTATGGTAAGATTACATTGTACCTTTGAGACATTGATAGAGATGAGGGTAGCTATAGTGATAGTGTTATATCATAACAAGACGTCAACAAACGGTGTTCCTGAGTGTGTGTCTATAGTGGTTGGAGGGTACAACCAGTGTTGAGTTATCTGAGTAAAAAACAACACAGGTTATCTCTACTTGTACTAACAGCTCTAAATAGATCCCTATTTTTGGTACACACCTCGGTAAGCTCTTTTTGTAGCTCTTTTGCACCTCTTTTGCACCTCTACTTCACCTCAGAGTGACATTGCTCGCTTGGATTTTCCTTTGTTATTAATCTATTTTCGACTCCCGGGGCATTTATTGGATATTATTCGTATTTACCGAGCCAAAATGTGCCGAGGTGGGGAAAAAAAAAACTGTAGTAAAATGGGTAAATCGGAAATCGTCGTGAAAAGTGGAAAAAAGGCCTATACTGACCCACCACCACCACCTTTCCACCACCACCACACACCTCCTCACCCCATTGCTAACATCTATAATACCGTTAACCCCGTTTGAATTTAATATCCCCTGTAAGTTGCATTGTCTCAACTCAGAGAAGAAAGAAGGACACAAAGAGGAGATGAGGTGACCATCGAACAGTGAGGTCATCAGTTGAGGTCATCAGTTGATGGTGCTCTTATAATATTCGGAACAGCTTAGTCAGTATAGTACAAGTGAACGATTTCTTCCTGAGTCCTTTGTGTAGTTCAGATGACACTAAAATAGTCTGTTTTCAGACCTCCAATGCCAAACGAAAACTCTTCAAAAACTCTGGGAAAAACACAAAAAAAGAAACACTGCATCTTCCTCCACTCAACACAGCCCTCCGACCTCCCACTCTCCTCCCTCCAATCTCTCCGACCTCCACGCGTATGCACAGACTTACCCTACCGAGCGCCCTACACCACCCGAGTATCCGTTTTTTAACCGCATCACCTGCATCACAGCTGCGGCAGAGCGTATTCGATACGAAGTTACAGAAGGACTGGATTTGGATGAAAATAGACGAGATTGGCATAAACACTGCCGATCAAGGGTTTCCTGAACAGTAGTTGAACTGCTACTTGCCAAGAACACGGTAAAAAGCAACTACCGTAGTTGATCCATGAGGTTTAGATAAAGAGATCAACATAAGGACACGTTGACACGTTTCCCTTAGTCAGGCGTTTGACTATCTGAGTCTCGTCTGTCTGTGTTTGTCTTGACTTGGTCGTATTTTGGGCAATGTAACGCCACGCCATCGTGCTTGTACGATTAACTGAACGTCACCTTCTTAAAACGTCTCTTTTTCAATCTCTTTGGATTATTTCTGGATTTTCCACACCTGAGCAAATAAGGGAAATAATACCCCATAATGAAGAGAAAATCAGGTGACTCGGGAAAAGCTGGGCAAACGGCTTCACACGGCTCCAAACAGCTCTACAACAAACCCCAACCACTCTCCGCATCCGTCGTTGCTTTTTTTTCAAGGTAAAAATAGGTGGTGGAGACATTGGAGCTCGCAGCAGACATGGGTGAAGAGACACAGCGTGGGGGACTCGGAGATTCGCAAATAGACGCCTGTCGCATGCTGTTGAGTTTTTTCTGGAACACAAATCGTCAACAGGTTGGCTGCTTTTGCGTTTCGAGAAAAGCGGTAATCGTGACACGTAAACTTGGAATTTTTGCTATCAAAGTCGACAGAAATGATCTCCAGACTTCAGGCATTGCACAGGACAACTCCCTCTACCTCCCCCACACCTGTATCAAAAGTTCTGCTCCAAAACCCCCCATCTCCTCGATAAACTTCTTCACACTCTAGGTTGACCCACGGGCTCCGAGAAGCTTTGCTGACTCTTGCCCAGGAGACTCGCCAACAGCTGTTTTACTCTCTTGGACTCTGGCTTTTCTTCTTCCGAGCCTTCTTTTCAAAAAGCGTTTTTCCAGTTTTTCTCGTTTCTTCATCCCACTTCTCAGAGCCGTCTACTCTGTGGACCTGCAGCCGTGCAGTTATTGCTCCTTACTGAGAGCTGCAGACACTGCCGTTCTTCCTACTTCGTACAGCTGAAGCACTACAAGTACCTCGACACGACTCGTATTCGGTACATGATGTTCCGATATTCTACGGGTGATAGTGTTTGGAGTTAGAACGCCAGAGGGCCAAATAGGGTCCATTGACGGGTGATTGGCAGGTGTATTGATGTTCCGTAAGTGTGGTGACGTGTCCCAAGAGGGAACATGAGGTGAAAGAAAATGTTGGGTAAAAAACGACAAAGTCACGGTAGAACTACAAGAACTGCACCAAAATGATCCCCAGAGTCCGCTCATTATTCTAGTCAACTCCCCATACTCCTATCCATTTCCCTCCAATTTCTACACAATTTTTCCCATTTCTTGGACAAAGTTCAGTTTACCGAAAAAGCTGCTTAAACATTTCCTCAAAAGCTGCTTAAACATTTCCTCAAAAGCTCAACGGCCAACACTGCTTAATCCGGGTAATCAACTGCTCATAAGGTCTACTCACCCCCTTGCACCTCGTAATCTCTCCTATCCGCTGCCGTATCTCCACCCTAAATTAGGTTGTCTTGCTCGGGTAGTTTGCCTGGATTCGTCACAAAGCAGTCATAATCTGTCCCCAACAGTTGGGCCTATGACCCCCTATTACAAATTGAACCTATCAATAGCTCCAAGCAAGCGTCTACACGTTCTATCTCATTGCAGCATGCACATCGCTTGACGCTACCCAATCCGGAAAAACACTCTCACAAAGCCCATTGTTTGGCTGCCAAATAGTGGAACTCCTGGACACGGTCCTCCGTGCTCTGCCAAGGTCCTTAACTCCATGGCGTTAACAGCTAAGGTTGGGCATGAAAAAGGTGGCCATGAGTGAGGATATAGAGATGAGACATAGCGGGAGAGGATACTACATTGGAAAAATCGAAAAATGTCACGTGAAAAAAGATTTTAAAAATACAGCCTATCCTCTCATAGTCACGTGACTGTTACTACCAAACATCTCCACTCGTATATTAGTGTCCACCTCTGCAATGCCAAGAATAGCCCTGTAACTTAAAGTGCGGCTAGACTTGTATCTTTTGACGCATCGTTAAAAGCTCCGATTTGGGTCATCTGATGAGCACGATAGGGGTGAGTGTTTAGTAAGCAAATTAGACCATTTTAATCACATTTTTCTCGCGAACAGATTGGTTGTGTTCTCACGCCTGTACCTCTTCTCGTTCGTGTTTGATCCACCTTTTCCCGTTTGCATGTTCCACTCCTCGGAAAACCTAATTTGTGCATATTTTCTGCAGCAAGCGTATCGGTCCGACATGTCATCACCTACATGAGTGATTTTGGCGTCGTCTAGACGAGTGTGGGGGTCCATTTTCATTTTCCACGTTTTTTTCTGCGTCCGATTTGCGTGTGAAAAAGCCCTGTCACCGCCCGTTGGCCCAACCTCGCGAAAATCACGCTTATGTACCACCAATGAGTCTATGCGGTGCTAGTGTTAGCGTACGTTGAGACTGTGGCTTGCCGAGGTTGAAAAAAACAAATGCGAAGAGTTAACCAAGGGTCTGTTGACGACGTTAACGCGTTGACATCGCTAATATATTTATTAATTTCTGTAAATAAACCGGTTTATTCTATTACTGGTGGGTATCGTTTATTTGTATTTCTTTTTTTTTTTTTTTTCTCTTCACTGCCACTTCACCAGTCATTTGTGCCCCCAAAAAGCCAAAGAGCGTTAACCACGGGGGATAACGTTCGGACAAAGACCCTGGGGAGGAAGTCGTTCCCAAACCGTCACTATTTCGCAGGAAAGCAATTTTCTCCTTTTTCCAATTAACTCGCAACCGTTGCAAACAGAGTTTGTGGAGTGGCATACAGGTGTACATCATGTAGGGAAATGAATGTGAAACTCAAGAGCTGAGACAGAGGGGGGGAGGAAAGAAAAGTGTCATCGTTAGTCAGTGAGAGAAGAATTTAGAGAAGTGGAATTTCTCGATTTTTAGAAAAAAAAAACGGTCTCTGTTTTTTCGTTATTTTTTTCCATTTTCCCATTTTCCCTTTTTCTCCTAATTTTCCCATTTCCTCCATTTCCTCTTCATCCTCTTCTTTTCTCTTCCCTCCCTCCTTCTTAAAAACGCCGATCCAGGCATGAACCAGGCGGAAGGGTGGGGGTAGAGACTTTGGGTTTACAAGGAAAACACGAGGGAGTGCGTGGGCTTTTGTGTATCCTCGTAAATAGACGAGATGAGGTGCCGAAAATAAACCGGCATGAGTTGCTGTCAGGGTATGAGGTTCAGCTCTTTCCCGATTTGCCGTCTGTGTTTGTCAGCCCCAAAGTCTATGTCCCGCAGTCTTCTGTCACGACATTAATAAATGGCTTTTATGAAAACATCTGTTTGGTAGCAACCAACCGGCTTTGGCGGAGGTGAAATAAATAGAAAAGATGAATTGTCGAAAAAATCGGAAAATTCGGAAAAAGCGGAAAAAAGGCAATCTGCTTAGTAATCCAAGTCGGCAGATGGTTTGTTTGCCCCCCCCCCCCCCCCATTTGGTCACGTGAAATCTCCGATTTGTCCCGAAAGGATCGGACGAAAAAGGACATGTCAAATCCACCAATCTCAACCCCAGGCTAGTGTTCACGATAGGTCAGGTGGCTGGGGTTGGCTATCGGCAGCCCATTCCCGGGCCTTGGCTCTCATTCGCTGCTGTTATCAGTGTCGTGGTGCTAGTTGGGTTTCCAGAGGAATGAGTGGAGAGGAATGAGTGGTGATAATAGGGGTTTGGAAAGAGGAAAAGGCGGTAGAAGTGTTGTCAGTGTCGCTCAAGTCGTAGGTAGTTGTTTGGTGAAGTCTTCAGTGCTTTGAGGGGTGTTTTTGGGCGAAATCCTGTGTGTCAGTATCCCATTTGCTGCATTTTCCCTCCGTTCTGTTGACCACCCCACAAGTCGGTTAGCTCGCTTCCTACACTGTTATCACCAGCGTAGGCTAGTCTAGACCGCACTGGGTGTCCACGGTCGCCCTACGACCTCTTGTCCAACGCCAGCCTGCCAAAAGACGGACAGCATGCGTCTCACCCGCTCTACTTGTACTCGGCGACCCTCTTCTGCGGTGGACGCATCCCGGCTCGCTTACAAGTTCTCGTCGTCGTCAGACGGAACTACTTTGGTGGATTTGGGCCGGTATAGTGTGGAGAGGGCTTAGTGTGCGCTAGAGACGGAGCTAGAGGCTCAGGCGGGGAGTTCTGGACCGGGTTCTGTGCTCAAGGGGGCCGTCCTCCGTGTGCAAATCTAACTCGGGCATTTATGAACATGTATACACGGCTCTGAGAGGTGGAAGGCTCCTGGGTTCCGGATTAGTCCAACACGTATATCCTGGAGGTGGCTAGATTCGAGGGACTTACACAACCCACATTCCAGCAGCTCTCCGTTTTGGTTATTATTGGGGGGGCCTTTAGGCCGTATATGTCTTTTTATGAAATGATATTGTTATCATAGCTGACCACTTATGAGGAGGCTGGTGGGGGTAGGGTAGGAGGAGCGATGTTACGTCAGAGAGTTGACTAAGAGAAGGCAGAGGTAAGAGAAGTAAATTTTGGGCCCTAAACACGGCTCCCAAGGGCCAAGCAAAACTCCCCATGTCTATTAATCTACCCACTTGGCCTTTTGTCAGCATTTGTGCACACCTATAAATGCAATTTATCCAAACAAGTCTATAGAGCATAAGTGTTAAAACCCCGCAGCCCGTCGTCTGCGATCCCAGCGAGTGGACCGGCAGACGTGCTCTCCGTGCAACCTCTCGGTTTATTAGTTGTTCGACTTTTTGGGCTGATCGTAGTCCGTCGAAATCTCCGACCTCCCCTGTGTCTGTGCTACTTTAGGGTCTAGGCCTGGAAACAAAGCAACCTGGGGATTGGCTTTGTGGGGGCCGCACGAGGGTGCCAGCACTTTGGGGGGCCTTTTTTTTCGCCCAAATTCGCATTTTTCCACCAGGTATCGTGGCCAAACCCATTTGTGTCGCCAGTCTCCCGTTTTGTGTTTCTCAAGATCGCCCGATGATGTAAGTTTATGCACAGGTGTTGGTCTGATTCAGACAAAGACCAAATTCTTTGTACACAAAGTTCGACGGATGTAATGTAAAGAGGATAGTGCTGGAGGGGCGAGGTTCGGGTCTGAAGAAAAGACTTTGCTAGGGTGTAGAGGGGAGGCTAGATAGTAGGGTGGAATTGCACAAAAGGAGGCAGCCTCTAAAGCGATTGATTTTGGGCACCTCCCTCACCCCCATTTGTAAGCTATAGGACCCATGTAACATTTACCCACCAGGCTATCCAGTGCTATACCATATACCTATAAACTATACATATTAACCACATTTACCTTTTGCTCAACTTTGAGCTGGTGTCTGATAAACACTTATATAGTTTAGCACAGTGCAGAACCCAGCGATACAAGACGAATACACGGTGAGTATCGCGAGTTGGTAGCGAGGCCGTGAGTGTGCCCTGGTGGGGGTGGTGGAACTCTTCCTTGAGACCTTTTGTCATCTGTCTAGGTGCGGTGGTCTAGGACTTTCAGGGTCCGGCAGTCTGGCTTGATTCTCCATGTTTGTGCGGTTTGGCCGTAGGTGATTTGATACCAGGAGAGGGAGTGGTGTGAGGTGTGAGGTGTGGTGTTGAGGTCTGAAGGTGAAGAAACGAGAAGTTGAGCCAAGGTGAACAGATGAGATGAGAAGGGAAATGTGAAGCTCAGGTGAAGAACTGGGATTTGGATCTCTCAGGTTTGGTAGTTCTCAGAACTGGAATTTGAGAGTGGTCTTCTCTTGAACTTCACCTAGAGCAAGTTTTGAACGTCTCCTAGTTCTTCTTCATCTTCAGAACACCTTCATATTCATCTTCTTCAGCTTCTCAATCTGCATCTTCCTCAGAACTCCTTCAACTTCATCTTCAGCTTCAGAACAACTTCAGAACTCCTTCAGCTTCAAAACACCTTCAGGACACTTCCCAATCACCTTGAACACCTCCAGAACACCTTCAGAACACGTCATAAACCCCCACCTTCACCCCCATCAGCAATTGAACAGACAAGTTACATTGTTCATGTTATGTTGTTCCCTCTCTCCCTACTAACACAGGCCAGTATGACCAAGTAATCTCACACTCTACTCCCGACCCAGTATCCAACACACTACCCTGCTATGAACACCGACCGCCCCGAACTGGGGTCTCCGGAACAGTCGTCCTTGTCCCAGCAACAGCAGCAACAACAACAGCAGCAACAGCAACAGCAACAGCAGCAACAGCAACAGCCACCAGTCGTCGGACAGACCATACCCCCATCATCCAATGTCCCACCGATAGTACCAACCCCACAGCCTCCGCTGCCACTAACCACGCCCACAGAGCCCCCCCTGCATAGCTCATATAGCAACTACTTCCGGCCCTACACGTCGTCTGGTGTCGTGGGAGGTCCACCAGCGTCAACCTCGCCCTACCGCAACTACTCCATGACCCGCTACTCGTCCACGCCCTACATGATGAGCCAGACCACGTCGACCCACCTGCCCAACCCCCAGACGTACTACCACGAAAGCGCCTTTGGAGGGCTGGGCGACAAGGACATGGATGTGGGCGTTACGTCGTCTGTGGCGTCGTCGTCAGGGTCGAAAAACGAGTTCCGCGTAGCACCGATGCGCAACTCCAAGGCCAAGTTCACGGCCGACGACGACGAGCTGCTGATCGAGCTCAAAGAGAACCAAAAGTACTCGTGGAAACGAATAGCGCAGCACTTCCCCGGACGCACGCCGGGCGCCCTCCAGGTGCGGTACTGCACCAAGCTGCGCAAAAAATCGCAAAACTGGACGCCGGAGGACCTCAAGGACCTGACCAAGGCGGTGCAGGACTACCACAATGAAAAATGGCACATTGTCGCGCAGAAGATGGACAACAAGTTCACCAGCAACGCGTGCCGCGAGCAGTACGAGCTGCTGACCAGCGCAACCAGGTGGCAGTGACGGAACAATATAGGAGGACAGAAGAAGACAGGGGACAACATTGGGTGGATGTATATTATAAATTATTAGAGTACGAGCAGAGCTCTCGGGATGATGAAGAGAAGAGTAGAACCACAGTTTGGTGGATTGTAATTGGGGATTGGTGATGTTGTGAAGCAGACGTTCAGAGAGACTTGACATATACAACACATTCATACAAGTTCAGCAAGTAGTTTTTGGAACAAGTTCAGTAGTTTGTGGAACACAATTTTGGTAGTTTGTCGAACAACAAGATCTGTATGTAGTTATGTCACTGGGAACTCCATCTTCACGATTATGATGATACAGGTTAGGAACATGTTCTGTAGATTGCAGACCACAGCTCATCAGTTTGTGTCACTCACCCTCCTCTCTCCTCACGTCACCTGTGGTCGGTACCTGCGCATTAGCCCCTTTTAGCCGGCTAGTGGCACTAGTGTGTCTAGTTTTGCCTAGTGCGGAGCTAGCTCGAGTCTAGACCAACATGACAGCTAACGGTGGAGCTGTCAGGGTGAAAAACGGCATTTTTAAGAGGAAGACCTTCAGACGGCCGGCAATTGAAGACTTGGAAACCCCGCTGGACCCTTTCTGGGCTTAAATAACTTTAGTTAGACTTTTCCAAGTAGCGTCAGACGTTGTCCAGTATCAGCTGACTATTCTAAATTAGCAGTCTTTCAGCACTAACAGTGACGCGGTCGTCTAAAGATGCCCCTGGGGGGCTTGGATCACGTGTACGCAAACGTGTACGGAAACTTGTGGCTGACTAAACTGCCACGTTTCAATAATACATATAGTCTTCATCCACTCTGCGTTTTTGCTTTTCGACAACGCAAAACCATGTTTGGAATGTGTTTTGTTTCAGAGACGGCTTTGGAGTGCTCTCCTACAGCATGGCGTCCTATTTCAGTAGTTCATAACACCCCAATCTCTCGTTCTCAACAATTGCCTGCTGTTATTACCTGCACAGTTGTAAAGGGATACGCAATCAGGAATCTAATTGGCGCGCAAGCGAGCTTATGGCGCTGAGTCAATGCACTTTTCTTCCGGGGTCTGTGAGGTGGAGAAGATAGCGGAACAAAGTCTTTTTGGACGACGATTGTTTTGATAATTATGAGCGAACACGAGATTATAATAGACTGTAGAGTTGATGACGACCATAGATCTGGCTGCCTCCTTCTCCGACAATCTTTGTTTTGTCTCATTCTCCCGTATTTTGCGATTTTAATCCAACAAACTATGCATTGAGTATCGGCAATAACATCAACATGATATTCACGGCGCTGGGTAAGGGGAAAAGGGAGATGGAGTTGACCAAACAAGTTGGGGTGAGCTGGAGACCATTTATACACTACCCTCTTTTTTGTCACCCTCTTTTTCAGCTCTACAGGTCACTTCGTTGTCGGCGGTGTTTTGAAAATTTGTTTTTTTACGCTGCCGGATATTTCGGAACCGTAGAAACAAGCCGAGTTCCTAGAAACGCTTGCGGGGCGTGTGAGCATCTTTTGAAACCATCAGCTTATCTCTATCGTCAGTTCTCCTCTTTCTGTGTCTTAGCCGAGGCGTATATGAAGCTATATAGCTCGCCTCCTTCGTTTGAACCCCTCCTTGGAGGAATGAGCTCAGTGAGTTCATTGAACCAGTGTTTGCGTGTCCCGCTGTATACTCCAACCCCTGTCTTATCTCTTGCTGCTTCTTTTCTGTATCTTATCCCTCATAACTCACTTTGATTGTCAGTGAAGACATGTCCTTCAGATTTTGACTGATCAATCAGAATTTGAGGATCAATTCTCTCAGCATAATAATCACCGCTCAATCTTCCCTCCAATCAACCATCTATCCTTCTGCGGGGTTTACTCATCCTTGTGTGGCGTTGTTTGTATGGTGTTGTGCAGGAGAGTATACCTCGTGGATAAAATTGAACGTGAAGTAGAAACTTGAGAGATGAAAAATGGCAGGAAATACAAGACGTAATTGCGTAAATACTACAATGGTGTTATAATGTCTATTGAACACGTCCTGAACTTTTGACGTTTTTTTATCGATTTGCGGTACATCTACTAACACTTAAATACAGCTCAGAGAAGCAATATGAGAGGTAGAGAGCTGAGTAAACGCTCAATCTCATCTCTAAGACGCCCTTTTTAACCCCATCAATCTCTCATCTCACCACCTCAACCGTCACATGTTCTATTTCTCTCCTTGTAGACATCGCTATATTGTGCCCACGTTGAGTTCTTCCACAGTGCCCGAAAAGTCTCACAGAGTTGAAATTGGTGTGTAGGAGCAGCCGGACAGCCCTGGAAAAGACTCCATGGAACTCGTCGACCTTTTTCCTCCACTCTAGACCGAGATCTAGACTGTCTTCATCACCAACCTAGGAGGTGAGTCTTGAGAGGGGTTTTCAGAAAACGGAAATGGTTCAAGGAGTTGTTAAAAAGAGGGAAGAGCTGATTGTGAACACTCACAAACGCTTAAATACCTCATCCATCAACTCCCCCAGCTTCTAGGAGTGTTTTTATCCAGCTTTTCTCACATTTGTCTTCCCTCACTCTTCACCACCACTAGCAACTCCAGAAGTCCCCCAAATCCACCCAAACCATCCCGAGTCACAATACTCACTTGTGCAACTCTTACTATCAACTTCACGGCTCTTCTTAGCTCTTCTTAGCTCCAAGTTGTATGCAAAGATAAGTACAGTACTCCTTACTAATTCCGCACACTTGCAGCGTCTCATTTGCCACGTGACTATGCTCACTACGACACAATTGCATCCGCAACCTCTCTGCTATCAATAGCTGCATGTGATTGCGTAGCTTTCATAGAAGCAAGCGAATACGTGGGATGGCGATTGGCAAGCATTAGAAAGCGGTTTTGTGCAGGTTCCAGACCGCCATGGCGCTAACCGTGCGTCCTTGAGCCTGCAGACGCTGCAGAAGATCATAGCAAGATGGGTTTACTGCGGAGTGCTGTCATTGAAGAAGACTTTTTTTCTTTTCTGTTCCAAAAGCCCTTGCCACATTCCGACAGGTTAATAAATGGGCACTTATAGATTGACACCGTGAACCAATAGAACCTTTGTTTATCATATATCTATGAGTACAAGTCCACAAGGTGGTATTCACCGTGTCCAGTTTTTTTTCTGCCGCACCATAAGCGTGGCACACTAAACTAGCCTGTCTCTGTCGTCGTCTCGCATTTTAGTTCCGTTAGGCTAAACTAGTTCGAATCGTCATGTGGCGGAGGGGAAACGAGCTACTAGCTCGGTGTCCGTGAGCTGGAGGTTCGGCTAATGTATCATATGAGCGTCGGCAGCTGTTATAATATGATAGTGATGGAGATGGCGATCTGACAGGTGTTATTATGTCAGGCACATTTCAGCAGATATGATTGCCAGATGTTTACTTGTATGACAATATAGGAGACTTGTCCTCCGAGTCAACCATAAGCCGCACTTGCGAGAAACGTATCCGGCGACTATAAATAACAATTGCACGGTCAAATTAGGTGGGTGATAGGGGTGGGTGTGATACAGAATTATTGAAAATAGAGAAAATGTCATTCTGGCTTGAATAGAGATGTTGGAGCTCTGGGGAGTTCATTTTTGGAATTTTCATGCCTGTTTTATTACGTGGACAACTTCTCTTGTCTATCTACTGGCTATGCACGCTTTGAGGTCTCAGCAATACTATGGACTTACAGTATCATAAGAGCATATGTCAATATACTGTATCGGCGGTAAGCAAGCTTGGGGAGTTGACGACTTGGAAAATACGCCTCAAATGTCCACAGTCAGACGTTTTCTATGTTTCCATTTTCATTTTCTCACCCTCAAATGTTCGTTTCCCGTTTGGGGAGCTGTGCATGACGATGGTGCAAGTTCTCGGGCCGAAAGACAACCAACGGAGATCGTGTGAGTTGGGGCTTGTGAGTGGACGGCAGGAGAGTATGAGTAAAGACTCCAGGTGGAGTTTGGAAGTCTGGTGAGTATTCTGTGGTTGAGAGTGTGGTGCTGAGGGAAAAGAGGGGTAAAATGGGAAATGAGTGGAAAAAAGTGGATGATAGGGGTGATGAGTACTTGGGGAGTTGCTTGAAAAGGGCGTAATAGTGCTGTGAAGTAGCTGCTCCTTTTCCTGACTCTTTTGCTACCATTTGTTGATGTTTTTGTTGTACCATTTTCACCGTCTATCTAGCAAGACAGAAGTAGGCGGATAGGACACAGATATAGACAAGTGGAGTTGGATCTTCTGTTGAGTAGCTGCTAAAGTACCTACCTCAACTAATGTCTACTTTCCATCACTTCACCACAGTATTTTTTTCTCGAGTCATTTCTACATCATATGAGCAACAACAATGAGATACAGCACACTTAGAACTGGAAGCTATAGAAGGCTGAGAAGTTCTGAAACTGAACGACTAGAAGAGTTTGTGCCATTTACTAAATCTCTTGAGTTCTTTTGACTATTGATGCTGCTCATGTCGATGACTTTCTGGTGTGCTGGAATAGGTGGCTTCTTAGAACTGTGTTAGAGAACAAAGACACGAGGAATATGGGGGAAGACTTTGATTTCCTGATGTTTGAGAGACTATTGGCAGCACAGTACCTCTTTCATAGTGTCATCGATCTTGCTCTTCTGCTTATTCACTGTCTAAAACTTCCGTCAAGTAATGCCAACTATACTTGAAGAGTGATGACTAATCTTCAACTATTCTAGTTGACATCTGAGGGGTAAGTTTGTCATGCTCTATACATTGTGAACTGAAACTTGACAGTAGCTAGAGAGACGCTATCAATGGATACTATGAGCTTGTCAATTGACGTGAAGCACTTGACCATTGTATGACCATCATCTCCTCTTATCTCAAGCACTGTGATTCCAGCCTACACCTCAATGGGGTTTGTATACTGGAAGAAGTTGAGCATTTGCGTTTGATGGCAAGTTCTCCAAAGATGAATAGATAGCATACCTTCTTGTTTGTCTTCACTAAGGCAGTTATACACCTCCTTGGTTGGACTGTGAGTGAGTCTACTATTACAGCAGTATCAAGACACTTGAAGAAGACCACTCTTTGAGCTATTGAACCGTATAAGTTTGAATCTACCTGCCTATTGAAGTAGCAGGATTGTCTTAATAAGAAGCCACGGTTTTCCCATTTTTTTCGTCTACATTCTGGTACACATTTCCTCTCATGTCAACATCTGAGCTTGTCTTGAAGGAGACCTTTCACCAAGGCATAATCTCGTAAAAATACACAACGAAAGACAGGAAAGCTCACTTCGCTATTCTGATTCTTAGCTGATTACTACCAACTCCATTTCCTCTTTTTCTGCATTTCCCTCACCTCACTTGTCTGCGATAAGGTTGCGATAAGACTTTACAGGTGCATTATCGAAACTCAGTCATTTTCAGAGTGTGAGTCAACGAGAGGCAGAAAGAGAGCCGTAATGTTATTCTCCGGTGTCGTCATTGATTGTCGGACCGATTGTTTCTGTTGCTGGGTTTTTTTCGAAAATAGTGGGGTTTTTGGGAGTGGTTTTTGATGATGTTCTTTTTCATATCGTTTCAACAAAGAAGAGAATTGAAGGGGGTAGAATAGGGCTTAATTGTGAGGGAATTTATCCAGAAATGCCTCACACTATGATAATCTGATGAGGAGAATACAATATGACGTTTTTAGTAGCAATTGAGTGGGATTTGAGCGAGTTGAACATGTTCTCGTTTTAGTCATTGTTCTACATGAATGATGAAAGACTCGAACTACCGGTACTTGCAATTGTGTACCTGAAAAACTATCTCAAGTTATCTGAGTGATTTGCTGCTAAACTGCAACATCACTCTTTGAAGCCAGCAAGATGTATTTGGTTATCATGATGATTAATGGTGAATGTTCTGACGTTCTTCTCTCACTGATAGTTAGATATGTCAAGTAAACACATAATTAGTTGAGCATGCTACTTGGATATATGAACACCCTCCATTGAGCTAAGCAGAAAATGAGTCAATAATGGAGACAAACTGACATGAATGACACAGCCAAGACAGTCATGAAAAAAGGGTTCATATCAATCAACTCCAAGATCTTCAGTCTCTCACAATCTTTTCAGCTGACTAATGACACCCCCCACTACGCTTACGTAATCACCCCACCTCACTCACCTGACGCGTCTTATGACCCCCAATCCACCCTCATAACCTCTCCAACACCCCCAATAGCCTCACCTCCTCTCTTCACCCCTTTGCTACCATTCTCCTTATCGTCTGTTCACATGAGACCCTGACACATTTGAGTTTGATGACGTTGAAGAATAGACCTTGGAGGGTGATGTGGGTGATGAAGAAATGGTCAAAGTTGAGTGTTCAAGTCACGTGACCAGTAATCGAGTACATATCTCTATGTGCTTACTAATACAGCATTGTTCTCTGTTCTCCCCTTACCCCCCTACTTGTACCCCTCATGCACGTCTCGTGTTTTTTTGGTTTGGTGGCACGTCTCCCGGGAGACGGAATAGCGTTTATCATACGCCAGATGCGTCTATTCAGGGGTGTGTTTTTTTGCGGCGTGGTGGCGCGATAATATGGCCATGTGCCAGTCTTATATATTCTTCTCGGCCGTCCCATCACACCCATGTCGTCACTTTCCCCCCCAGCATGCCCCAAACGTCGTATCTCAGAGAAGTCGACCCCTACCGCAGTAAGACTCCGTCGCAAATAGAGTTGCATGTCCCAAACAACACAAACAGCTTTTTGGCTTCTCACCACTCTCACCACTCCATCTCTCCTCCCAGAGCCTTTTCCTTCATGTCTCGCAACACGCCCTCGCGCTTCTCCAACTACTCGGGCACGTCCGGCACACAGAGCCCCAGCGACACGCTGTCCGAGTCGCGAAAACGCCAGTCGAAAAAGGACGAGGCGATCCGACGCAAGCTGGAGACAGATCTCAGTAAGCGATCCCATGTGCGGCCCAAACCGGCCAAGAAGATTGTGTCTGGTACGGTCATGGCGCTCAAACCCAGCCCGGCCGTGACCATCAAGCCCAAGACGTCTGTGTCCGAGGCTGCGCAGCTCATGAGCGCCAAGCGGGAAAACTGCGTGCTGGTGATTGAGGACGACAACATTTCGGGCATTTTCACAGCCAAGGACCTGGCGTTCAAGGTCGTGGGCTCGGGGCTGGACGCCTCCGTCACCACCGTCGACCAGATCATGACCCGCAACCCGCTGTACGCCACCACCGACACCAGTGCTACCGAAGGTCTCAATCTCATGGTCTCCAAGGGTTTCCGTCATCTTCCCGTGATGGACGAAAACAATGAGGTGTCTGGTATCCTGGACATCACCAAGTGCTACCATGAGGCCATGGAGAAGCTGGAGCGGGCCTACCAGAGCTCCAGAAAGCTGTACGACGCCCTGGAAGGCGTGCAGACCGAGCTGGGCTCCTCGCAGCCCGCGCAGATCATCAACTACGTCGAGGCCCTCAAACAACGCATGGAGGGCCCCGACCTGGAGTCTGTGCTCGACGGCACGCCGCCCACGTACGTCGGCGTGCGCACCACGGTCTACGAGGCAGCCTCGCTGATGAAGCAGAACCACACGACGGCCGTGCTGGTGACGGACCACGACCAGGTCAAGGGCATCTTCACCAGCAAGGACGTGGTGCTGCGGGTCATTGCCGCCGGGCTGGACCCCAAAAACTGCTCCGTCATCCGCGTCATGACGCCGCACCCGGACGTGGCGCCCCAGAACATGTCCATCCAGGTGGCGCTACGAACCATGCATGAGGGCCGGTACCTGAACCTGCCCGTGATGGGCCCCAACGCCGAGCTGGTGGGCGTGGTTGATGTGCTGAAACTCACCTATGCCACCCTCGAGCAGATCAACACCATGAGCACCGGTGACTCCGAGGGCCCCGCGTGGAACAAGTTCTGGATGTCGCTGGACGACGGCAGCGAGGCAGGCAGTGAAAGCAACTCGCACAACCGCATCATGTCGCCCGTCTCGGTGTCGTCGCCCGAGGTGAGCCACTCGGAGCTGGCCCAGTTTGGCGTTGGCGAGGTCGGACCCTCGGACTCCATCTCCACCGACGGCTACGACCGCCCCGGGTCCACCGCGGCAGGCATGATTGCAACTGTGCCGTTCCAGTTCAAGTTCAAGTCGCCCAGCGGCCGAAACCACCGGCTGACGGTGGTCCCCAACGCTGGCGTCTCTGCTCTGCGCAACTCCATCACCGACAAGCTGTCTGTGGCCGACGTGGAGCTCGTGACGCAGAGCTACGCCATCAGCTACATTGACGACGAGGGCGACATTGTGGCGATCACGTCTGACCAGGACCTGCTGGACGCCGTGAGCATCACCCGACGGGCTGGTCTGGAGAAGGCCGATCTGTTCATCCACCATCCCGACAACGAGGTCAAGCCCGTGGTGACGCAGAAGCTGGAGGACTCGGTCGAGATCCCCGTGAAGCCTGCTGCTCCCGCTGCGCCTGAAATCATTCCCGGAATCAGCAACGATCTGTTGTTGCCCGGTGCGGTGGCTGTGATTGCCGCTGCTTGTGCTGTCGCTTTTAGTCTTGGACGGGCGAGATAAACAGAAGTAATCTGTGTGAGCGTGTCGAAGCAAGTCCAGGAAAAACAATGAAGAGTAGCTGGGACGATCAGCTGCGGCTGAATACGTCTCCATACAACCGTGAGTACTCCACGAGCCAAAGATATATAGGAAACTAATAAAAATGCGATAACCTGATAAGAAGGGAGGGGTAATGGAAGGTGTAGTTGGGGAAGGGCTGAAGTGATACAAATAGAGATGCTAGAAGGGGGACTGTTCAGGTACAAGAATGTCAACAGTGTTTGTATTGACTTGCACTTGTGCTGGTATTGCTACTTAAAGAAGAAGATTGATTACTTGTATTGTGGTTGTAATTGTGGGTAAGAGGAACAATGGGATACTTAAGCTACAAGGCAAGAGCAAGAGGAGAGGGCTACAAGTACAAGTGCAAATGCTCAACCGAAGGTTGAGGCTGATCAATTGATGTTTGTGTTGGTTGCGTTGAATTGGAGACACGAGGTTTCGGTTGATAGAGGGCTAATGAACATACAAGTCTTCTAATCATGTGGTGCTGCTATGACGTTACCATTTAAGACAGCCCCAATTGTCATGTGGAGACTTTCGACCGATCAAGTGGTTCTACTTTCAGAGTTCCAAAGCAACCCCCTCAAGGACCTGTCAAATCCCCATGTCTATATATTGTCCTACTATCTCGAGTACAATTCAGCCTCAGCATTACTTCTTGACCCACCAATGAAAGCCCTATCACAATCAATGTGGAAATACGCCCACCCATTTTCTCGCAATGTGTGCAAGCTACGTGTTGGGCTTTTGACTGTGAATAAGAGTCGGCCTTTGATGGTGTCATATAAGCCACACTATACCCCCTTTGCTCCCTTGAACACCTTGTACAGATCTTTTCACAAGACTGCCGGAGTGACCAAATCCAATGACAAGGATCAGGTGAGGCAAAATGAGGCTGTTGAAGAGGAGGAGGATTTGGATGAAGAATGGGAGTACAACCCAGAGGATTATGAATTCCCCCTCCATTTCCCATTCCGCAATGATGACGGCTCTTTTTATTACTCTATCGATTTGGGATCTCAGTTCCAGAGTGATTTCAATCGATGTGTAGACTTGGACGAGATTGTTCTGCCTGCAGAAGTTATCACCAACACTGACGAGACCAAATGGGTGGAGTTGGTGACTGATCTTGAACTCTGGTTCAAAATCTACCCAAAAGACCCTTCCAAGGGTTTTACTCGAGCTGAGGTACTCACCCACATTAAAAACATCCATGAAGATCTGTACAAGGATTTCGAGGAAGACGGTGAATTTTCCATGGAAGCAGGGGTTCTTTATGGTGTTGCTTACCACTACGAGGAGAACAAGATTCAGCTTCATGTTCACCCAAAAGGTCCCGTTATGGTTGAATGGTAATTGAAAGTTGTTTGGATTATCGGAAAATGATTGAGCTGTAGGGTGAGATATGACTAGTGCCGTGATTTGTGCTTCTGTAGCCAAGTAGTTCACCAATAGATCATAGCAGAATGTATTGATCTCAGCAGAATATATGTACAGTACTTGTATGTAGAATCTCTCATGTTCTATAGCTATAGAACACAGATCAATGAAGATACAAGCACGATGGCGGAGGAAGGGGCAGTAGTGTGTGGGTGCTTACTAAGGGTATGACTGAGGTGTTACGGCTAGAGCAAGAGGAAGGAGCAAGAATCGGGTGTTATAGTTGTTCTTGTTTTTGTGGCTGAAGTCTGGTCAAATGATGTCTCAACGGCACTGTTGAACTGGATTCAAATGTTGCGTTTTGGTGTGGCAATATGTGGTTCCTGATTATCCAGCATAATCCTTGGAATGAAGCTAGGGAGAGTCAATGTGGAGTGTTGATTGAGGGAGAAAATGTGAGAAAATGACGAAACAACCCAATATCCGCAAAGTGAATGCTCAATTGAGCTTCATCATCAGCTCCTTTTATTTCCCCCGATTTGTCCCGATTTTACTCCATTTTCCCTAATAATTCCCTTCTTTATCCACCTCTTATTCACTCCCATCATACGAGAATGCAACCCAACGCGCGTCAAAATAAGGTTCCGAAATTGGATCCAGTCATGAGACGGAAGGGGTAGTTGTAAGGAGTAACTGAGGCAGTGAAAATTATTTGACCACGAAATGCACTTGACCCACGGCATCCACAACAAGTTTCCTTACTAATTTCGTCTTTCCTTCAATTTCCAAATTTGTTCGCCGCCCAACTCGAACACACAACCCCCTCCCCCCCACTCCTCCTTGCTTCATCCACTTATCTTTCTCCACGCGTCACGTGTGGACCTGTCGGCTTCACCATGAAAGACTCGTATATTCCGCCGCGGCTGCCGACGGAAATCCTGCTGAACATTCTCGATCTGCTCGAGCTCAGCGACCTTATAGCCTACAGTGATACCTGCCAGACTTTCCGGGCTGATCTGCAGTCCATAGATACCACGTATGTGCGGAACCGGGTTCAGAAACGGGTTCCGTGGATGCAAGTTGAGCAGGCTGGCTCGAATTTGCGCTCCTGGAACGAAGCTGCTCGTCTGGTGCTCAGTAGAGCTGATTCGATGATGCGAGTTCGAAACAACCAGTGGACAGTTTTTGTCCATGCGGACTTTTCGCGGCATCGTCCGTACCACCAGACGGTCTATGTGGATCCTGTGGACCTGAACGGGCCGTTGCCGGACGATTTTGAGCCGATTTTCGCCGAGGCGCCGTTCAATTTGCCCTGTCCGATCCCGAGTCATGTGCAGGGAGGCGTTTTGCACTTCAACAAGCGAGAATTCAACCTCAAGACGTTTGTGAGCTCTGCGGCGCCCGTGGAGGTGCCCGAGGAGCCGAAACCGAAGAAACGCAAGGTCGGCCGACCCACGCTCAAGCCTCCTCCTCAGCCCAAGGAGCCTCCGTTCGAGGAGACGTTCACCTCTCCCAGCGGGCTCAGGGTCAAGACGTGCCACGAAAACTCGACGATACGATGTCTGGGCGAAAACGAGCGGGTGGTGTGGATCTGGGAGCTTCGTCCGGACCCGCGGTCGCGAAAACAGCGTGCGAATCCGCTGAGAATGCAGTACTTGATCGACAAACCGAGCTGCAGTCGAACGTCTGATGGAGAGACCTTGTTGTTCGACAGAAACGACGATAGCTCTCTGCTGGTGCCTCACGATGTCGACTTTGATAACGTGCTTCTGGCAGGCAACGCAGGACTCATTGGGTTCACTCGAGAACACGCAGCATCAGGAGACGTGTCTGTCATGTACTACGATCCCAACCCGAAGAACAGATTTGTGCGGCAGATTGCGTGTGTCGACTCCTCGTGGGCGCGGGGTCTCGAGATTCTGGCCTACGAGGGAGTGCTGTACATCTACAAAGGCGACGTTTTGACGCCACTGTGGGGCGATCTCGAGTACCATCCCGTAGCACCTCGAATCTCGGAGCCTCTGTTTGCCAAGCTGGGCTTTGAGGATCTCCGAAGCGACGACTACGTGCAGAAGAATGGTCCCATGAAGGTCACCAAGGTTGCTACTGGCGTGAGACCCGAGATGAAGGCCATGAATCTCGTGCAGAGTTTAGAGGGACCTGCAGACCGAGGAAGACACAACAGGCTGGTAAAGTCCAAGGACGGACGGTTTGTCGCTTCTAGGTTATCACGTGGACGAATTCTGGCGGATATCAGTTCAGGAACGACCTATATTGTCAAAGACGAGGGAGATGAAGACGGTAACCAGAACTTTGTGTTTGCAGGAAGAACCAAGGACGACAAACCTGTGTTCTACAGATGGAAGCGGGAGTTTGGACTCGGGTTCCTGGCCAACCTGGAAAAGATCCAGAGGAAGGACAGATCGAGCTTTTACCTCATGCCCAACCCAGACGCCTCTACTGACCTGACTCTTCCAGTACGAGCCGATCTACCCGCTCCTATTCCGCTCATGCGCTTTTCTCCAGGCACTGCGGCTTTCTCGCGAGTCATGCTGGGTATGGATCCCAATCCTCCGCCTCCTCCTCCTCCCCCCAAACCGGAAATCATTCCGGAACACACGGTGCAGGACCAGAGAGCGTTGACGACAGATCGACAGCTCAAGGGAGGCGAAACGACCCGCATGGACGACTGGCTGGACTCGAGCCACAAGTTTGAGACCCACGAAGAGAGCCTCGCGACGATTGCGGCGAGAAAGGACGCAGATGTGGCGCTCCTCAACAAGAGGAAGAGCAAGATCAAGCTGTACAGGTTCGATAGACCCAGATGGAGGATCTGAGGAGGGAGATGGATGCAGGGAATATACATTAATATTTATTATCACTAACAGGGTAGAAGGGCTGCGGAGTAGTCGAAGCAGCAAATAACGGTTTATAGGACCATATTCGTCTCTCAAGACTCTGTATAGCTCTGAGTCGCATGTCTCAAACTGTCCTGTTTAGAAGATCAAGCATCTACAGAACTTGGCTGAAGTTTAGGAGACACTTTGGACAGTATCAGAACAGTCTACAGGCATTCAATAGTATCAACGTCTACTTGTAGCTAGTGATACATCAATGTCAATTGAGAAGCTCCAAGCTACTGGTGCCTGTACAGGACTTTGTCACGAATCTAAGAGACAGCAGAAGACAGGACCTTGAATATACCACAGTGCCAGTCGGTGTCTCGTTCAACTAACGCCTGTTGATTGCTACATCGTTAAGAGGATTACTTCCAGAGAAGACCTCTTGACCTGCTTCTAGGTGGCTTGGCTATTCTAACATAACCACCATCGTCTGTAGACCCAGTAGTTACCAAACATGTAAATCACCAAGACTGCTAGACATACTACACCTACTCCATAACCATACCACCTACTTGTACAATACCCAAGCTACACACTCTTCCTTTGAAACCCCGTACCCAAGCTACACTCTCCCTTTAACACCGCGTACTCAAGCTTCGCACTCGTTCCCGGTGCTCTCGTGCACTACAACCCACACACTCGAGCTCCGCTCTCTTGTGTTATACGTCCGAGTACTCGTGCTTCGCACTCGTGCTCTCCTTCAAGTCGTGTACTCGTGCTGCGCACTCGTACTCTCTCAATCATCAATTCTATTATGCTTACTCGGGCTTCTCGCCGGTGCTGAGCTTGCCGTGTCGCTCTCTCCACACGCCGGCAGCGGCGTTCCACTTGGCAATGTCGGACTCGGGGGTCACGCCCTCCCGTCGTCGGGTGTAGGGCAGGGTGGCGCTGGAGACCCACAGGGCCAGGCCGACGGCAATGCCGGTGGCAAACAGGCCGTTGAGCTTCCAGTTGGAGGGGTTGGCCCACCAGCCTCCGGTCATGGAAATAACGTCTTTAGGGAATGGATATCGTCCTCCGCCCTGGGTTAGTATGAGCCAAAGAGCCAAGCCAATGAGCCGCTTGCGGCGAGTTGGCGGTGAAGGGGTCTACATATGTGATTGTGTGTGTCTAGTCTGTGTGACTCCCGTCTGTGTGTGCCTCTAGTATCTGAGCATCTCCATTCTCTCAGGGCCTGCTACCTCTGAATGTATCTGTCTTCACGTATGATAAACAAGAGAAGAAGACACCTCGTCATCTCACTCTTATATATCCACAAGGACACAAAGACTCAGACCCTCTTGCTTCCCCTCAGTGACACGCCAAGTGTCGTGGTATGTCGCATGACTTCTTATCACCAAGTCAACTCTCCCATTCACCTCTCACACAGTCTAATGATGAACATAGGACATGGCTCACAGTGGGAATAGCTCTGTCATACGTCTCCTTCAGGTATCACTTCCATTGATCACACAGTCACACAATCATCACATCTCTACCACCACCACATTGGTCACCCCCACCTCCCTTTGAAAGGCCGTAATTGGACGGGAAAAAAAGCCACGTCATCCTCATCACCCGCGCTAGTCGAAATAACGCATTCTTTCCCTTTGAAACTCCCTCATTTCCGCACTCACCATTTTGATATATGTTGCAGTTAGTGTGTGGATTACCTTTCTGCAAACCTCGAGTTATGGGACGTCGGTGATTGGTGGTTGGGACAAAACCTTATTATGCTTAGTAATGATTATGTAAGCCAAAAACGAAGGGGGAGAAGATGAGCGGAAAAAGGGAGTCAAAATTATATGGAATGAGAGCGTCGATATATTAGTAGGGACTGAATTATTTGTTTTTCGCATTTTTAAAGCGGACAAATCGTTGAAAATTGTACCGAGCCCGGACAGGTCAAATTGCTTACATAAGCACGACTACATAAGCAAATGGTTACGTAATCAAAGCCAGCACTTATTTTCAACTGAAAAATGAGCAATATCTGACAATATGACTCTACTCCGCTAACGTCACACAAGTCACGATTTTTCCAACCACACATTCTCTTCAGATCAACAGTTTTTCCATCATGTTGAATTTTCACTAGTCACGCTACCTGATCAGGTTATGACTGTTGTTTTGGAAGACGGAAAATAGCGCTAGAGTTGGGAGGAAAACCCAAGCCGTGTTAAAAAACTCCGCCTAAAACATCCCCATCATTTAAACCTTAATCCAATTACTCATTTTTGCACTTTTCACTCACCTCCACGACCCTAACCCTGTGCATCATGAAAATTTCCCAATCGTCTCTGCACACCTACCTTGTTTCAAATCAGCTCCACCCCCCTCTTCAGGATGATTCGAAGCTGCCGACTTTTGCGGGCGTCCCGGTGCCCCGCTGCCGTCAAGCGGGCGTCCCACGTGACTCTCACCCCCGTGCGATTCTTCCATTCCGACTACAAGCCGACCAAGGTTCCCGAGGCTCCGGCCATGGACCCAGCAGCTCTGCGGTACCCCAACTCGGATCTCAACCCTCGGTGGCGTGACGTTCCCAAGGGCGACGGCCAGGTGTCTGCTAACGTGGCCTTTCAGTCTCCTGCTCTCAAGACTCTGCATGCTCGTCTGGGACTTCCCGATTCTCTTCCCTTGGCTACGCTGGCTCAGTGTCTGACCTGTCCTGAGGCCGATACAGTTGGTGTAGACGGCCGAAAGCTGGCCGACAACTACGGCATGTCCGTGTTTGGCGGCTCGCTGCTCAAGTACCACGTGACCGAGAAGTTTGTCGTCCAGTACCCTCGTCTTCCCCTCCCTATTCTCAACTCGCTGCTGGACTCCCATCTGTCCCTGCGATCTCTGACCCGTCTGGCCGAGAGCTGGGGTGTGGAGACGGACCGACGGTCGGCCTTTGAGCGGCACATGCAGGACGATTCCCTGGCATCCACTCTTGGTTACCTGCGATACAAGCCTGCCGAAGATGACGTCAGCAACCACAAGGACGGCGTGTTTGACGCCTACACGCCCCGCGCTGAGGTGCGCAAGCACGACGCCAAGCAGAAGAAGAACAGCGAGCACAACTACGACTCCAAGGTGTTTGTGTTCGACTCGTCAGCTCCCGAGGGCTACGAGCGAAGTGCTGCCAGATTCGTGCAGTCTCTGGTGGCAGCTATCCACGCACACGTGTCTCGAGACGAGGCGCTCAAGTTCATCGACAACTTCATTCTGTCGCGAGCCGTCAACGTCGAGTCGCTCTTCTCCTTCACCCAGCCCCACAAGGAGATTGTGCGAGTTTGTGCTCGAGAGGGTCTGGAACGACCTGAGGCTAGACTCATGGCCGAAACCGGACGTCTGTCGCAGGCCCCCGTGTTTGTGGTGGGCGTCTTTTCGGGTAAACACAAGCTCGGCGAGGGACAGGGAGCATCTCTGCACGAGGCCAAGATCCGAGCCTCCGTCAACGCCCTCAAGGGCTATTACCTGTACTCGCCCATTGAGCAGACCAGACCCCAGGACGAGGGGTACACCGGGACTTTTATCGATAAGGGACCGGTTGTTATTTAGTGTATATAGCACGGAACTCGGGTAGAGTGACGTAAAATTGATTGATGAATTCAGCCCGGAACTCGAGCAAAGCGAGTGTTCCGTCTAAACTCGTACAACCAGAACTCGAGCGAAGCGAGTGTTCTGTCCCAAATGATTTTAAGAGTACCGGTATTCTGTAGGGTGTGTGTCCATACTTGTAGCTACAGTTCCATCCCAACCAATTTTAGTGGACATTCTCTAGCGAGTATTGTTGTGGAACTCGAACGAAGCGGGTGTTCTGTCTCATCTGACTTAGGTACAGCAAGCATTCAGTATGTACCGTAGGATGTTACTATGGTGACCATTTTGTGGTATTGTTGGGAGTATTTCGTCTCAACTTATGAAGTGAGAACTACAGTATGCAATTTAATTTAGAGAGTGTTGTACAGGTACCGATACTTGAAGCTACAGTGGGTACCATATTGTAGTCTGTAGCGATGTAGTGAGACTTTTCTAGGAAGTAGATCTAAGCGAGTGTTCCTTTAAAACCGGGTGAGTATGTGGTAGCCATTGGAAGGGAGTTGTAGCTATAGTCCGTCTCTGCTGACTTGGGTGAACATTCAGCACTTGTAGCAGGCATTTGTGAGTTGTCTCAATGAGCAATCTTTAACTAGCACAGTTCAGTCCAAACCAATATCGGTGAGCAGTATAAGCAGTCTAGTCAGTGGAGCTGTCTGAAGGCTTTTCATTGAAGCTCTCTTCAGCTGTCTAGTCAGTAAGCTGTCTCTGTAGAGAACTAGGGATATCATTGAAATGTCTCATTTGAGCAGAGGAAAGATGATTCTGATATGATGAGTACATTGGCGAAGCTCTTCTGATTAAACTGGTACATTCCGGTCCTGTTTCGACTTATCCAGAGCTCTATGGTTGGTTCTCAAGTTGTGACCTCTTTAGTTGATGAGCTAAGTAAATGAGGTCCCATTGTAATTCTTAGAAGTAGCACAACTCGAGACTTTGTAAGATGAATGAGAAAAAATAAGCTGCGTAGCAACTAATAAAAGCACCATATAAAACCTCCAACTTTTCCCACACTTCCACCACCTCTGGAACCTCAAATACTAACCCCCAGCCGTGTTTTTCTCTTAACTAAGGATCAACAAAGTTAACATGGGAAGAACGCATTCTACGGCACAACACCAATATATGCAAATATTGTATGACAAGTAGTAGACATTATAGTACTGTCCGAATTAGAAGCAAATTCTGAGCAAAATGGGATACCTCTGACTACCCTCCACCATAGTAATAATTGGAGTTATGAGCTGCTATTTCCATCAGGTCAGAGTATACCTTAGGAACTCACCCAAGCCGTAAAGGTCTGAATTGTACAGTTTCTGTGGTTATTCTTTAACATAAAACAAATCTTACAGTAAAATTTCTTCAACCTATCAACACTCCACTTCACGTCAAAGCTCAGATACGTCAACAAAACAAAACTCACTATTAGGTGGTGCTTTCCAAAGTATACTCACCTTACAGCTCTAGATCTATAGCTCACCCCCCTTCTAAATCAATGCATTTCTACTATACAGCAATCTCCTTTGGAGCATTGTACTCCAACCATTTAACCGCCTCCTGTTCATTTCCTTTGTTCTCCTCAATAGCCACAGACAGCCATTCTCTCGAGTACTGTGAGTTTTCTGCCTGGAAATCGACAAAGTTCTTCCGCTTGGTCGTCTTCTCGTCCACGCAGAAACTGGGAGCAGAAATCTCCTTGATGAGACCCATCACCTGAGCCATGGTGGGCTTGGCAATCAACCCAGAAGACACACAGTACGAGTTTCGACAACTGCTCTTGCCACATCCTTTCGTCAGCTGAATGACATACCGTCTTTCAACACGTGACTTGAGTCTGGCACCTGTAGGATCGTTGACAGAAGAGTACAACGGTCCAAAACACGTGTCGCAAAGATCAAGGGCATTGCTACCTCGGCTTCTGATACAAAGCGTGTTGGAACACAACTCAGGAGCAATCTTGTCACGTGTGGCGAGCGTGTGCAGTTTCTGATGACTAAGCAGGTCTCTCAGCCGCACGGGTTTCTTGCAAACGTGACAATCAGTAGTTTTGGCACCACAGGCACTCTCGTGACCCGAGTAGCCGGAAATCAAGTCACGTGCAGAAGCAACGTCACGTGGGACTCTCAGGTGACAGAACCGACACTCATGCAGACCCAGAGGACACTCAGTGTGCTTGTGGAGAGCCAGTGTGGTGTGGTTGGAAGCCTGGAAGCCACAGGCACACGGATCGGGAGAAGTGTGGGAGTAATGCATGTGTGTGTCACGTGACTCAACACTATCTCCAAACTTGTCACATGACTCGCAATGCCAATGAGCTTCTCGTGATTCTCCTCGTTTGAAAACATGGCCACAAATGTCAAACTTGTCACAAGGGGTGTTGTTTCGAGCACAAAAGTTGGAATGAAGAGTGTAGCTCTGGTTGGGAATGTAATTGTTGCACGTGGGACACTTTGTCGAGTCAGCAGGAGCGTCATCTGCCATTTCCTCGTCCGCAATCTCAATAGTGAAGTTGTCAACACTCAAATCATCTTCACTCCAAATGTACAACTCCTGTCCGAAAGGATTACTAGCTTGAATGTCGATGGAGCCGTCAAAAGTAGACCAAATGAAAGAAGTAGGGGAAGTGTCTTGGGAGATGCCAACGAAAGCTTTGGAAGAGGAGATGGTCACGTGACTGAACTTTTCCAGCGAAATCTTGGCCTTGGTGGGTCCCGAAGAAAAAGGGAGAGAAGTGACGGAGCTGAAATCGAGCGTGGAGAGATCGGTATCACGTGACTTATCATGTGACTTGGTTTCCTCCCCATCAACCCCCACAGGAACCAAAACGTCCAGATTAACATCAGTGTCGACAATGCAACAGGTCGAAGCTGGGGACAAACTGTCGACCACAAACTCGAGGTCACGTGACGCATCGGACGGATTACTAATCACGATATTCTGGCCCACCGTCAACGCAGTGTAGTTTGCTCTCAGGGCTGCTTCCAGCAGTGCCTCATAATTATCCACCTGGTACTGGTCACGTGGCTTGAGAGTCATGTCTGTGGCCAGCGGTGTGTCACGTGACACAGCCACGTCGACGACAGTCCCCTCGTCGGTCCTGATATTGTCCAGGACGACTTTTGGAACAGCGACGGATCCCGATTCGGCTGTGAATTCCTTGACGCCCACTGTGGTCACGTGAGAGTCACGGGGGTTCTTGCGGTCACGTGCCCTCAGTGTAAACAGCAGAGGACGGGGCAGATCGTCTCCGAATTCAGCAATCAGTGAATCCAGGACGTCTGCCGGTAGAGTGATTTTGTCACTGTATTTGTGTGGTGATGTGTATGCAGTTAGTTTCATGAAGACCGATTTGTGATGAAGTTGTTGTAGTTCTTGAATATGGTAGTGTCTATCTTCTAGATCTGAGTGCTTTGAACAGTGTCTTGATCAGTGTCTTGAGGGTCGTTAATTTGAATCAGAAATGCGGTGGTCTATCGTAGTGGCGTTTCTGTGCCTCTGATTGTTCAGTTGTTCAGTTTGGTGGATGTAAAAGTTTCGTTTGAATGTTTGAATCAGTCTTGGGTGAATCAGTGTATAAATAAATCGCCACATGTTGAGTTTGAGCAGAGGGTGCATGTCAGCTGCACATCTTGCAGATGGAAGATTCGAGAGGGAGATGATGACAAATAGGAAGTGGAGAAGGTGGCGATGATTGCGTCATAGTGGCGAGACATGATGGGGGTGGACATGCGGTGATTAAGTGAGATAAGGGATTTGAGTGGTTTTGAGGAAGAGAAGGTGTATAAGTTGGGTGATGAAGTGTGGCAAAGGATCACTTGTAGGTGGAGTATGACCGAAGAAGTGAAGACAAGCATTTGAATATCTTTATCAAGCTCATAATAGTTGACCCACAAATTTTCAGCTAATTATCTCTCTTCTAGCACTACTGAGAGTCATTCTCCTAAAGAGTAGTATTACTTAAGGTTGACTAAGTAAAATACAGTGTATCCAACTACCATACTCAAACCACACAAAGATCACCACCCAACTCCGTCAAAAGTTAAGATAAAACCACAAACTCATTTTTGAGCCCCAACTTCATCTTAAGCAATCTCCTTAAGCCCCACGGTCTGTTTTTCAGCGTCTATTAATCACCCCACATTCATTCTTATCTTTTCTCTTTCACCTCCGATTATGCACGATTAAAGTTGCAACATCTAAAAATTTCATCTCCAGATCATTCTCTTCACATCACCACCATGAAATTACCACTCATAGCTATCGTAGGGACCACTGGTGTTGGCAAGTCCAACTTCTCGATCGAACTAGCTAAAGCGATATCCGGAGAAATCATCAATGGCGATTCCATGCAGGTTTACCAGGGGTTGAACCAGATTACTAATAAACACCCCATGGAGGAAAGGGAGGGCGTTCCACATCATCTCCTGGGTCACGTGAGCTGGAAGGAGGAATACGGCGTGCACAGATTCGAAGATGAGGTGCTGACTAAGATCAGGGAAATCAGAGAACGTGGAAAAGTGCCGATTCTCGTAGGTGGGACTCATTACTACATCCAAAGCGTTCTTTTCAAAGAGAATATCGTGAAAATCCCGGAAAAAAGACAGCTGACTAAGCACGAAATTGAGATTCTCGACACGGAAGACCTATGCTTGGCAGAATTACGTAAGCTGGATCCCCAGATTGCCCAAAAGTTTCATCCTAACGATACCCGTCGAATCAGACGTATGCTTGAAATTTGTTACCAGACTGGAGAAAAGCCCAGTGAGGTGTTTAGGGAGCAGAATAAGACCGAGTCACGTGACCGCACGCTTGTCTTTTGGCTTTATTCCGATCAGCAGGTTCTCAATGATCGTCTTGATAAGCGGGTGGATGTGATGCTTAGTAATGGCCTTTTACAGGAGATTCAAGAGATGTATGAGATCTACAAGTCTGAGGACATTGATCTGCAGCGAGGAGTGTGGCAGGTGATTGGATTCAAACAGTTTATTCCGTTTTTGGAGGGAAAAGAAGAGATTGATAATGGTGTTACTGTGATGAAAAATGATACAAGACGATACAGCAAGCAACAGATTGGATGGATCAGTAAGAAGCTCCTGAATCAGGTTAGAGAGTCAGGAGAGACGTTTTGTGTGCTTGACGCGACAGATCTAAGTGAATGGAAGCAAACTGTGGCCCATGGAGTGGATGTTGCTCGTGCTTGGCTGGAGGGTAAAGATGTGGAAGACAAGAGACTTGTGTCTAGTTCACGTGAAGAGTTGCACAAGCTGGTGACACGTGACAAGACGGAGTTTGGGTCACGTGATGTGGAGTATGCGCAGTTTGAGTGTCCCACTTGTGTGGATAAAGATGGCAAGCATGTTATTTCTGTGGGTAACGAGGCTCATGAGATTCATCTCAAGAGTAGGAGACATGTCAAGACGTTACAGGCGATTAAGAAGAGAGAGCATAACATGAAGATGAAGGAGGAGGTGGAGAAGAGGAGGAGGGTGAGTGAGGGGGGCGTGATTAGGTGAAATATACATATTTAAGATGATTGAAGTAATATCAAAAATCTGGACAAAATAGCTAATAAAGAAAAGTAGTCAATTTAGGCAGGGCCAGTGAGTCCAATGAAGGCAATAGTCAATAGCTTCTGTATCATGATTTGGAAGGGTGATAGACGCATTTAGAGTGATGAAGAGAGGAGATAGTTAGTCCACAGAATCAATACAAAAGTTTCACCAATCAACCAAAGAAGGCCTACTGTAGTGAGGATTGTAGTAGATCTAACCAGACCTGTACCTTATGGTGATTTCTCGGAATCTCAACTCTGAACCACACACTGATGAGGTACTGTACGGGAGATGATAAGAACTTCATCCAATCTAACACTATGACATACTGGTACAACTACAAGTACTCACAACAGCTGAGTGAGATGATCTCTGTGGAACACACTACACCTGATCCACGCATACCTAACAGTAGCAACCCTTGTTTATCTAGAGGTGTATAAAGTAGACTGACAGCTACAGTGCTTGTACTTCATACTTCCAGTATACCACCAGTTAACCACATTCACAAAAGACAAAGACCATCTCTTCTCCTACTGTACATTCCTCCCTCCTCCAACTACCCCTCTTATTACCCCTTCTACTCTTAGTATACATATTGTTATTAGCTATAAATACTCTGTCCTAACTACAGCCAGCCACTTTATTAATGAGATAGAGGCTGGCCAACACCCCCTCAAACTCAGTCATCAACTCAGCTCATCCAACTGAGCTCCAGATCTCGCTGTCAGCTCCAAATCTCGCTACGCTCGATGTTGTACGCTCATCAACTCAGCTCCAGATTTCGCTACGCTCATTCTGGAGCTCTAACAACATCTCGCTACGCTCGATGTTGTTATTCCTCCTCAACCACCGTAATAAACCTCGGCACTCCTCTTCTCTCGTGAGCCCCGTCATTCTCCTTAATCTGGCTCATCCGTCCCTCCTCCTCCTCCTCAATGTTCTCGTGGATCTGACGCACCACGTCGGCGTCTCGGTCAAACAGCTCCTGGTACAGCTCGTTTCGGATAAACAGAGACGACTTGCCTAGCGCAGACGATGACGACAGCCGCTTGAGACCCAGAGGCGAAGCTGCGCCCTTGTTTTTCGACGACACAGCGGCCTTCTTGTCTCCTTCGAGCTCAGCAAGACGCTTTTCCAATCGCATGCACTGGTCTCGGTACGACTTGATTTCAATGTCCGACGACTTTCGCAAAGAGGTGAGAGCGTCTCGAAGCGAGTCTCTGTGGAGCCGAAGATGGTTGATTTCCGACTCCAGATGAGCCACAGCAGCCTCAGCAGCAGTAGTCCGCTCCATAGCCGCCGTAGCCATGGCAATGGACTCTGCAATTTCGTCTTTAGAAGGAGGGGGAGGAGATGAGTCCATGGTAATCTCAGGAGCAGACACATTTTCAGTCTGTTCATCGTCCACACTCTCGCTCACCTTCTCATCTCCTCCTTCAGTTTCGACTGACTTTCTGGTCACGCCCATGGACTGCACCTTGTTGTTCTCGACCGCTCTCTGCAGCGAGTCAATCGTCTCCAGATGGCCCTCCTTGTCCTCCCTGCGCAGCCGCTCCACGCGCTCCAGTTCCTGGACCAGCCGGGAAACCTCGTTGCGCTGCCCCTCCAGCAGCTTTTCCGTCTCCTCGAACAGCAGCCGGTCCCGCTCGGCCTGCTTGACGAGCTGCAGCTTCTCCACGTTCTGGTTCGTGGCGATCCGCTTGAGCTCCATCACCTTGCGCCGCTCGAGCTCCAGCGCAAAGCCTGGCTCCATCGTCGACTCGTCCAGACTCATTTGCGGCGAGTGTTTGTGTTTGAGCTGGGGCGACGACTTTTGCACAGACAGTTTCTGGGGCATAGCAGCTACGGAAGAAAGCGTGCTGATCGAGCTGGGCTTGCGGTTGAGCGTGGGTGTGCCTGCGGACGAGGGCAGAAGCATCGAGTTCACAGGAGGCGGGTTTTCCTGGGTCACGTTGGCCGAGGTAGCTGTCAGCGAGTTGGACCGGCCATTGGCGTGGTTAGTAATCGTGTTCAGCAACGCTCCGTCCGATTTTCGTCGCATCGAGTGAAAGTGCGACGCCTGCGACGTCATTTCGATCGTTTCCACGTTGCCAGAGGTCTGGGCGGGGGTGTGAGAAGACGAGAGTTGGAGTGAAACAGAACTAGGATTGTTAAAGTGCGATAGAGGAACAGTCTGGAAATCAGGAGTCCCGTTGACCTCAATCGGTCCACTAATCCGTCTTCCTCCGTACTTGACGCTAGGGTTGCGTTGAAGTCCAGGTTCTGACTGTGCGGAAGACGAGGTCGGTCTGTTCTCATGGACTGAGTTTCTCTGGGGTTGCTGAGGGGTAGTGGCCTGTCTTTTTGACGACGCCGAGCTACTGGCCCGTGAAATCGGTTTTGAGATTTCCAAGGCAGAGCTCTTGCTGCCCTGTTTCAGGGTAGGCGTGGAAATGACCATGGACGATCTGTTTCCAGGGGTATTTGGGGTGGTGGGGGAATATTCATGGGACGACGATGAACCGCCGTAAAACGAGTCTCGCCACCGTTTCTTGAGACTCAGCTTTCGAGGTTCAGGCTTGGCCACATATTTAGGACCTGAATCCATACTCTGAGAGATTTCTCTGATTCGACGGGCTACCTCAGAAGCCACATCCTGCTTGGTCTGTCCTAGCAGAGGAACTCCATTGATCGAGGCCGAACTTCGTCGCGACGCAATGGAGGACGTGGGCCGACCTGTCTGACCCGAAAACGTCGCTATATCAACGGTGTTTCGCTTGTTGTCAGCTCCAATGGCCAGGCCTTTGTCTTCCTCGACGCTGGTGGCCGTGGATCCAGAATAGTCGCCGTCAGACATGAAGGACTCTTCGCTGTCGATATCGGGTTCGGTCATGGCGAAACCAAACACGCTCTGTACACTCTGGGGGCAAAGATGAAACACAAGAGCCTCGACTTTTGTATATTCAGGGGTACTCCCTCTTTTTAGGTCAACGTATAAGGTTGCACAGACAAAGAACCGGCTGCAAGGTAAGAGTTGGGACTGCACCTCCGTACGTTCAAAAACAGGTGGAAATATACACACGGCGAGTTGGCCATGTAGACAAGAAACGGGCCATAAGTCACCTGACCTTGGTTGTCCGGTTTTTCCCGCTATATTCCACCCCCTTTACCGCTTACTAAGCCTTCCCAACTCAGACTTCTCCTAAATCTGCCCCTGCCAATGCTATCGAGGTCTGAGTTTCCCCATTGGTGAAAATCAGCCGAATTCTTTCGGACCAGAAAAGACGACCAGGTCACGTGACATACACGGCGTCGAAATGAAGCCCCTCGCACAAATATTCCCACCCTCAACTCCCCTGTTGCTTCCAAACATCCTGCACCACACTCTGGACATGTTTACCACTCCACTGATCTACACTAGATCTGACACAACTTTAAGGAGCGAGGCTAATTAAACTAAGAGGAGAGATGTGAGGGTGGAATTGTGGTTGAGGGAGTAAAGATGTGATAAATCCAGTGTTACCAACATCTTCACTAGCTCTGTAGCTCCAGATTCATATAATTTTCACTCCGAATTTCCGACTTTTCGCACTTTTTTTTTTCTTTTAATATTTTTTCCACAAGGATCAACAGATCGACGGTGTGGAATGTGCTGCATTAGGCAGGGAACCTTTATATCGAAACTGATAATATCTGCGTCGCTTTTCCACGTGGATCGGGCCAAAGACGACCAGGAGGGGAAAGTAATATACGAATCGATAGCCCGAGACGGGACGATCGCAGCGGTGTAGGTCACGTGAGCATAGAGTCCTTACTAAGCGAGATGTACGATTTCTCAACTCCCCCTGCAAGGCCGTTTCACCATGGCCTGTCACACCTGTGCATTGTGGGAATGCAACCGGGGTTGCTGGGCAACGCTAATAGTGTCGCTCTGACCCTTCTGGATCTCTACAGCACGAGTTTTCCACCACCATGACATTTCCCAAAGGAGAAGTCTTATGGTGTGACGTTTTGACGTGCCAATTTCCGGATGCGGTTTTGAGGTGATATAGATGGGGGGGACCCTTCTTAATCGGGTTATAGTGGAAACTGTATAGAAGGTGAAATTTGGGAAGATCCATAGAACTCGACCATGAGACGAGATTTTGGATCCGTTTTTTCGGCAAATGTGATGGTTGGCATGGGTCGCTACAAGTCTGGAGCGCGTATGTAAATAGCGCTCTTCTAGCGTGTTTTGAGGAGTGGTGAGACATGTCTTCCAGTTAGTGTGAAACACCAAAGGGATGGATATTGGTCGGTAAGTGACGGATTTGGTAAATGAGGTAGGGAGGAGTGATAGTGGGGGGAACTGTGGTTACTGATGTGTCATCGGTTTTGCTAGCTGGTTTTTTGAAGGGTATCTCTTTTTGTTAGACTACAGTTGACAGTTCAACTAAAGTCAAGTAATGTTCACCGAAAAAATGTTAGTCGGTTCTCGGGTCAAAAAACGGTCAAATACATGTCTCAGCGTTTATTAAGCCTGTTACTGTCGTTATAGTCTCATTTTGCAGACCCTGTAACCGAGTAGATGTATTCATAAGCTTCACTTCACATGTTCGAATCATTCGTGTAGGTGGATTAAGAGAGGTGACATGAAGGTGTGTGTTGTATTTGCAATGTGTCTTGAGATTTTAGAGCGTGTAGAGTCTCAAATCTGAATTTGAGGGCCATTTGAATTTTCCCCGACTTTTATCGATTTTCTCCGAATATTCAAAAATCAACGAAATAACTCAAGTCCAACCTCGGTTCAACCACTAATAGACTCAACTAACTGTACTTAGAGGTTGGACACAAATATTCACTGTAAAGCGTCATTAGAAGGGACTAAAGAAAATAATGAACATTTAAATCAACTAATAACAATACAAGGGCTCATCAGCCAAATTTTTCCACCCCCACCTCTCTTCCACACCCCAACATAACACCCCCACCCTCCCCACCTCCAACTAACTCTCAACTAAAACACCTCACCACAACATACCACTCAAAGTCACCTTCCAGTTACTCAATTGAGATGGGAAGAAGACAGAAATACTCCTACAGACCTCTAGAGTCGATTTATACACCCCCCAACCTCTCCACCTCTTTACAAAACCCCCCTCACCTCACCCCAAATAAACTTTACCCGGGTAAAATTATAGCAAGCAATCATTCTCTTATACCAGACCATACTCTTCTTACCAAAGACAGTGTCATCTCTGTTGCACACAAACCGACGGAAATTGCTCGACATTTCAGCTTTTGTCACATTCAATCACGTGACTACCCCCCTACACCTACCATTCTCATCTCCCCTAACCCCCGAAATCCACGTGCATCTCGGCTGCATCCTCCTTTGCCGTCATCACGAGCAGAAAAATCTCAATGGCGAAAACGAAGCGACGGTCTGAGGCCGTGGAGGAGCACGTGACGGCTTCCGACTCCCCCTCGTCCGGTCACGTGAGTCCGGCTGCGAAAAAACAGAAAAACTCGGACAAGCATTTCACCACCCAGGCCGCCCAGCAGCTGGATCGAGAACGCAAAGAGGAGTATCTCGATTCGCTGATTGACAACAAGGACTATCTCAAGTACCGTCCTCGGGGCTGGAAGCTGAACAATCCGCCCACAGACAGACCGGTGCGTATCTATGCCGATGGAGTGTTTGATCTGTTTCATCTGGGTCATATGCGTCAGCTTGAGCAGTCCAAAAAGGCCTTTCCCAATGCTGTCCTAATTGTGGGCATTCCTAGTGACAAAGAGACTCATAAGCGCAAGGGATTGACTGTGCTGAGCGATGTGCAGCGGTACGAAACAGTGCGACATTGCAAGTGGGTCGATGAAGTTGTGGAAGATGCTCCCTGGTGCGTGACCATGGACTTTTTGGAGAAACACAAGATTGACTATGTGGCCCATGACGATCTTCCCTATGCTAGCGGTAACGACGACGATATCTACAAGCCCATCAAGGAGAAGGGCATGTTCCTTGCTACCCAGAGAACAGAGGGTATTTCTACGTCTGATATCATCACCAAGATCATCCGGGACTACGACAAGTACCTGATGCGAAACTTTGCCCGGGGCGCCAACCGTAAGGATCTCAACGTCTCGTGGCTCAAGAAGAACGAGCTGGACTTCAAGCGTCACGTGGCTGAATTCAGAAACTCGTTCAAGCGCAAGAAGGTGGGTAAGGACCTGTACGGCGAGATCCGAGGTCTGCTGCAGAACGTGCTCATCTGGAACGGCGACAACTCCGGAACGTCCACTCCCCAGCGAAAGACGCTGCAGACGAATGCCAAGAAGATGTACATGAATGTCCTCAAGACGCTGCAGGCTCCTGACGCGGTGGATGTGGACTCTTCTGAGAACGTTTCTGAGAATGTTACCGACGAGGATGATGATGATGAGGAAGATGACGAGGAGGAGGAGGAGGAAGAGGAGGATGAGGAGGAGGGGGAGTAGTGTATGTAATTAATTGATGTAGCTTTAAGAGAGAAGAATGCGAAGCATTCTGAACGGACCTATAGTGAACATGCGCAGCAATGTGAACGGGGTCTACGACTGAGAGAAGGATGTGGAGTACCGGTATTCTGAAGAAACCAATAGTGAACATAAGAAGCAGTTGACTGTAGAAACGAGCCATTCTAAGGACTCTCCGTACAGTTCTTGTACTGAGAAGCATGTGACTGGGGGACTATATTGAGGTATGGTTAACTGACTATTGGATGGTCTATCGCTGAAACTGGAGCATACTGAGTGGATCATTTGTGAGTGCTAATTAGTAGGATCTATCAGTTGAAGCACTGTGATGAACGAGTGAATAGTCTAAGTATTCTGAAGTATATAATAGCATCTCTGTTGAAGCGTCATGTTGAACAGACCATTAGGATTAACAGAGCATACGGGCCAACTGAGTGATACCCAAGCATTTTTAAGTGCTCTATAGTCACCCTATTGCCACCGGCTCGAGTTTTGCTCAAAGTATGGGAGGCTGTAGTATCAGAGAATGCTGTTCTGGATGATACCGTATGATCTTCTGTCTTCAGGGTATGATACAGTAGACACAACATTCATCGCTATCACTTTTTGTGTAGGAATGACACTTAGCCTTCTGTTTTTTCCACCTCTTGTGATCAAGAATCCTTGTTCCAATGTCCTCTCCTCATCACCTTTGCTACATCATTTCTTTTTGTGCAAAAGTAACGACTATTGAGACAGAGGAGAATGGAAAGGTGTAGGAGTAAACAGGCGAAGAGTTTTGAGATTCGGTTGCTCCATGGAGTTAAGGTGCCTACCAATATGAGAAAAGATGGCAGACTCCTTTAAACAAGGAACTCCATTTCTCAGGTAATATTACGAAAAAAGTGTCTTTGGTAATAATATCTGCTAAGTGGACCTGAATTCCAAGTCTTTGTTCTTTTTGAAGACTTTTACGAGAACCCTGTGATATTGGACTTGTTATTAAGCAGCTGTTTGATTGACAGGTATGATACACTGATCTACAGTCAAGTGTTTGATGTTGGCTGTTGTGGCAGAAGAAATGGAAACCTATTGAAGAGATTTGATGCATTTCTGTTAGTACAGCTCCACAGACGCTTTACAGATCGTACGATTATGGGTGAAACAGTGACAGGGTGAAGGTGTCTGACGATATTATAGAATGAGGAATGGAGGGTGGATGTGAGTGAGCTGAGTTATTTTTAGCTAAGAGATCTGGCAAACAGAGTGATATAATTTGAGGATTTGAAAGGGAGACACTTGTATTGTATCTACAAGGTATATTATATCATCTTAAGGTGTTCTTGATTCTAACGTCTATGCTCTGAATACCACAAGACACTCTACTGGTACTTGTACTATTGGAATGCCATAACCACTGCTGTACTCAAAGTCACACTCCTCACCCAAGTTATTCACTCAAGCCATTAATACAACTCTGCAGCAACCACATAGTGCAGGGTCTCACTAATGCTGGATACGATCATTAGTGGAGGTGTAGACAATGTGGTGTAGGAGTAGTAGAAGCAACACGACTAAAAAGGTGTTCAGGATGATATACAGCTAAATCTCTGGGATTAGTCAGCTCTTTCTTCACTATTGTCCTCCTTATCAAGCAGCTCTTTATCAGATCTACCCCCTTCACAGGTGCTCCTTTCAAGCAAGGTCAAGTCAGGTTCAGGCACGTACGAAAGGTTGAGACAGACTGAGACAGAGTGGGGTTAACTACGGTAGGCGTGAGGTTTGCCCAGCTACAGACGTGGTACACAGTAAGGAACTGACATCTATAGTGTACCTACCGGTACCAATAGTACGAGTACAGTAACAACTACAAGTAATGTCTTCATATCAAGTGTTTGGCATACACCTCCTCATCATCACATTAATATACATTATCTATTATCTTATCTCTGTACAGACGCTGGTGAGCTCCATGAGCCTCCATGAGAATGCTCAGTGGAGGGCACAATACCATGGTACAATAGAGCCTTCTCAAATAGTACCAGTAGACGACTGACGGCAGTTGAACAGGTATGGCTGTTTCTGTGATAGGATGTCTCTATCTCAACTACCGTAGCATAACTTAACAGAACACCCTCTGAACATGAACGATTAACTCGCTTCGCTCGTTAACCGTTCGCTCATTAATCGTTCACATCTCACGTTAACACTCACTTCGTTCGTGTTAACGCTCGATGTACTCCGTGCACGCAAAATCATCATACCACGAATTAAACCCGCCCTGCAAAACACACACCTGCTGCCCCTTGAACGAGTCCAACGCCTTGATTTTGTTCTCGTAATACCTCGCACACTGCGGCCCTCGCACCTGGCTAAACTGGCAGTGGAACACGACCGCCTCGGCCGACGCGCTCGCCTCAATCAGCTCCTCGAAGCTCTTGGTGAAGTTGGCCGACGGGAAGTTGACGGCGCCTCGGATGTGGCCGCCTTGGTTGTAGTCGTCGTCTCGCACGTCCACGACACAGACCCGCTTGGCGGAGTCCATCCACGTGCGGAGCGTTGCTGGGGAGATGGCGGTCGTCATGGTGGTGGAAAGTTCGCTCGCGCCCGTGATCTCCAGCAAGTTTTATAGCTCTGGAGCGCTAGTGAAGGAAGGTCTGGGGGCAGATTAGGGTTGGGGTTGCGGCTGCACAACCTGCATTAGTGAGGTACTGTTTCAGGTGGAGGGGGGGCAACACCATGGGCTAAAGGAGTGATCGTAGAGAATATCTGATTATACCATTCAGTTCACCTCGTCACCCCGATCAAAATGCACTTTTCAGATTCTTCATACCTCTTCTCCTCAACTACTTATCCACCCCCCCTCTGAGAGATTTCCCAGTAACTATACTGTTGACTGTTTTTCCTCGTGTCTCTTCTGGGAAGAGCTGTATACTCGGAACCTTGCGGATTGGAGCTTTAAAGATACACTTTTGAAGCCCGAGCCGAGGCGAAGCCCGCTGTGGCGTTAGATTTCCGATCAAACCGCTCCTCGGCGTTTTGTAAGAGGTCACAGAATCTGTCTCGAAAAATGCTCCCAACACTTCTGATACAGGGGCTGCATGATCCTCAAGCGAGGTCAAAAGCAAACAGTAAACAGTGAGCAAGCGAGATGAAGTGAAATGGAAATGGAAATGAAAAATGAAAATGGAAACACATTTTGTCACGTGACTTAAAAGTGTACGGCGGTTTTTGTTGCTCACGTGATCAGAATAACCAGAATTATTCTCCTCGTTGATCACATGACTTATCGCCCATCAACCTCATGTCTCAGGATCAGTCCAGGCACAGTGTTTTGGAATGAGAGAAAGCAGGTACGCCATGTAGGACGAGGAGCGTGCGTCAGTATTGAGATGGTCTTATTTGGGGTGGAAAAATATGGTGTTTAGAGGTGGCAAGCAGAGGTAACTGGATGGCTGAAGTGCATGAAGTAGAGGTTTTCTGTTTCTGACTGTTATCAGCAGTGTGACTGATTGATCTCGTTAGCATTCTACTCAGTAATACTGTAGCTATGGTGTAGTGTGTCTTGAGTGTCTTATCTCCACTGGAATGCCGGAAGCTTCAGGACTGTCTATTATGACTGTACTTTGTCTCTGAGGAACCAACATCTCTCCTGGTTGCCTATACTTGTCCAATCCAGTCAGTCTTTGTAAAGTCCGTGTCTTATATCCATGTCTCATTCGCTTGTACTATACTTCAAGAAGTTGTCCTATGCTCCATACTAGGCTGTCCTTTGTTATACCGCTATTGGTTCATTACTATCTAAATGTGCTTATTCTTGTTCTTCATTAGTCTTGGTTCATTTTTATCGCGTCTGTTGTCTCTTTCTCTCAATACTCATCTTAATCATCTACAAATAGTCTGAGCACTCCCTTTACACTGCTATAATTAAGTCTTATCATCTATCTTATTCTGTGTCTTTCATAAATATGTCTCTAATGTCTATGTCTGCCTTCCGTATGTACTTGGACGTGTCTTTTGCCATGTCTCTCTCCTTCAGTCAATCTGCAGTTCCGGAGGAAGCTCCTTGTTCACCTCCTCATCCACATCCCCATTAACATCCAGCCCTGCCACTCCTTTCTCCACCTCCTCTACCTCCTCCTTCTTCGGCTTCTTCTTCGGCTTCTTCTTCTTCTTGGCTTTCAGACACCCGCTGATATCCACCGCCGAAGCCGCATCTTTCGCATCCGAAGCCTTCACCTCTTCTCTGATCTTGTCAAGCACCTCATCTGAGTAGTCCCACAAATGATGAGTCTTGTGCAACATACCGTGAACTAGCCCGTCGTCAATCTTGAACCACATGAGCTGCTCAAGATCAAGGAAATACCAGCCCATCTTCACAAATCGACCCCACATGACCTGAACTTGGAAATGACAGTCTCGAAGGGACACTGGAAGTCCACATTGACTGATGTAGTAGATTTTCGAGGTGAACTTGTCAGAAGAAGAGTCGTATCTGATCTCATCAACATTAAACTTGACCACAAAATGCTCATAAAACAACCACAGAAAACCGCTACTCAGGTAAGGCACAGGATACACACCAGCTTCATGAATGAGAGACAAGAGGAATATATACCTTCCCTGAACCCAATCAATCACATGCAGGTTACTCATGGCCGTATCTGGACTCGCCACGTCTATGGTGGTCTCCAACACAAACGTTTGACCGTTGTGAGTGTGAACTGTAGGAATGAAGCCTTCAGTGACAGGAATAGAGAGATTGTTGACGTACCATTTTCCGTCTTTCTTCAAAAGCACAGGTGGGTCACGTGGTATGTCACGGGGAGGGAGACTATCCACTTTTGTGTCTTCCTCTTCACCATCTTTTACGTCACATGCCTTTTTCTCCCCCCTCCACGCCTTGGCTTCAACAAAGTCAACCACCAGCCCATCTTCCAATTCCTCAATGCCCGAACCCCAGGTTTCGGTGTCACGTGTCACCCGAGCATCTAGATGTCTCGTCACGTGACTTGCAGCAATCTCTTTAGCCGCATGGTGCTCAGACATGATCATCAACCCCAGATCGGTGTCTGGATCTGCCAACGTCCATTGAGCCGTTTCTTTCCAGATTTCCGCGTCTGACTCGGGTCCCACGTTCTCCACGTCCCAGGTCAGATCACGCCACGTTTGTCCGACTGCTGGATGACACCAGGGAAACGTTCTGAGAGCCATGTTCTTGAAGATGGCGGTGTCGTTGTTGGGTGATCTGATGATCTGTGAGAGCCGAGGGCTTGTGTGACACAGAGCCAGGGCCGTGTCGTAGTCCGTCTCGCTGATTATGCGCGTTAGAATCGGTGTAGGAAGGTTGTCCATGGTGACGGGTGTGAAGTGAAGTGGTGATGTCTTTATGGAGGTTTAAGCAACGTGCATGAGGCGGCAAGAAGGGGGGGTGCTATAGATTGTGATGGAGAAAGAAAAATAGGGAAAACAAAAGCTCATGAATATTGTTGCTGGCGTTTTAAAGAGGCTGACCAAATTGTGAGTCTTTCATTCCATTTTTTCTCAAGTAATCTTGCTGTTACCATCACCTTCAGTAAATTACTTACCACTCTCTGTAACCTTAATTATGAGTTACCCTACCGCGTCGTGCATTTGTACCACATCTTTTCCACACCTTCTCCTCACCTCATCTTCATCTCCTACACACCACTGTGACTGCGTATGTAGTCAATAAACCATCGAAACCAGATGCGCCGCATCGACCGTAGATCCAAGCGAGCTGTGTCCTCGGACCAGTGGCACTTTCTAGCGCCATATGCCCCCAGTTACGCCAGATTAATATCTTCTTACACCGCCATCCGTTTGAGTCAACTGTTTGTTCATAAGAACTTTTGATATAAGAGCGATGGTACATTCCGCGAGAAGCCGAAGGCTTTGAGCACGAAAGAGGCCGGAGGTTGAGTACGGAAACGAGAGGCCGAAGGTCTCGAGTGGACAACAACTGATCGGATACCTCTATCGAGAGAATCCCTCACTGTTGCAGTTGTCTCGAGACCTGATCTCATTGAGTAAATCTATCAAGGGACATGTACTCTGGGCCATGATCATTGACTTCTACTGGTTTGTCTAGAAGTAGTCTTGTAGCTATGATTGTGAGCTCCTCATCTTGAGGTATAGGCTTATTTTAGAAGAACCGGTATGTACTCGTACTCGCTCAAGCACCCAAGGAAGGGGGGCCTCTGGTATATCATGTTTGATGTCCAAGTGTCCGTATACGGCATACACGAGTCAGAGACTAATTTGATCACCCTCCTTGTAGTTTGATCCATGACTGTTCAGATTCAGACAACTTGAAGTCATGCCTAAACCCCTTCTCCTTCAAACTTGATACAAATCTTAGATCTATGAGTATAAGAGCCAAGATGAGTGTAAGTCAGACTACAGTACATACTTGAAGACGTCAACTACGAGGTACAGACCTCTGATTACTGAATATGAACTTGGTGGCCTAGTTCTACTATCTACTTGTACCATACTTCTAACTCACGAGAGCTAAGTACACCGTCTCTAAGACTACACCCCTTACTATCATTAAATGTATTGTATATCTACTGTCTCCAGTGCTTGATATGATGCGTCCTGGTAGTGTCTGAAGGAGATACTCCTTTGAGTAACACCTAGAAAGAGGAGTACCCTTGGAATACCCTCAAACACTGTGTATACTCAGAGCACTCACTGTTCACACATTCATAGCCTCAACTGTTCTCGTAGCACTCACTTCGTTCGCACTACTCGGCTCGATGTCCAAAAACTCGAATTCTCGACACACCTCCATCCGGAATAATGGTCAACTTGACATGGCTAAACACGTCCTTGTTCTCGACAGGGTACTCCTTCTCAACATGAGGAGCTCCCTTTACCGGAGCAAGAACTTCAACCCATCGCTCATCATCCGCAGCAATAGACTCTCCAGGCTTCAGATTGACCGCAGACACAGTCATCTTCTGGGGGAAGTTGCCCTTGAACCACGCAGTGTCCAGCACAATCTTGTTGATGGTTCCGGGAGCTCCCAGTCGAATGACGACCCAGTCGACGTGTCCAGGCTCACGTGACCGCTTGGTTTCCCAGCCAGAGCCCATATTCTCTCCCTTTCCGGGCAGCAGCAGGTTGTCAGCCGATCCAAAGTGCTGGTCGGATCGAGCCACAGCCTGGCCTCCGTTCAGCACCGAAGCAAGGTCAATTTCAACGTCCTTGGACTGCGAAAAGTCGGGAACCACAGATCCATAAAGTCGGAACCGCGCAATACCGCCATCGGGGTACATGTTGAGTCGAGCGTGAGTATAGGTCTTGTCGGTGGGCTTGTCGAGCACGAAAAACTGCTTCTGGTTAGGACCACACTCGTGCTTGGAAATGACAGTGTCCCAGGACGCAGACTTGAGAGCAGCGGCCTCGTCGGCATCACTCAGACCGCTGGCAATGCTGGTGCACTCCACACTGATCTCAGGAGCGTGGTTTCCGTTGAAGTATGCAGTGTCAATCTCAGTACCGACAATATGAGCAGCAGCTACTCCAAAACGGCAAATGACCCAGTCAGCAGGCTCCGTATTGTGTCGCCGGGTCTCCCAGCCGTCGTACCACGCGCCAGAGTCCACAAACTTGCCTGCTTCTCGAATGGGAACGTAGGGCTTGATCAGGTTGGCGGCCTCGGCAAACCACTCGTCGGAGAAGGATAGAACTTTGCCTCCGAGCTTCTCGCCAGCCACATCGGTGTAGTTGGAGACAATCTGGCGGTTGAAATCGGCTTCGGAAACTTGCTTGGACATATGAAGAGATACTGGTGAAGATCGGACTGCCCTTGTGTATATATATACTCATGCTGCAGAGATAGAGTTTAATGGAAGGGAGATGAGGGGGGGTTGTTGAAGGTGATTGAGGAGGGCTAGAAGTGGGGTTTTTGAGGAAATCAGGTGGTTACATCTCACTCTATTGATTCACCTTAAAAAATCACCCCCTCATCACCCACCAACGTCCTCAAATCCGCGTCTTCAATTACCGACCACCTAGATCAAAACTCTGATTCCTGACTCAGCCATAGAACACACCCTAGAACTATGGATACTGAGCCGATTAGGCTTTTAAATACATTATTCTGCTCGCTCCGTTCCAGAGAACAGCCTTAACAGCTTCACTTTTGTGTCACATTCCTCCCAAAATCCCAGCCAAGACTAATATTCCCCGCCACATGCATCTGCTATCTCCCCGCTTCACCTGTTCCGCGGGCCGCTGGGACATTAGGCGGATGAGGTTAGGGGAGGTGAAAGAGGTGATTTGGGGGATGATATTTGGTCACGTGATGTTGTAGGGATGGTCACGTGACATATATTTTGGTTTTCGGTCACGTGATTGCTTTTTCTGTGCTCATTTCTTGAGGGTTTCAGGTCTATTGGAGACTTCAGAATAGAGTGTCAGAGTGTATTTTAGACAGGTGTCGGAGAACTCCGATGGGTGGTGAGGGAAGTGGTGGAGATGTGAGAGTGGTATCAGTAGATAGAGGGAGACTTGGGGAGTATTTTAGTAGTTTTTTCGTCAAGTTTGAGTAATTATTGCGATTTTTGGGATGAATCTTCTAAAACGTCATATGGCTAATCACGAATTTCAGAGCTGTGGCGTCAGTAATGGTCTTGTGACCTTAGGAAAAGGGCAGTGTGTCATTTTTGAAGCGCTTTACGCTATGGAATGGTTTTTGTTTTTTGGAGATTACTAACGGAGGACTTTGAGTGCTTCAAGTGTACCGCGGAAGAGCCGCGGGAGGGTGTAGCTGGAGATAATCGATGAGAATTACTGGGAAAATGCTTAGAAGGGCTTCAGGATATGAAAAGGGTTCATCAATAGGGTCATTGTTCTTTATTACTTCATTAGCTTTGTTCAACTGTTGTCAAGTGCTTCTTCCTGGAGGTCTGAAAGCCTAGAGGTGATTACATAATATAGGATTGCTAGTATACAAGAATCAGGTAGCAAACAAGAGCTAATTATTTCTCCCACAACTTGGATCTACCCATACTTAGAATCTCGTTCACTTCTGCTCATTCCTCGTGCTATTTCTTCATATCAACTACGGTTAGACTTGTAAGGATGAAGATGAGAATGGTATGAAGAGAAGGTATGTGAAGATGGTCATACTTGTACTGACTTATAGAATGCGGCGTAAGTCTTATCCATTCTATTTGATGGAGTATCTACAAGTAGACTAAAGATTGTATGCTCAACATTCATTCTTGTGGGTGTACTGATTCCTTTCGTTTTCTACCTCTTGGGTATAACGCGTACTTCTAGTTATCACCAGTGTCCCTGTAAATCTATATTTCGTGCTAAAGGAACCACCTCGACTCCTTCAACAACTGTTCACTCACAGCTCACACTACCGACTATCAATACTACGCTGGTAAAGTGGTTTCAGCCCGTTGGACCGTTGGAATCGCAAAATCGGTCTTCTCATACGTTAGTGTACGCTCATTCCCTTGTCTCAACGGTGATATAATAACCGACTTTATCGTCTGATGAGCGATTCCACACTCGCTTTGTTTATCCGGCAATCCTATCGTGATATTGGCGCACATTTGTGTCAACAGACCCTGTGGAATGTACGAATAATGGGTCGATAACAACGGGAAAAAGAGCGTTGAAGAGCTGCAGATTAGGGGAGCATAACGGTGCAAGCAGGAGGGTCAAATAATCATTGGAAAACCCCCAACACTCACACCATCCATTAAACTCCCGCTACGAACCACCTCTCGTACTCTATTGTCACGTTCCACGCGTCACGTCACGTACACCCTGCTGCCGATCGTGATCTTCATGTGGGATCGACACGTGATCTGCGGTGTAGTGAGACACTGGGTTTGAGAAGGGTCCGTTGATGGACGCCGTGATCGCCGCTACACGCCCGCCAGCCTTCACGTGTAGCTCGTGTCTCATACAGCAAGGGGTGACAGTGGTACGTCCGTACGGTCCAAGTGCAGGGCGCCGTATGTGCAGACATAATATACAGTAAGGGTCTTTTACGAGGTGGATAATATGAAGCACGAGGTGGAGGATCAGGTGACTAAAAGTACTTCCTTGTACTGTAGCTATCGAGTGCTTTTATGGTGTGTTTGGTGAGACTGTCTGATGTATGTACACAGCACATCAATACCCCATTAATTTTTCTGCTGATAAAGCTGTGCACAAAAAAGCTATACCATTGTGATCCACTGGTCAAGGCGGTTCCAACGGTATTACTCTCGTGGCTATACCTCCACTCCCCATCCAACTAGACACATATATACCTCCCCCCTCCCCCTCCACGGACCCCGACACCTCTCATTCACACTTGTGAAGATCACGAGCAGCCAGAAGACGTAGGAGGCCCTTGCACTCGCACTGCAAGCGCGGCAAGGTCAAGGTTGAAAAATGGCGTTCTTAGAATGGGCAGTCAACAGAATGGGCAGTTAATGCCTCACTGAAGAAGATGATATTTCCAAGGCACTACCATTGTCATCATTATTCACCGTAACCAAGGCAACATATTGACTGATATCAGGGCTGATTTTTATCTGAGACCCTGTAAGACAGACCCCTGGCTACGTACATCACCGTTTCCGTCGACGCTGCTTTTAGGTGTGTCTATGATAACTTTGAGGGGGCGTTTTGGAGAAGAGAGAGTGGCTTGTGTGCGGCGCTGGGGTGGGAATATTTGGTCAAAAAATAGCTGAATCTGATGAGCTCATCGCGGTGGTAACGGCAGTGCTTTCAGAATTAATTTCCGGCTATTACAACGCCCGGCATCGGCTTCTCTAATTTTCTCGACCTCCAGCCAGACAAAGACCAATAACTATTAAGGGGTCGAACCTAACAAGCCAGTGTAGCAGTCTAAAGGACGGAAGCGGTCGGGCAGGCACATGGGCACTGGAAGCCGTTGGATGTCTTGGAAACCAGGGGTGGTGGAATAAGGAGACAAGGAAGATACAGGTGTGATAGGACAAGGAGATAATGAAGATACATGTCTGTGAAAGCAGCAAAGAAGCAGGGAGTCATGTCATGTCAAAATGAACTACAAGTAGAGGTGGTGTGACTGTCAGCCCAAGAATCCATCTCAGCATATTTGGTTCATTAGTTGTGTTCTCCTCAACAATACTGACTGGTACCTTACTACAAAGCTCTATAGTTGCTGAGCTCAACTCTACTCTTCCAACTCCGACGACGGATCTGGATCATTGTATAGTCTTCAGTGGACAAGGTCACAGCCAATATCTCAGGGTACAGGCCCAGGGATCTACACGGCAATAGATCAGGCCAGGGCCTTAGTCTGGCTTTATCTATATGGAGAAGATAGGCGAGTAAAGCAAGTGGACGAGACAGATCTACCGGTTTGGTTTAAGCGGTTTCACTTGTTTTTGTTATTTTAGCCATTTCAGCCATTTTTGTCCAATTGTTCTAAATATCCGTGTCCTCTATTCTTCCTCTCGTTCACATGTCAGGCACGTTGTTTTGCACCGCTTAGACGCAAGAAAAAGCGCAACGTTTTTTTTCGGGCCTATTTTCACAAGGGGTAATTCACAGCCCACTATCGGGACTATAGACAGAAGAGTTAATGGAGGGTAGTAATGGGGAGTTGGAGAGTGACACTGTGACTGTGTTTTGAGCAAATAAATCTGTACTATGCTGACTAAGAGTGAGCTGGTGAAGAATCTTGAGTGGCTAAGTCTCACTAATAACCCAACTATAAATCATAGCCTTCAACTAAACCTAAGTAAAACAGAAACTCACCTCTTCCATCGAAGATCACCGCAAATCCAGCCAGGCAGGGCGGAACCGAATCTCGCCAGCCATGCGTTCATCGACACACATTGCGTCCTCCACCTGAGCAGGCTGGAGTTTTCTGTTTAAATTTTGGTGGGCGATGGAGGAAAAGAGAGGAGACTGGACAGAAATTGATGTAGAGCTGCTAGAAGAGTGAAAGTGGTATCAATCGAATTCCCTAATTCAGGAGAATCCATTGGTAGTATTTTCATTGCTCCAGCTCCTCTGTATCGTCCACAAAATAGCCCTCCCCAAAAAGCTGGACTAACTTTCCCCGTCCATTGTTGTTAGGTTTGAAAAGACTAGTGTTTGAGATCGACAAGAGGGATACTCGCTTTGTTTTTGCGTTTGCAACGCGTAACGGGTTTGAGCGACGTGCCAGATATTTTCCATCGTGTGATTCCAACGGTGTCGATCGAGCAGTTTGGATATTTTAGCGAGAAACAGCTGATGGTCGAGTTCGCTGACTAACTCGTTCAGTACCTACCGCAGACAAGTAGTGCACGCTAAAAGCAGCCTTACTATGGTGGCTAACTGAAAGTATGAGTAAGGTCAGGGGTAGTACAGGGGTGGCTAGTGAAGGCGTTAGAACGGCACAGAGCTGGTCAACACGTGAAGTAAAGGTTGATTAGGGTGAATTGAGGGTCGCTGGATGCAATGGTGAAGTTCCCGTGGCTCTAGCGCGTCTGTATCGTGTGATTTTCCTTCATTCCGTTGATTTATAGCTATTTAACGTGTTATTTGGGGTGAAATCGCTGTAAAATGCTCAGAAAAGCTCCAAAAGACATCCAGTCGCTTCCTCCGGTCGACACTCACACTTCCCTTCTATCTGAACCCTCCGCTAGGCTCTGATACGCCCGTTCGGTCTGTTTCTGTGCTTCTCGCTTGGCTCAAGGTTCAGAGCTAGTTGCATTAGGGTCTTGTAGCGAGAGTTTAAGCAGCTTCTCAAGGCACAGATATTGGGCCGGATGCGTCTGAGAAAGGGAACAGAAACCAGGGTGTACTTGTATTGTAGTGGTTTATGAAATGTGGAGCTGTGCCTTGTTGGGGGAAATCTATAGCCATATTCTAAAAGTGCCAACGGCTCCGTATATCTACGTCAATGTCTGAGTCCTGTGGATATTAATATGCCGTGTTTGCATGGTGCATTGAGAGAGGGCGGGAAATGTACGGAGGTGAAGCAATGAGAAGCAAATGAGATGGCCCTAAGGAGAAGATGAGGCTGTACAGAATACCATCAAAATACCCAGTTAGTGTAACGTAGCATAATAAACAGGTCTTTTAATAGAGCAGTGTCTTTTGATAATCCACCAATTTCGTATTACCATCTCTTATTGTTTCCATTCAGCTGTCTCCAGTCTCACTTGACTCAAAGTTCAAAAAACGAACCACTCTACCTACGCTAAACCCTGAGCTTACCACGTCTCAATGTCCCAGGGGCAAACTCAGAGGCAGTGATCTCCAGATCCCCAGGCTGATCTATACAAGGGATGGGATCGGCCGTGTGTCTGTCTATATAAAAGAACGGGTATCCGGAGGGACCTATTTTGTAAGCCACAACTGACACCCAACATCGTCAACCATAGTGCCTAACAAAGGTACCTACACCACCCTCCCACTTCGACTGCACTTCCCCAGTTCGAGTACATCCCAACTAAGAAGTACGCCCGATAAGCGCCGCATTTATTTTCAAACATGGAACTCTCGCACCTGTCGACCGAGTCCTTAAAAGACGTGGACCTGTCTCTGACAGACGTGGAAGACCACACGCTGCACGACGTTTCCTCCGTCGACACCGCCCACAGATACCTCAACAAAAACAACGATAGCCACTCCACCTATCCTCCCTTCAACATGGACGCCCTGGACCACTCCATCAAGGGCGACTTTTCCCACAAGGCCGAGCCCTGCGAAAGCGACTACACGGGCGATGCCGAAACCACCTTTGGCGGAGACATGCCTCCTGTGGTGTACAAGTCTTACAAGAGACGATGGTTTGGAATCGTGGCTCTGGTGCTCATGAACATTGTCTCTTCTTGGGGCTGGCTGACGTTTGCTGCGATTTCCAACCTGGTTGTCGACAAGTTCCACCTGTCCTCTGAAGCTCCTGTCAACTGGCTTTCCACTGTTATCCTCTTTGCCTTCTGTCTTACCCCTCCTGCCGTGTCCTGGGTGCTGCACAAATACAACGTTCGAGGCGCTCTGTTTGTGTCTGGTGTCTTTGTCATCTGCGGCAACTGGGTCCGGTACGCCGGCTCCAAGACCAACAACTTTGGCGCTGTCATGTTTGGCCAGATTTTGATCGGATTCGGCCAGCCCTTTGCCCTGGGAGCTCCCTCGTACTTCACCGACCAGTGGTTCACCAGTAAGTCTCGTGTGACTGCCAACGCCCTTGCTTCTCTGTCCAACCCTCTCGGAGGAGCTATTGCCCAGCTTGTGGGTCCTGCCATGGTTGCTGCTGACCCTACCCAGTTTGACATGTTCATTCTGGTGACTGCCATTGTCTCCACTGTGGCTGCTGCTTCCACTCTGCTGGTGCCCAAGGAACCCCCCACCCCTCCCTGCCCCTCGGCCACCATCGAGAAGCTGTCGCTCAAGGACTCGCTGTTCAAGCTCGTCAAGTCGCGGTACTTTGTCACCGTCTTCTTCCCCTTTGCCATCTACGTCGGCTTCTTCAACGCCTTCTCCACCTTCATCAACCAGATCATGCTGCCCTACGGCTACTCCGAGGACAATGCCGGTATCGCCGGTGCTCTGCTCATCTTTGTCGGTATCGTTTTTACCCTCATCATCTCCCCCATTGTCGACAGATTCCACTTCCACCTGTGGCTCATTCGAATTTGTGTTCCTATCATTGCCGCTTGCTATGTTGGAGCTATTTTCATGGCCACCAAGGAGGGCGATAACCAGCTCGCTGGACCTTTCATCGTCTGTGCGGTTCTGGGAGCTGCCTCGTTTGCTCTGTTGCCTACCTTCCTCGAGATGATTCCTGAGCAAACGTCTCCTGTCTCGCCTGCTGTCTCCTCTAACATCCTCTGGGTCGGTGGCCAGTTCTTTGGAGCCATCTTCATCATCTGTATGGATGCTCTCAAGTACAACGAGACCCAGGGCGATCCTCCTGGAAACATGCGACGAGCTATGATCTTCCAGGCGGTCATTGCTTGTGTGGGTGTGATTCCCATGCTGTTTATTCCTGCTCTTCCTAGCAGTCGAATTGATATGGATAGAAAGAGATAACCGACTAAGCCAAACCGACTAAGCCAAACCGACTAAGCGAAGCGTGTCGGTTTGTACTTAGTACAGTACAATTACTCGTACTACACCAGTGATTACTTCACTCTGGAGTGGTGGTTTGTGACTATCAGCTCACTTCCCGCTCCCCCCTGGTACACAGCCAAGCTGTTATGCAGTACCACAAAAAGGAGCGTTTCTCGTTTTTGCACGGGAAACCTCCGGGCAGGTCCCATTACGTTCGTTTAGCATGCATAATTTATAGACATTTGTTAATATTCAGAGCCGTACCGTAGAATTTTGTACTTGTACTTGTAATCGTATGCCTCCACCAGCTCAGCTGCAAGTCCTCCACCTCATCTCGAGTAATCGGTATTTTGAACCACTTTGAAAAGATGAGCAGCCAACCTTGTGTTTATTTGGGAGATGGGGAAAAACAGGGGAGGAACGTAAGGTGGATGAAGAAACCGTCAAACAGCTAAGCTGATGGTACCATTGTGATCTCCTCATTTTTCTCATCATTTTCATACCCCCCAATCCCGTTTATCCCGCAAGCACCCCTTACAGAGTGCGTCTCATTTCACGACTTGAAACGAAACCACTGCTCAAAGTGAGACATCGTTTCTTTTGGCGGCTAACCTAGAATACGGAAGCGAGAATAACGCCTTTTTCGAGAAATAACGCCTTTTGTCTTTGCTGTATGATGGATGCTGTGCAGACTAGAGGGTGATATTATGTGTTGAAGAAACACGCTAGTCTGAGAGACGAGACATTAATTTGACTGATGATGACTTATACGCCTCCCAAAGCCTCACCTTCGTTAACAGCTCCTCAGCAGGACAAAGACTTCTCCACTCGAACTGAGACACATGTCCAGGGTCTCCAGCTGCGAATACAACTGCTCGATTGAGTTGAAGTCTCAGATCGATACGGCATTGTTATGAGGAGCTGTACGGAGCAAGAAAGAGCGAGGTGGAAACTGAAGTCACAGCAATGGATAATGAGCAGAGCTAAAGTGTTAATACGGCAATCAAGTTTAATTAGTCCTAATTTGAAGTACCTGCTGACTCTAAGAGGTCATGTGATCATACTTCACAAAAAAGGGAGACTTGTTTAATCGTCTTGGTTGGTTTACATTTTAGTCGGGAGAGGTTGAGCGTAAGTACCTACGAGTAGACAAGACATTACACTCCATAGTATACTGTACTTGTGACGGGGGACTTCATCCGAACCCTCCTATTGCCTTTATACATTAAAAGTTGAAACTATGAACTCCCTGACATTTTATCATAATCTTTTGGTTCTCAGAGTGTTCGTATTGCCCATAGTGTTAGTTATGTTGTCGTTTCAAAATGAGTATGAAGCCTTTTGAGTGCCGTCTGCCTGCCACTCAATAGACATTAAGTCAGCTATTTGACAACAGGGTCTTTTGTTTCAATTATTTTTGAGTCCCATCAAATATTACCTACTATCCAGAATTCAGTGTCTTCCATATCAGTTATTCCCGAACATTTGCCTCTTTCTTACTATCCAAAGTGAGCAATTTCCTCAACTACACCATCTACACCGCCTCACTTTACCCGCCTCATCTCTCGAGAAACGCCTCACTGACGTTCTAGAAGGCTTCCAACCCCGCTCGAATAGTCGACTGTCAACGACGCCAAGGCGCTAGCTGCTAAAGTGCCTGGATTAGGCAGGTCCAAGTGGTGATGTGAGAGGTGGGCAGGTGGGTACATTTACACTGTACAGAGCTGTCAGACATAAACGTCATATGTCATGGTTGTGTTTTTTGTACATGTCAATCATCTCTCTCATTCATCAGCAACTACCCTCTGCACAGATTACATTCTTAGAAGGATAACCACCGGGTGCTTATAGCTCATCGCCTTGGTCTGAAACCCTAGCGCTGTAGACTACAGTAAACTAGTGTGTGGCAGTTCTGAGGAGATAGACAGAAGAGAACAATCTGTGAGGGATAGAAGTATGAATAACGGACTACCAGATGGATAAGAAAATTCGGTCGAAATGGTATATTTCCGACCACTTCATCTTTTTGATTGAGCAAGATCTTCGATTCTTCGTGTCTCACTTGTGGGGTTGAAACTAGTATCGACAGGCTAGTGGATAATCAATTTACGAAGAAGCATGATCAAAGAGCTGCCCGAAGTGTTTTCTAATGGTCAATTGAGTCCAGAACTCTTAATACGGATGGTGATGTCTGACAAGTAACCATGCAGACTCTAACAAACGAGTAGGACATTTCCAGACGGAATAATTGTGGAAAAACCTCCAATCCTTCAACACAACGTTTGCGCTGTTCGAAATTTCCCCATTCAACTCCAACCTGTTCTAGCTTCTCTGTATCATGCCATTGACTAGATCTCTTCTTCTCCACGGATACTATCTTCCCCTCAGACAGTAGAGGTGTTTGTGATCAAGATATCGTCACAAAAACCTATCAAAGGAATGATTTGACCTTGGTAAACAGATTTCCTGTAATCCCTTTACTATAACCCATTTACTCCAATTACCACCATTTTCCCCCATTTTCCACCTATAACCCAACTAATCCCCGAAAAAAGCGAAAGGACGCTAACAGTCAATATAAGTAGATGAGCCTCTACTTCCCGCTTGGCTCCAACGATCCAGACATGCTTGTGAAAATACCCCTTCTATCACTCGTTGTGGGAGCTCTGGCTCAGTCCAACTCTTCAAGCCCCTCCAACTCCACCCGTGTGCCCTACACCTCGCCTGATTTCTACCCTACGCCCGAAATCGGCACTCTGGACGCCGACAAACGATGGCGGGCGGCTCTCAACGCCTCTTTGGAGATTCTTTCGCAGCTGACTCTTCCTGAAAAGGTCAACATCACCACCGGTCTGGGTTGGGGAGGAGGAACCTGTGTAGGAAACACTGGAGGTGTTCCTCGACTTGGACTCAAGGGTCTGTGTCTTCAGGACGGTCCTCTCGGCATTGCTCAAACCGACTACGTGACTGTCTTCCCCTGTGGAATTGCCATGGCTGCTACTTTTGACAGGAACCTCGTCCACCAGAGAGGCACAGCTATTGGGCAGGAAGCCAAGGCCAAGGGAGTCGACGTGCACCTGGGACCTGTTGTGGGACCTCTGGGAAGACACGCCACAGGTGGACGAAACTGGGAAGGCTTTTCTCCGGATCCGTACCTTGCTGGAAAACTCGTTGCTGAAGCCATCGAGGGTATCCAGGAAGAGAACGTCATGGCTACCGTCAAACACTTTATTGGCAACGAACAGGAACACTACCGGCTGTACTCCGAGGCAGCCATGCTTGGTTTCAACAACCTCACCACCTCCGTCTCCTCCAACATTGACGACAGAACCCTCAACGAGGTCTACCTGTGGCCCTTTGCCGATGCCGTCAAGTCTGGAGTCGCTGCTGTCATGTGCTCCTACCAGCAGATTAACGGATCCTCAGGCTGCCAGAACAGCGCCACTCTCAACGGAAAACTCAAGTCTGAACTCGGTTTCCAGGGCTTTGTAGTGTCTGACTGGCAGGCCCAGCTCAGTGGCGTGTCCAACGCTCTGGCAGGACTCGATATGAGCATGCCTGGCAACGATCTGGACAACAACATTTTCTGGGGCCCCGATCTGACCAAGATGGTGGCCAACGGAACTCTCCCAGAGTCCAGACTCGACGATATGGTGCTCAGAATCCTCACGGCTAGTATTTACACTGGTATTGACGACAGAAAGCCCAACTTTTCAGTCTACACTTCGGAGACCTTTGGCAACCCCAACCCGGTGCTCATGTTCAACATCAACTACACTGATACCATGGTCAATCTCCACTTGGACACCCGAACTGCCTTTTCCTCCCGTGTGGCTTTGGAAGGAGCTGAAGCTGCCGCTGTGCTGCTCAAGAACGACGGAATCCTGCCGTTTGAAGGACCTGAAAACCTCGCAGTGTTCGGAATCGGCTCGCAAATCGGTCCAAAGGGCGCTGACTGCGGCTTCTCAATGCAATGCTCAGACGGAGCTCTCATTGAGGGATGGGGAAGTGGAACTGCCAAGCCAACGGAGTACGTCAGCCCTTACGAAGCTCTCAGACAAAGAGCCAACGAAGCTGGAGGTCACGTGATTGGAACCACAGAGTCATGGGATATGACCTTGCCTCTGCTGATGGCTGAGAACTCGGACGTCAATGTCATCTACGTGCTGTCCAACTCTGGAGAAGGAGGATCTACTGTGCTGGGTAACTTGGGAGATAGAAATAACGTGTCTCTGTGGCACAATGGAGATGAGCTGATTGTGACTCTGGCCAACAATTCTCGTCATAACGTGGTCGTCATCACTACCGTTGGTCAGGTTGATCTCGAGCCCTGGATCTCTCATCCTAACGTCTCTGCTGTTGTTCTCACTGGTCCTGCTGGAGCTTATGGGGCCAAGGCTATGGCTGAAGTTTTGTATGGAGATGTCAACCCTTCAGGTAAACTTCCCTACACCATTGCCAAGAACTCTTCTGACTACATTCCTATCGTGGAAGACATTCCCAAAGACGGTGCTCCTCAGGCTTACTTCGATGAAGGAGTGTACATGGACTACAAGCTGTACGACGTTCTCAACAAGACTGTGCGGTACGAGTTTGGCTACGGACTGTCGTACTCTGACTTCGACTACGGCGAGATTGAGCTTGTGATTGACGACAAAATTCCCGAACTTTTGCCTACTCCTCCTCGACCTATTATCGTCGAGAAGCCTGCTCACAACTCGTCCTACGGTGATCTTAAAAAACCCAAGAACTTCAAACCTATCAGAGGAGTGGTCTATCCCTGGATCGATGTGGACTCTCTGACAGCTGGTGACGCTCTTCCTGGCGTTTCCCCAGCTCTAGCCGTTCTCCTGGGTCTCGACAAACCTGATACTTGCGCAGTTGGAGGTGACACTGAGACTACCGGTACCGTTTCTGACTCTGACGACATCGCCAAGAGACAAGTCGCTGATGACGATTTCGACGATGCTGTCATCGAAACTATCGACTTCAACGACACAAACACTACTGGTCTCGACTCTGAAATCTTCTCCAACACTTCTGAGCCCTTCCACTTTGCCAACGGAACAGGAGTCGTCACCAACGCAGCTGGAGGAGTAGGAGGAAATCCTGCGCTCTGGAAGACGGTCGCTACTGTGTCTCACACTACCCGAAACCTCGGTCCTTACAAGGGAGCTGTTGTCACCCAGCTGTACATTGCCTTCCCTCAGGACGAGATTGACTCTCCTCTGGTCCAGCTTCGAGGATTCGACAAGACCCGAGTTCTCGATGTTGGTGAACTTCAGACTTCGAAGTACGATATCTTGTGGAGAGACCTGGCTGTGTGGGATGTGAAGATTCAGAGCTGGAGAGTCCAGAGAGGTGAGTACAACATCTACGTGGGCAGATCTTCCAGAGATTTTGCCCTGTTCGACTCTTTTACTCTGCAGTGAGAAGGAGTAGATGGCGACTGTTTAGATTCTATTAATTCTTGATTATATACTATTAATTGTATGGCGACTGTACTGTGTTGTAGTTTTTGATAAAATAAAATAAAATAAAATAAAATAAAATAAAATAAAATAAAATAAAATAAAATAAAATAAAAGAAGTTATCTGTCTTCTTGGTTGCTACTCTCTCCCTCTAATATTGTCATAAATACATTGATAAATAATTATAGTCCAGGTCTCCCGCCTACAGGTTATGCTTCTCCACCTCGTCCTGCATCTGTCTCTCGATATCGTCCACCAGAGTCCACGTTTCCTCCTCCTTGTCGGAAGTAGGAGTGTAGCCTCGCTTCTTCTGCACCAGCGACCGAGCGTAGTCCAGGTCTCGGTAGATGGCCTGGATGGCGCTGATGACTCCGTTCTCAGACCGAATCTGACGTCCAACGGCAGCAGCCTTGGCAATGATTCGCTCGTTGTGAGTAGCCTCCCACAGAGCTTTCGAAAACTGAGACACGTTGAGCTTTCGCAGATGAATTCCAGCGCCCAGATCTTCCACTCGGTTGGCGTAGAAGAACTGATCACCAAAGAAGGGCTTGATGATGGTGGGCAGGCCAGCTCGAAGACCGGCACCGGTGGTTCCAGAACCTCCATGATGCACACAGGCGTCAATCTGGGGGAACAGCCAGTCATGGGGACAGTTGGTGATCTGGAGCACCTCATCGGGAAGAGGAATTTCGGGCTCCTTGGCGTCCTTCTTGCCCAGTCGGTCAGACCAGCCCTTGTTCAAAATACATCGAACATCGGCCTTGAGAACCGACTCCACCACGGACTTGGTCAGAGCCGTAGGGTCAGACACGACAATGGAACCAAAGCCAATGTAGACCAGCTTCTTGCCATCCTTTCGAGCCTTCTCCATGAACCGACAGAGCTCGTCGTCGGGAGTGTAGTCCTTGGAACCCTCGTCGAGGAACCAATAACCGGTGATCTTGATCCAGTCGGGGAAATCAACGGGAGGAGGAAGAACCGCAGGAGACACATTGTACAGGAAGGGCACCTTGTTCTGCTCCATGTGGTCGAGGTTGGTTCGAGGCAGATGGAGAGTCTTCTTTCGCCATCGGTTCACCTGGCCAGAAATACCCTTCCAGAAGACATTGTCAAACATGACGTAGGTCAGGTAGTTGTACGAGCCGCCCATCTTCTGGTCAGGCACAATGAAGGCGTGGGGATAGGCTCGGGTTCGAGACCACGGCATGGTGAAGGCTCTAAAGTAGGGAATCTGAAGAGCCTCGGCAATATGGATGCCTGCCATGGCCGAGGGAGACTCGATGAGCACGTCAGAGCCCTGGCAAGCCTCCCAGGACGAGGCCAGGAGCTCGTTGATCCAGCCTCGGAACTTGGAGGCCGCATCTCGCAGGAACGAGACGGAAAAGACGCCATGGTCAACCATGATCTTCATGAGCTCCGAGGGGTCGCCAGCCACCTCCTTGAACTCGATGCCGTAGCTCTCGATCCAGTCCTTGAACTCGGCGTGGGTGGCAATTCGCACCCGATGACCCTCCTCAATCAGAGCCTTACCGAGGGAGATGTAAGGCTGCACGTCTCCTCGAGAACCAATGGTCAACAGAGTGAAGAGCATCTTGGACTGAGGAGTGACAAGGCCGGGAAGAACAGAAGCCAGGTTACCGTCGATGATAACAGGAGGCATCTCAACGTTGGCCTCAGCCTTGAGAGCGTCCTCGTAGGTGCACAGACGGGCACTCTGCAGCATGTACTGGTCGTCGGACTTGATATCGTCGTTGATGTGGGGACGAATAATGTCCAGCTGACGCAGCAGCATCACCTCGGCGTCGTCTCGGTGAGAGGCAGAGGCAAACTCAAAGAAAATCTCCTCGTAGCCCTGGATCGTCAGCACCAGACCAGAGTATCCAAACTTGAAGCCCGAGTCCTTGGTCGCGTTCTCCACCACCTTGAGAGGCACAATCATGAGCGTCTTGGTTCGCAGGAACGATCGGAACGTGACGTAGTTGGTCGACACGTACATCTTACCGTACGTAGGGATACCGCCTCGGTGAAGATGGCAGTGGTACGACGCGATAAGACGCTCCTCGGTACCAAGAGCAAACCGTTTCTGGAACCGCTCGTTGGACTCGGTGATCTCCTCGGCTGAGGCAAGGTGCTTGTCGTCGTCGTCGCCCAGACGCTCCGTGTGGTGCTTGCCGTAGTGCTTGGTGGAGCCCGACCACAGATCAGACACCTTGGACAGCGTCGAAAACCGCTTGTTCTTCTTCTTGAGCGTGTCCTGCTCGGGGTCCTCGTCGACCTCGGCCGTGCCAATATGGCCCCAGTGGTCGTCGTCGGACGAGTCAGAGTCGTCCTGGATCTCGGGAATTCCAGATCCAGGGCCCCGAGTGAAGGGAGCAGCAGCGTCGGCAGCAGCAGCAGCAGCAGCAGGGTCGTGGGGAGTAGTACCGGCCTGGGCAGGCTCAGCTCCACCAACAACACCGGGACCACCAGCTCCCACAGCTCCAACAGCTCCAGGACCTTGGACAACGGGACCCTGAGGGGAAGAGTTGCCCGTGGAACCGGGAGCAGCAGCACCACCGGGAGTGGTGGCTCCAGGAGCGATACCACCCTGCCCTCCGCCGCTCTTGCGCTTCTCCTTGAGCTCGGCAGCGATACCGGCAGGCATGGGGTTGCCGTTCTGGCCCTCGACGTCGTTCACGGGAGGAACAATGCCCTGGGCGCCGGCAATGGACACCGAGTCGGCCGAGGCAGGAGTGCCCGGTGTAGTGGTGCCGTAAGAGCCGCCGGGAGTAGTGGCACCCGCAGCATGCACTCCAGGAGTAGTGGGGTTGGATCCTGGAGTAGGAGGAGCCGAGGGGAAGAGTGTGGACGAGGAGGTTCGCTGGGAAGCCAGGTTGGGCCGCTCAGCCTCGACAGAGTTTCGTCTGGAACTCGCCCTCGACTTGAGGAACGAGGGCACCAGCTTGGGGTTCTCCTCGGCCTTGTCCTCGACCTTGTCCTTGAACCGTCGCAAGAACTTGGGCAGCCGGGGCAGCTTGCACTCCTTCTTCTCCTCCTTCTCGTGGGGCTGCTCGCCCGTCACCTGGGGCGTCAGGTTGCGCGGCGTGTGGGACCGGGACGACGCGTGGCTCTTGCTCGAGTGCTTGCCGGTGCCGTCCTCGTGATGCATCGAGTGGAAAAAGTGGTGGTGGTGGCCCGAGGCGTGCAGCAGCGTCGAGTCTCGAACAGACTCGGTCACGTGCTTGTGGCCAACGGCGAGCTGCGACTGGCGGGGAGAAAAGTTACCACCGCTAATCTCCACACCGTGTTCCGTCAGAGTTCTCAACACGTCATCGCCAAACTTGAAAAAGGTGAAAATGTACTCGTCAATGGCATACGTCTCGTTGGACTCGACCACGGACGTCTTGATGGTGGTGGCAAACTCAAAGATTTTAGTCTTTTCGAGATCGACAATGTTCTGCAGCGGGATGACGATTCGCACCGTGTCGCCCTGGTTGTGGGCCCGGAAAATCTCCTTCTGCAGCGCCTTGACCCACTCGTGGGCTGCCGAGTGAGAATCAGCCTTGAACAGCACCGACTTCTTGGGCATGACGATTCGGAACGACTCGGGCTCGGTCACATCTCCCTCGTCATCGCACAGTTCAGCTGCAAGGGCCTCCGACAGGTCAATGGTACCTGCAGGAAAGTACACGTCGGTGGAGTCTGGGTAGTAGGAGAAGGAGTCGTTTTTGAGCACGCACCAGTACCGAGTTCCCTCACGTAGGGACCGCTTTCGAGCCTTGACCAGAGTGCCTGAACGAATGTTGGCGTTCTGACGTCGAGGGAGGTACGACAGAAAACACATGTGCTTGGCGGTGATGTAGAGGTGGCCCTGGATGAGCACGTTCTTGAGCAGCCAGACAGGGTAGTCGGCAATCAGCTGCTCGTCCACATCCAGCGCCGCAAAGCCCTTGAGTTTCTGCTGAAAGTACTCCGTCTTGTTGGACTGGTGTTCTTCCGGGTTGGCTCCTCCGTGGCACTTTTCGTAGGCGGCTTCAAGAGAGTCGTGGAACGAGTTGAGAATGTTTTCCGTCTTGATTCGGCGGGCCAGTTCGCTCTGGGTTCGAGATGGCTGTGTTAGTAAGAGGGGGGAACAAAATGTGTCTGTAAACAGATATTAACTGAGACAAAGAGATCGAGATGGCATGTCCAATCAATCATCTGAGAATGATGTCTGTAGAGATGAGATAAGTCAGATCGTCTGATGACGACATGTCTAATCAATCACATGAGATGTCTGCAGTGAGATGAGATGAGTCTTTAACTCCTGTTTTACCCACCTGCTCAACTTTCGGCTGCTCATGAGAGAGACAGTGAGGAGTCAGCGAATTAGGCAACGCCTGAGCGACCGAATTGAACGAAGGACAATGAGAAATCGTGTGCAGAGGCGACTTGGGCGTATGGGTGCCTGAATGGGCTGAATGGGCTGGAGCGGTGTGAGAAGGAGACGCCAGGGTCGCTGTCGGAGAAGCCGCCGTCGTCTGGGTCACCGGCGTCTCTGTGCCGTCCTCCTCGTCACTGGACTCGTCGAAAAAACCCTCGAATCTGTCTGTGGCACCATTGACCAGCACGCTGAAAATGTTGCAGTCGTGGGGGTGGTGGCAGGCATCATCTGGGTCTCCATCAGACTGGTCCGGCTCCAGCTTGTTGAGCATGGGCAGGCACGACACCCGGTGTTTGAGAAACTGCGACGCTGAGAGCATGAAGGTGGAGGTGGAGGTGGAGGGTGGAGGTGTAAGGTGACGTTGACAATGTGACAAGAGGCGTGTGGTCGTGGTATAAGTAGGGCTGCTTTGGGATGGTTTGATGCAGGGTAGGGCATTCAACAAACGGCAGGCTTGAGTAATTAAATGGGCCAAACTCTAACGTCAGGTGGGAGTGGCGTCACGGAGATAAGCCATGTGACAGGGGGGAAGGGTCACATGACTCTGGGAAAAAGACACAGCCAACCACATCAATTCCTCACACTCGTTTGATTACTCCGAATAGCTCAACGCCTCTCAGTCAGCTAGGCGCCACTTATGCCCTGTACTCGGACTAGTGGGGCAGCAATCTAAACTGCAGGTGCCGAGGCTAAACCTTGGTGTTGCCACTGCAAAAAGAGTTGCGCACGTGACCGCTCCCGCCTAATCCATGTCGCCCACTGCTGCGAAATAAAATACATGCCTGGTTATAGCAAGACTGCGTGCAGGTTGCGAAAGGCTCTTGAGCGGAAGGAAAAAAGAGCAACCTGCCGGGTCCGACAGGGTTTTGCCGCATGCCAGATTAACGCATATCTCGCAGCCATCCGCTTGGCACCCACAAGACTTGTCACGGGCGATTGTTTGCTTTTTCCAGTGGTGCCACCCAAAACATGCTCCAAACGTCATCCAAAAGTGTCCCAAAAATGTCGTACAAGTATTCAGTCCAAGCCTTCGTATAAAGGGTAGAGGCATTAAGGTGTCGTAATGGGGGAAAAATAAATGCCTTAGCCAAGTTGTCGAGAAAAGTCGGAAGTCGCAAAATTTCGGAAAATACCCTCTTTGTCGTTGTCTCCGGTGTCTCCTCTCAGTTCAGTTCAGTCTCATTCTCTCAGTAGTCCAATTTTTGAGGGAAATTCTACCTTTCATCCGTGGATGTAGAATCTCAACCTCAAGCTCAACGTTGGTGATCCTCATAATCTCTCATAGTCCAGAATTCTCATTTCGTTCAATGTAGTCTCATCTCATCTCGTTCAATATCCTCAGTCTCATCTCAATCTTGAGTACAGCCTCTTGTAGCCCACAGTAAACACCTCAGTCCACAATAGTAGCCCCTCAGTATCACCAATGTCCACAAAAGACCGTACCTGATCTCATATCTCGAAAAAGTCCTGAATTTCAAATGTCTTCCATATCGTCTTCTGAAGTCTCAACTTCAATTCTCTGCTTCAAAGCGCCTCGCTACGCTCACCGCTTTACTCACCCTACTTAGCACATCCTGAATAGCCAACAAATGATCCGGGGAACTCCCCATTGGCGTCATAGCTCCCGGCGTACCCGGCGTACTTGGACTCATCAACGGAGATCCCACCATACTTGTAGGAACCGAGCCTGTCCTCGATCTCGGTTTACTGCCCGTCAACGACAGAGATCTCAAAATGCCACAGGCAATGTGTCCACTGGAGTTACTAGCGACATTGCCAAACTTGGCCACTGCCTCCAAAACATGCTGGTTGGGGTCCACGGGCATAGCCTCCCTAGGAGGACCCATCATGGCTGCATCGTCAGGCGAAACCAGTCCTCCTGAACCCGAGGGCCGTCTCACAAACGAGTTTCGCTTCGACTGCGACGCTGACGAGTTTCCCGAGTGTGTATTGGGCGTCATGGCTCCTGGAGTGCCACTAAAGGACGCTGTTCGCGAGTTACTCCTCGAGGGAGCTAACGACGGCGTTCCTGACGGAATCTGGTTGCCCACGGGTATCGGCGCGTCACTGGTGGGAGGCACCATGCTGTATTTGTCGAAAGTTGGCGTGCCAGGGATAGGACTGCCTCCCATGGACGAGTTTCCGGAGACTGGAGCAGTACTGGCCGCCTTGCTCATCCGCTGGTCGTGGTAAGCTCTCGCCTGCAAGTGGTACTGTTTGTGTTTCGACTGGTTCCACGAGGCGTCTGTGACCGGAGTGCTGGTCGGAATGTTCGCACTCTCCTCCTCGCCCTTGCTGTCTCTCTTGAGCCACGGCAGAAAGCTGTGTCGTTTCTTGAGTGTCGAAGTTCGTCGACTGATGATACTGGCAGGTCGTTCCCGTGACCGCGAAGGAGCAAGCGAGGGCCGAGTCGTCGCAGTTGTGTCGGTACTGGTGGTAGGAGATATCGCTGCTGGCTCGCTCTTGGCAGGCTCCAGATTGAGATGGAAATACGGCGTCTGGGCCTCGGCCAAACACGGGTCTGGGGTCGGTTGCGAGAGCCGTCGCTGCGTCACGTCGTCCACGCTATTGTTGGGTATGCTCATCTGAAGTCGTTAGTATGAAGAATGAAGTGAAGCTCAGTCTATTGCAACAGTAGACTCTCTTTGGAAAGTCTCTCAGGAAACCTTAGGAGTTGCAGATGGTAAGTGGAGACACTGAGTGGTGTCAAGAAGCTACTTGTATCTGTCTTTCTTATCCCGCTGTCCTGTTTCTTTTCCCACTTTTTACTCTATCTTTTCTCTGCCATCAATTTACCCCGATTCGTCCTCGACCTGTCACTCCTATAGTCGACCGTACCTACATGCTGCTCGGAATCATGCACGGGCTAAAATAATGTCATCAGCCGCACAGACCGAACGTAGGGTCTGGAAGGGGTCCAGGGTAAAAAAAGGGGACTAACGAGGAGGTCATGGGGTTGCTGGGTAAAAACGCTTACTAAGCAACCATTTCCCACTCTCCACGGCTCTCTCATCTCCTCACGTCACCTGTCGAATGCACCTTCAAATTAAATTTTACCGAGGTTGATCTGGTCGGAAGCACGGTAATAGCAAGTGTAAGAGGTGCGCTGGGAAAAGACGGGGAAAATTGAATAAATTTGGAAAATTCGGGAAAAATTGAAGATCGATAGCCACCACCCTGCTCCATCTGCCAACATCCTCCATATCTCGTTTTACTCACCAAACCGTCTATTGATGGGTACTCTGTGGGATCGTTGTTGTGCATTTTGGAGATCCAAAAGAAGATGCAGCGGGTCGGGGATATAACTAACTGACCCACATCTCGTACAATATGCCCTAACAGTCTCCATCTTTGTGCGTCCTGCGCGAGGTCTGCAAGTTAATGAGGCGTTAATATAGATATGGAGGGTCAGTATGAGTGATAGACATTGAGATAATAGGTATTAGCTACGGTACTCATGATACTCGATCATACGGAGTACGGTACTTCATCTTCTGTGTTCTCTCTCAGTCTTACAATACCACCTGCTTCTCACTCACTCCCTACAATCACATTCAAGACACCCTTCCTTCTTATCCCCTTCTGTACATTTGCCACCCTTCCAAACCTCCTTTTTCACACCAAACGGGGCGAAAAATGTAGGTTGGCGCGGATCCGGAAAAACTGGCTCCGAAGAGCGACTATCCAGGTGCAAACAGCCTCCGAACCTCCGTGCTCAGAAGGGCGATGGACATGCAATGGAGATCTTCTATAAAAGTGGTGTGAAGAAAAACGGCGCAGAAAAGCCGGTCTTGGAGGGGTTTCTTGGGTCTCAAATGTTGCTATTTTAACCCTAGCTACCGAATATACCTCATGGAATGCTTTATTGGCACCCTTATTGTCAGGTACAAAATGTATACTTGCACATGAGTTCACACTAGCACTTTCACATGCTACAGATCGTTGTCGTATATGCATCTAAACTTAAAAATATTTGAGGTCACGTGCCCAAAACCGTCAGTAGAAGGGAAACGTGAAAGCGGGTGAGAGCGGGTAAAAGCGCGTTATCGCGCCATACGTAAACTGAGGTTGCTCTACGATTGCCCTAAACGGAAGGTGTGATTAGTAAGCTTAGTAAGCACAAAAACTTGGGTATCGAAGCTCACTGTTGAGTGACCACCTTAATTAACTGAACAAAAGGTCAAGTACTTTCTTAGCCAACTACTTGCACCATTTCACTAATCACACCTCCTTTCACATTCACTCACTTTCACATTCACCCTTAATGGTCTGAGTATCGCCACTCAACACCCAACGGTTTCTGCACCTCCACAGATCGACAAGAGTAATCAACGCAATCAAAGCGGTGTACGTATTGTAAGCACAAGTGCGGGTTATCAGTCTTTCATTATTTGTCATCTCATTATTATGTGTTGTTTTATGTATGTTAAGTACCTCTATTAATAGCTCGCCTGAAACGGACTGTGGAGTGAGTGTGTCTGTCGTCTACGAGTACTCGTTCTAGTGAAGGACAGGGACATTGCCATCTGTCAGACACCCACTTGTCTGTGTCTAAATATATCTCCTAGCAACTTCCATATCGGTGAGCTGCATTAGTGTCCACAGTCCGCCAGTCCTATTCTTTAGCCAGCATTCTCTTGGCCAACTCCAGTTCGCTCTCCAGCTCCAGAAGAGCTCGCATCTCTGTGTTTCCAAACAGATAGCCGATAAGTCCATCCACCACTCCAGTCACGGCAATCACAACAGCAGCCAGAATGTAGATGAAACCCACGTAGGCTCTGTTATCGGCAGCTGCCCACCAAACAGACACCAGCAGACCAATGACCACCAAAATGGAAGCCATAAAGTGCCAGTTTCGCACCCGCGCCTGGGTCAGTGACGTGCCCTTGTAGGTGTGCACCAGCGCGAGAAACTCGTCAAACATGGTTGTCAGAGTCGCAGAAGACACTTTGCGGTGTCGGGACACGTCCTGGGGAGTCAGCTCAAACACCGCAGACACGCCAAAGTGGTCGGAAACGCTGCATCCTCCCTCAATCTTGTCGGTGAAGGCCACACGTGCTTCTCGGACTGTAGCACGTGACGGGTCAAAAAAGATGTAGTCCAGTCTGCAGGCGTCCGAAAGAGGCCGGGAAGCTCTCCACGAGTTCAGTCGCGAGTTGCACGTGACTCCAGCCTCCTCGATTTGCTGCTCAGGCGTCATTTCGCTGAGATCTCCTGAGAACTCGCCATGACGGCTTTCCCAGGCGTCCTGAAGTAGTGCCATGTTCTCAAACAGCTGATGAGTGAGAGATGACGGTCTGGAGTTGAGATCGCCGGTGACAATGGTCAGATTACCGGCGTCCATGGACCGTTTGGCGATTCGAGCCATTTCCCACGCCTGAGAAGTCCGATGACAGGTGTAGTTGGCGTCTCCAAGACCGTAGGGGGCATGCATGTGGGCATTGAGGATTTCAATGCGGTGGTTGGAGGGGTGGATGATGGTCGCTGAGGCAACGCTCTTGCCTACATACCAGTCACCTCTAAAGAAGGCACTAGGACGACCATTGAGTCCGAATCGATGGACGTAAGCTGACTCAATGGGCCATCGAGATAGGACGGCAAGTCCTGGACCAGCAATGATACCACTGTAGTAGTATTTTGTGTATGGAAAGTGGTCTGAACAGGCCTTTTTGATCTGGTCAAAATCGGATTCGACCCAGACTTCCTGGAGACAGACAATGTCATAGGAGTCGCCGTCTTGAGCGAGTTGGGCGGAAATGGCTTCCAAACGTTGAGGACGGAGTTTGGAAACGAGTTTGAGGCCCCTGGGTTAGTACGGGAGTGAGTGGCCGAAGGTCACGAACGGACAACATCCTATTGTGACAAAGTAAGCCGGTAGTTCACGAATGGACGTAGTTCACGAGTGGACAACAAGTAATAGAACCAGACATCCTATAGAAACAGAATTGTAAGAGGTGTCCTAAGATGCACAACTAGACACAGCAGAGGTTGGTACAGCAATAGCAGCTGCTCACACAATTGAGGGAGAAGACAATTGTAGAGCATGCCATTAAGGTATCGTTGACTGATCAGCTGTAGGCTCAACTATGGTCTGAAGATGATTCTAGAAGTGGTCATCATTCAGAAGAGAGCTCCATACCTTGACTAATCTCCTCATCGGTTGAGCAATGAAGCAAGTCTCAGTTCAGAGTTGAACAAGAAATGTGACATAATGGGTGTCAGTTGAGCATGATGATGTGGATGTTCAGCTAGATGAGGTGATATTCTCAAGGTGACAATCTAGACGGATTCAGTAACACATGAAAAGTGGCCATATGACTTCCTTTGACAGTTGTGGAAATGAACACATCACACATCACAGGAGAATGTTGATTAAGTAGATGGTATACAACATGACATCACAACAGCTCAATCAACACAAGATATCATATGTAAACATTGGCAAACGTTGATATGGCACCTCCAGGCACAACACCTGGTATTTGAAACGTCCAAATACTACCCTTGACGCGTCACCTCAGAGTATCTCAGTAACCACAACATCCTCAATCAGCCGTGCTATGAAGTAATAGACACAGACACATCACGTACCCTCACACCCACAGCATCTCCATAGTCACGTCTCTTCACCATTTGTCCTCATTTCACCCCTTAATCTCATCTCATAACCTCATAGTCACTTGATGTCTCCTATCTCCCCATCACCCTCTTTCACTCACCAACAATTCAGGGTCAAGACCCTCACCTGCTTGTCGTTCATCAAAATTGTGTCGTTGCTCCACGTTTTTTCGGACATGAATTTGCCGCACGAAATTTGCACAAAGGAGAAGTTGTTCAGTCGGTCTAATATAAGAGACCAAAACAAGTCCCCTAATTCCATCAACACACAACACATGCATGTCCATGCACCCAGAGCTTATTCGGGTCGATTACTCAGCATGGGGAGGAAGATCCTTCGATTTGAATAAAAACAGACACGAACGAAGGGTTAAAAGAGACACATATGGTATGTACACTACAACAGAGTACTATTATTGTCGTTAATCTTTTCTGAATTTTGAGCTTTTTCCGTTGGCCCTTTCACTCATAACCTGTAATAACACCAACTGAGTTAATCACAAGCAGTCTAATCTGAAAGAGGAGATCACGAGAAGAATTTTGATACCAATAAAGGCTACTTTCGTACTTATGTTGTTCATTTTTCTGTGTATCTAGAGTCCTGAGCTGTCATTTGGGTTCATCTCTAAAAGTTCAAATAAACCGAATTCAGTTAATTATTTTTTTTCTTCAAAAAAGTAATCTATTAAGCATATTGCACCCAAAAGCATCTGGAGACACAAATAGCGGCCGGAAATTATATCGATGTGTTTCGAGCGTTCTGACGTGTGCTGGTTAGATTGATTAGTCATCAACACTCTGGAGCCCGTATTTTTGAGGGAAAAAGTGAAAGAGTATGATTGAAAAGATCACAAGGAGCATTTTGGTACCATGGACTGTATGTTTCATAATTCTGAGGTGCTTTTTATCCTGGTTCTGATATAGGCTGCACTTCTCGATGCTGACTACCGGTATAGTTAAACCTAGGGATATCTTCAAAACCTCTTAGAGTGGACAAAACACCTCTTTATCAACTAGAAGTGCAATTTTGGGCAAACGAAATCTGCTAGAAATGGTTCTGGAGTGTCTTGAGCATTTCAGTAGAGGTTTTGGTTGGCTGAATTGTAATAAATGCACCAAAAACTACTAAATATTTGGAATATTGTGATGAGAGTAAGACAATAAGAAAGAGGAGATCATGAGGAGCTTATTAATACCAAGAAGTACATGTTTCGTAAAGTCTTCCCGTTTTCGATAATCATTCTTGAATAGGCTGCAATTCTTGAACTGCATACTTCGAACACCGTGGAGAATCACAAGTGGTCACAATTCCTGATAGTATGAGTTGTATATGTGAAGTACCTTCAATTCCTGTAAACATTAGTAACACTGACAAACTCCCGCTCTGTGCACGTGACAAACCACTGTAGATAATACTGTGGGGTAGGGGTGGATGTGCCTAACGAGTGATTTCTGAGGATCTGGCAACTCGATGGAGATCAAAAATACAGCTTAGTTGTAGATTGCAATGACCTGAATACTCAAAAACCGGTTATCCCCTATTTGAGTGTCTCATCTCCTCTTGAGATCGTCTTCATAAAACCTATCGATCTTCAATTACAGTAGCTTGATATTCGACCTCGTAAATAGACCTGCCATTTCATACATGCACCTCATCCGCCTGTCACATCGTCATTAAGTCGATTCCGTTTATCCGTGAATGTGAAATCCCTGTCATTGTTTGTTCCCTCAGTGCATTTCTCACGCACCGTAGTTCACTTTCGACCGTATAAACCATCGCCTATGCCTCTTTGGCTCAGTCTCCTATTGATTACTGCATCATAACACCAAGCTCATCTCAAGTTAATCTGATTGACGTCAATTTTACGAGCCTCAGTAAGAAACATGCTGAACTACGTAATGACTGGTAATACGTTTTTGTGACGTCTGACGATGCAACGGCTTCATTATCCCGGTTTTAGCGCCTTTTCGACTTGGTACAAGTGACCTGACAAGGGTAATGCGGCTTAGTCATATTTTAACCCCCGCATGTCTCACTTGTGTTTGAGAGAAAGAGGTGGAAAAATAAGGTTCCATATAAACTCTCGCTTAATTGGATGTGTGGGGAAACGAGGGGGTTTCTGGAAGCCCGTATTTTGGGGAAAATAATTGATGTGGAGAAAAGGGAATTATATAGGCATGATTAAGCGGCTTAGGGGAACATATATTTTCACTCGGTTTTCATTTAATTGTCAACTTCCGCGTTCACCACTCTCCAGACCTCCACCTATCTGCAGGTACAGGGAGGTACACACAAGCAGCAGGTGCAAGCTATATCTGGGCTGTATTAGGCCACGGACAAAGTCAGTTTATTGTCTCCGGGCGACGTTTAGCCCACCTGTGGGAAAAAATCAACTCTAATCTCCACTTTTCCGCCCACAGAGAGTTAGCTTTGAGGGGTCTAGTTTGGAGGACGAAAAACGGAGAAGAACTAGTATATAGATGTAGTGTTGGTGTGTGAGAATTGTACGAGTAGCAACGACTGCGACGTTCTTTGACATGATGAGTGAGTACTTGCAGATTTTGAGGTTCTAGGCTTAAACGAAGATCCTTACTCGACAAGTCCTTACCAAACGACCTTTCTTCTAACCCAGTACTGATCACCCTCATTCTACTGGCTGCCCAGGCGCTGGCGCAGACGGCCAACATCACCCAGTCTACCTACGACTTCATTCTCAAGTACGGCCAGCTGTCCAATGTGGCTTATTGTGTGCGAGCTCCTGGACCTTATGATCTCGAAAACGACTTTACCTGTGGAAGATCGTGTGCTCATTTTCCCAATGTAACGCTGGACTACCAGTTTGGCGGCGATTTCTTCTCGACTTCGATTACCGGCTTTTTGGCACACGATCATACGAAAAAGGAGAAGTATATTGTCTTCCGAGGCACCTTCTCTCTCGCTGACGCTATCACGGACGCTTTTTTCCTCCAGAAGCCGTATCTTGCTGATCTACCGCCTCTCAACACCACCAACATCAACTCCACGGAAACTACAGCTCGAGTGGACTGTCCTGACTGTGAAATTCACGATGGCTTCCAAAAGGCATACAGAGAAACCATGGTGAACATGCAGAACAATTTGGTTGATTTTTTGAACGAAAACCAGGACTACAATTTGATTGTGACTGGACACTCTCTCGGAGCAGCTACAGCTCTGCTTATGGGCATCAATTTGAAAAATCTGGGGTTTGATCCTATGGTGATCACTTTTGGACAACCCAGAGTAGGAAACAAGGCGTTTGCAGATTATGCAGACTCGCTATTTTTTCCCAAAGGAGATAACGGACTGAATATCAACCCTGAACGACGTCTTTACCGAGTCACTCACTGGAACGATATTGTCGTTGGAGTTCCCTTCTGGTCTGGATACACTCATACTCTCGGAGAAGTGTACATTAGTTATCCCGATGTCAGGTCTCCCATTGAGTACGTGTACGCCTGTGCTGGTCCAGACAACAATCAGTGTCACTACGGCTCGTTTGATCTCCTAGCCCGTGTCAACATTCTCAAAAACCACTGCGCGTACCTCAACTGGATCTTCTACTGTGCTTTTAATGTGGATAAGCGGCAGATGATGATCGATCCTCCTCGAATACACAAACGGGTCGAGCACTGGAGCGGCAAGTTTGCCGATGTCGAGTTCTCAGAGAGACAGATGTACGAGGCGACTTTTCCGATGTAGAGATTCACCAGCTGAGCTGGTCATATAATGTAATTTGATAAAGTAGAAGAAAGATAAAAGGAGATAGATACAGTAGGAGTAATGGGGAGTTCATTGCGAGAAAAATGATACCAAACAAGACTATATGTATTTAATAATTGTGTATTTTGACAGTACTTTACACTAAGCGTTGACATCTTAAGAGCCTCAACACAACACACTCAAAAAAGATATTTTCACATTTAGCGGTATTTATTGCAACAGGAGTAGCCGGGAGCTCATTGTGAGCAAAACGGTACCAAACAAGCTTATATTTATTTTTCAATTGTCTATGTCGAGTTGTGTGTTTTAGTGCATGGACATCTACAGTAATGAACCTCAACACAACACAGGAAAAAAGGGGTGTATCCATATTTATCAGGAACTATTGCAACACGAGTAAAAGGGAGCTAATTACGAGCAGACCGGTACCAAACAAGCCTATATTCATTTCTCGATTGCTTATTTTGACTTGTTCATGTATTTTGAATGCACATTGACGTCTACAAATTCAACGCAACACAGCGAAGAATGGAATAACTCCCGATTTAGCGGTTCTCATTGTAGCAGAAGTAAAAGGGAGCTCAAAACGAGCAAAACAATACCAAATAAGCCCATATTTATTCCTTAATTGTTTTTTCAGACTTGATCACGTAATTTTAGCCTCACTGACATTCATGAGTATCAACACCACCAAGAAAAAAAGGGACATATTCATATTTGATAGTATTTTCTGCAAAAAGAGTAAACAGGAGTTCACAACGAGCAAAACGATACCAAACAAGCCTATCAGTCAATTCTTGATTGTCTATCCCTAGCTACTTATGTATTTTAAGCATCACACTGACATCAACACAGCACATTCAAAAAGGGATATATTCATATTTGAAGGTGGTTCTTGCTACAGCAGTAATAAGGAGCTCATTACGAGAAGAATGGTACCAAACAAGCCTATAAGTCATAACTCTCTATCCTTACAGTACTTGGTTATGTATTTTAGGCCTCACTTTGACACACTACAAACCTCACCAACACAGCCAAACTTGAATATTTTCATATTTGACGGTACAAGTATTTATTTAGACAACATTAAAAGGGAGTTCAAAACAATCAAAACGATACCAAACAAGCCTACAAGCCATTCATTTATCGTCCATTTCCACTTGACTACCTATTTTAAGCCTCACTTTGACACACTACAGACCTCAACACAACACACTCAAACTCCAGAAATACCCTTCAGAAACGCACCAAATTTTGACAGCCCATTACTACTATCTCAATCACCTACCACACAAAATACCAACCCTCCTGGACCCCCACAACCGCTACTAATCGCTACACCCCTACCCCCTAACCTTGTCCCAACTAAACTCCCACTACTCACCGCACTAACTTAATTAGTTGTACACCTAACTTAGACCTATCTCGCCACTTTCCTCACCACTCAATGAACCCGACTTCCTTCTCCTACAGTCTTCCGGACTCGCCAAACACTCCGCGGCACCGGCGGGAGTCGTCATCGACATATTTTTCCGACGTTTCCGACTCAACGGCGTTTTCTGAGGTGTCTGACGATAACACAAGTATCCGACAGAAAGCAAGTATCAGTACATCTCGAACATGCTGTGTTAAACGACTTCCTCCAGAAATCTGGACGGATATCTTCGAACTAATGGACCCCGAAGACGTGCCGAAGATTTCGCTCAGCTGCAAGTTCTTCTACGACGTCACGAGAGACCAGGACGTGCTCAACAAGATTGGCTTACGGAAACTGCACGTGGACAGTTTTCTGCCGTTCACAAGCTACCCACGGTTCCACAGGTACTATAGGAATGTCGTGTGGATGGGCAACGGCGTTTGGTGGGGAGATCGGGGTGTTTTTGGGTCGTTTCTGAGAACATTTTATGATGTTCAAGGAGGAGGTTTTGGGATGCAGTTTTTGTTGGTCACGGAGACCCAAAGAGAAAGTGGGGTTAGGGGTGATATGAGGGGCGTGTCTAGAGGTCACAGAAGTGTTCTAGAAGGAAATCGGACTGCTGAAGAGGTACCTGTTGACAACCATGACGTCACCAGTTCTACTTCTCCTACAATTCTCCCTTTTCACCCCCTACTAGATCTAGCACCCGTGTCAATCTTCTGCACTCCGGATCTGTACTACGATCAACTTGGGGAACTCCACCCGGCTGCTGTGGCTGAACAAATCTCGTTTGCCGTCCAGAGATGCGAAAATATGAGTCTGGCACGTGACCCAAACACCTACGGCTCACGTGACTCGCTCTGGCCGCCCCTGGGCCACTCCATCGAGCGCACGTCCGTTTCTCCTGCCTCTGGAGCTCCCCTGTGTCTTTCTGACGCCTCTCACAACCTGTTTCGGCTCAGAAAACGCCTGTGTCCGTTCCGAACTCCGTCCAATGAAGCTGGTGGCCTTACGGAGACGTTTGGACGGCTGGAGAGCTGGTTTGGGTACTTGGGGGGTGTTTTTGTGGCTCCTGGAATCTGTGACGATGGTCCTGTCTTCCTCAACCTTCATCAGACAAAGACGCAGCTCACAGCCACTCATATCACTGGAGGACCGCGTATTCCGCGTGGAGAAGTGGCGTTTGTGAGCGACTTTGTCGAGGTTGAGAACGGGGTCGAGCAGTTCAAGGGGTGCAAGACGTATTCAGGGTGGGCACAGGTGGCTCAGCTGAACTATGTCGATCCTGAGTATGTGCCTGTAGGCGTGATTGTGGTGGATGAGAATACGCTGGCGGTGTGGTGGAGAAGTGGAGGAGTGGTGACGATGGTCAAGAGGGTGGATTTGGATTCGGTGAGGGGAGGGAGGCCGAGGCTCGCTGAGCGAAGATAGCGAGGTGTAGTTGCGGAGCAACTATGCCGAACTATCGAGCGGACTAATGAGAGAAGAACGTTGCGGAGCAACTTCTGAGCGGTTCAGGATGAGCTGAAGAGCCAAGTGAGTGAAGAATGTTGCGTAGCAACTTCTGAACGTGCTTCCGAGTCAGAAGGAGTCAGTGGAGGGTGCTACTTGTGTCTTACGCTTCTGGGTGACTTAATTGAAGATCTTCGAGATTGAATGAGTGAAGAATCTTACTCAGTAACTTCTGATGATTATGGACGAGCTATGAGAAGACTACTGACACTGTGAGTGAAGAGTGTTACTGAGCTCTCCAGAGTCTAAGTGAATGAGTGAATTTGCTTCCAAGCTGTTCAGAATGGTTTCTGGATGACTTGAGTCTGAGTGTGAAGGATGTTACTTAGCTCTTCTGAAGAATGCTACTCACCAACTACTGAGTTTTCAGCCAAGTGAACTATACTTTCTGAGAGGCATCTTGAGGTTCTACTTGGTTGGTTCTACACTACAGGTATCATTTTTCTCTCTCACATTTTGCCACCCCCACACCCGGATGACGGCTGGTCAGTCATCCACCATATTTATTTCGACTACGGCTGTAGTTTTTTTATATATTTATTAAGAGTCTAACGTTTCAATTGAGGTCATACAGTAGTCTGGGAGATGCAGTGTAACTGAGACAGAACGGGGAGGTTTATAAGTATGAAGGAGTGCTCAGAAGTGGATGTTAATCAATGGGTGTGATTTTGGTGGCTATATGAGCACTCTGATAAAATTTCAAGTCATTCTATGGCGTATTCGTATTTTTATTGACATTCTCTCAAAGCCTCAATCTCCATCAGTTGAACCTAATTGAAATTGAGTTTCATTTAGCCCCATTTGGTCTGGGGAGGTGGACGTGAATTTTAGGAGCTACAAGTGAGACGAAGAGATGAAACTTGTACCAAGTTGTAGAGAAGCAATCTAGCTACACAATGGTACCAATGTCATGTTTACATCGTCTCTATTGAGCGAGATATACGCACTTCCCTCCCCTGGCCTGTAGACATGCACAGAGATATAGATATCATACAGACATGCATTTTGGCCCGTGCTGGTTTCAGTCTACTTGTAGTTTCATAGTTCTTGCTATAGCCAGAAACATAGTCACACCTCTCCCCCCTCTGTCACCCCCACTACAATGTTTAGTTGGGTATAGTTAACTCCGTTTAAGCTCAGTTGATCGACCGACTATCTCAGATGAGATACATATAAGGTTAGTTGAAGTTGCATTTGAAGGTGCAGAAAATTCATCCGAGCTCAACTTGAGCACATACAGACGACATATACCGAACGAAAAAACGATTGCAAAAAAAAACAAAACTTACAGTACCTACAAGTCACGTGAAATCAGCTTTATCCAGAAAAACCCTTCAAAAACCCTTCAAAAGTGAGTCAAAACAATGTCCTTAACCTCCCCTCTACAACCACTAACTCAGTGTCGAGAATTATCACCAAGGAAGAAGAAAAAATCACAAAAACCATCAAGATCGAGGCTTCTCTTGAGTCTCCAGCCGAGTGCAAGTCTTCTTCGCTCAAATTGGCGGTGTTGGAAGCCCAGGAAAAGTACGTTTTGGCAGTCAGAGCCATGATGGACGCCAATCACGTGTACTTACAGCGATTGGAAGAGTGGAGAAGTGGGGAGGAGGTTGATGGTGAGGTTAAGAGTGTTTTGACAGGTTCAGAACAGGAATTGGATTGCCCTTATGAGTCGTAATTGTGCTTACTAAGCCAAAACACACTTTGGCTGATATTTCGATTTTCCTCGGGATATCTACAGATATGAGGCTACCTGTGCTTTTCCCGCCCCCTCAATTACCCTATGCCAACTCCCCTCACCTCCATCTCTCCCCTAACCAGCTCTATAGACGCGTGTCGTTCCGCACCCATAGTTAATTGTATTTATATCGTGAAAGAGGTGGAGAGTAGTGGTAGTAAAGCGAAGAGTATCGGCTGGTTAAAGCAAGTGTAAGGAGTAGATTGGTGCAGTTTGTATTGTGACATCTCGTATATTGACTGAACTAATTGGTATTTGGTGTAGTCATCAAATGCTGTCATTGCTGACCATGGAAGATAGCTATAGAGAAGAGAGTAGTTCTAGATTGCTCAAAATGGCAGAATCAATCACCCCATAAACTTCTCTTCTCTATATTCCTTCTCATTCGGTAGTTATGAGGCTGTTGAGGAAGACAGCTTAGTAAAGCCCCTGAGGCTTAGTAACACTATGATACCCACAATAAAGAAGTCATAATAAGCCAATAGACATCCAAGAGGGTTCCCAACGCCCATTTGATACTCCCTGAATCTCCAGTATCTCGCAAAACGTTCAAAATTCTCAAAATGCTCAAAACCCTTCAAATCGCAAAACAAACGCCACCACCATCTCCGCGTCGTTTTTCCCACCAAAACGATACCCAACACACCCACATCACCACTTTCCCTCACATCACACCAGCCTCCCTCGATACCCACCGCCTTCATACCCAACGCCTCAGTGCCTTGAAGTTTAACAAAATGGAGGGTTGAAAAAACTCGACATTTTACTATTGCAAGAGATGGATATTACTGCATAAATCTACTCAGAAAGGCCTAATTAATCGATTTGACATCTTCTCTTTTCTCCACCTCCTTTTCCATGTCTCCCTTTTTCGTCCCCCCCTTCTCCCCTAACCCCGATCTGATAACTCCCGCAGGCAAATCAGATCATACGATACTGCATGGAGTGCATGGAGTAACCTGTTTTTGTTGCGTGTGACCCAACACAGCAACCTGTTGGATACACGATAATACAGACACAAAATGGTGAGATATGACGGGTCAAGAAAAAGCACGTGACAAATCAAATTCCAGTTTTCTAACACAGACTACCCTAGCCCCCCAGATTTCTCCTGAGCGTCAGCCTCGAAAGGTGTTCCGAGGTGGCAGCAAGGTGGCTAGTGACAAGAAGGAAAAAGAGGTCAAGAGTTTAGACAAGAAGGACAAGGAGGAGTGTTGCAACTGTGGCGGCGAGAACTGCGACAAGAAGAAGGAGAAGGCGTATGGAGATTGGTGAGTGGAGATTTTTCACGATTTATCTCGAATTAATGTATTTATTGTTATTCTAGTGTGGTTATGCTGTGTTTGTTATGGGGTGGTTATTTATGAATTTAGACTATGGTTACATCAAAACAGAGCCAAAGGGTGGAGTAATGAAGTAAGAAATTGCGAAGGACTAGGAGAACAGTATATGGTGATATGGTGACGTGTTTGAGTGTTTTTGGAGAAAATTGGGTGGTGGAAAATGTGTGCTTGGCGGGAATCGAACTGGAGAGCGCAAGTGGTGGAGGGTGTTATGGAGGAGATGTGGAAGCGATAATGGGACAGAATGGAAGGCCTTGACGTGGGGAGTATTTTGGTAGGTTTCAATAGTTTCTACGATGTATTTTGAACATTTTAGTGAGGTCCCAAGTTTGAACTCTCTAGTTGAGTTTAGTTGGGAGAAGTGGGAGACAGTTGAAACTTTGTTGACCGAAAAGAGGACTGATAACTCAAGCCGTAAACTAGCAATAGCCATTTTGAAAACAGAATTCTTTTGCTCATCTCTCACAAATCTGCTAAATATACCCATTTCCCCTGTTACTCCCCCACTACCTCTTCTATTCCATTTCCTAACCTCTCCACCTAAACTTCCACGACGCTATTTTTAGCTCTACAGCTGCATTCCATGCGTCAAGGACTGACCTCTAGAAATCGATATTTTGTGTGACGATGAAGGCTGAATTTTGGCCAGTATATAGCGCGAGCCAACACAAACTGATTGATATAATAAAATTCGGGTGTTGTCACACAAATTCCGCCACAATTTCTCTCCCTTGTTCTCCACCTGCACCTCCTTCCTTCCAGCAACCTTCTCATCGACAGTGCAGGGCATCACTTGACGATAGTGAAACGGAATCGACAGACGACACTAAAGGACACTATTGATCTATCACGTGATTCGATTGAGTCTTGCATTCAGTTACACAAACGAAAACGAAGGAACAAGTGACATATACAGTTACAGTGTTCGAACTACCATCTTCAACATCAACACTTGAACAGTTACAACTACATCAGTTACATCAGTTACACCAGCTACATCAAGTAACTATCATCGCTCCTTTTCCAGCTACAATTGACTACTGTTTAATTGCTTGATATCACTCACATCTCTCTGTTTAATCAAACCTCCTTTTGAAATGCGAATAGTGACCGAAAGAGAACAGGAAAAGTTCCGAGATTATGTCGATGGAGAGCTGAAAAACGCCCAACGGAAGCACGTGCGTCGTCTGGCCGGTGAGGAAGGCGGATACAAGTCTTTGGACGATCTGAACCACGACTTGATCCAGCTTGTGAACATTCTGACCTACTCGGTGACACAAACACAGGCCCAAAAAGTGGACTATTCAGCCACAAACACGGAATCGCATCATCTGGACCGGTTGGCGGCCCTTAAAAAGTACAAGGACGGCGTTGACGGAAGTGGATCTGAGTCTACCACTCCTGTAGGCTCTCCTATGCGAGATGTGACTACAGACGATGAGGGTATTCACAACTCACGTGATGTGACTCCCAAAGCCGAGGCTCTCAACGAAAAATCGCTGTCTGAAAACGTGGACAATACTCTTTCTGGAGCTACAGGAGAGGCGTGTCCGATTTTTGACATTAATCAGCAACAGACGATTGATTTTAAAGATAGCAGTATCCCTGGCAACGTGGATACTTCGTCGTTGTATGGGCAGACTTTCTACCTTCTGCGGTTGGCAGACGACTACAATTCGTACCTTCCTCACTATGAAGGCACTCAGTCCATGTTTGACCTGTTGAATGGGTTGAACAAGGTGTTCAAGGAGATGTTAGGAGGGAAGCTGGAGGGTGTGGCATTAACGCAAACGGAAGCTACAAGACTGCAGAGTATAGCTCAGGGGAGTAGAGTGTTGGTGGCTAGCAAGTGGAATGAGACGGGGGAAGAGGTGGCAAAGGTGTATGAGGATGTGTTGGAGATTTTGGCGTAGCGAGGCTCTGGAGTACGTAGCTTTATGAGTGCGAAGCACGAATGAAGCAAAGTACGGAAGAGCTGAGCATGAACCAAGTGAAGTGAAGTACGATTTAGCAGGGTGAATAGCTCGTGTGGCTCAATGAGGACACAGCTATAAAAAGTTATACCAAAGTCATTCATAGACACATTAACGAGGACTGGAAGTTGATGGAGGCTGTAGTAATGGAGGCTGTAGTAAACAGGGAGGTAATAAAGGCATACTATGAAGTCGTGCTAGAAGCCGTAGTCATACAAAGGGGCTTGGACAGGTAAGTCAGCTAAAAGGCATACTCAGAGGTTATGAAGTCAGTCAGGAATACTATGAGGGCTCATGTAGGCTATAATAACCACTCAGAAGTAATACCGGTAGTCATATCGAGTAGAAAGTCATATTCGTAGACAGTGAAGCCAAACAAGTAGAGTATGGAGGCTCAGAGGGTCCAACAGGGATGCAATACAAGACATTCTCAGGCCATAGTCCGACTGGGATGTAACACAGAGAGGTTTTGAAGGCATACCGAGAGGTCGTACTGAGTGCCGTACAAGCTGTCATAGAGAGAGGTTAGAGCAGTCAATTACGGTGTGAAGTCATATTCAGACGTAGTAAAATCATCCACGAAAACAGAAGAAAAGTCACATGAGGCTATAGTCCTACTCAGAGGTAATAGTCAATGGCAGTATCTCAGAGACAACAGCCAGTCTTGAAGACTATGAAGGCTCATTGAGGCTTTAGTCATTCAAATTTACCGGTACCGGTAGTGATTTCAGCTAGGAAGACTAAAATAGAGCGACACGGATGGTATAGACATGCTCAGAGTCATAACCATACTCATAGGCAATAGCCATTCAGGAAATGATCTGAGGAAGACTGAGAAGACACATGGAGACTATTATTTTACTCAGGGGCTGTAGCTGGTCAAACAGGAGGTACAGTACAGTAATAAAAGTCTTCTGAGAGGTCATACTCAAAAGTCGTACCGGTAGTCACACTCCGCAGCTACGTTATTCATAGACAACGAGGCATCTACAAAGACATGAAAGAAGCACCTGGGAGCTATTACTGTAAGAAGTACTGTTGTCTATGGCTATACAACTTCACGTACTATTCGGAGACCGAAATGACTCAGAGGTAATAGTCAAATACGGTATGGATTCCACTAGAAAGCGATAGCTTAGCTATAGGCGTTATCTTAGGCAGTAGTCAATGATAGACAATCAATCAGAGGCTACTTGTATAGCAATAAGGAGAAAAAAGTCTCATCAGAGGTCAACATATGGTCACACTCAGAGGCAGTAGACAGATCGAGTATGGTCATCTACAAAGACACAATGAGGCACATAGAGACCATTGTCATACTCAGACACAGTAATCATTCAGAGGCTTCAGTCACTCAGAGGTAAACAAGTCACCCAGAAAGATTAGGATGGTGTCTCACTCAGGCTATAGTCTACAAGTCTACAAGAGACCCTAAAGTCGGAGGTAATAGTCATACAGTGGTTGCAGAAGTCAAATAACACAAGGACTCCTGTTTGGTACTTGTAGTCAGAGGTGATTGTTACTCAGAACACCGAACCCCACACTAATATGACCAGTCTGAAGTAACTTCTGCACTTTGGGGCTTACCACCTTGTAGGTACCTCATGCAGTCAGGCACAAACGGATTAATCATGACACAATCGAGCTAATATTCCAGTTATCGGACTCCGATCCCGAAATCCAGGAACCCCACTTCCTCATCAAGAAGTGGCTGATAACGCTAGCTCCAACTTAACGGTCTATATCGGACTCCGAAACCTTGAGAGTGGGGGTGTAAAAGTGGGGGTAATGATAGTGCAATATCTACAGATGCTGTGCAAGTGGTAATATTCTATAGATGACATGTGTTTGTGTACTCAAGTACAGTACTACAAAACAATAAAACACTACTATACCAGTTCACCACCTGCTTACCGGTACTGCTCTAATGCACCCCACATTCCCCTTCAACTATGATCTTCCTTTACCTCTAACCTCGATAAACATTGAGAGATAGTAGATAGTGTGGCTTCCGATAACGCCTTGGTTATGAGCGAAAAAACGGAGTATAAGAGCATGGTCTTGAGTTCTTTCGCTCCTCAATGAACATACAATGAACACACAATTCACAGACCTCGGTGAGCGTTTGGAGGGGGATTTCAAGGGGGATGTGCTATTCTACAAAGAGAAAAGCGATGACTCTACCATCAAAGATACTTCCTCCATCTCAAAGGAAGAAGGAACAATCGAGTACACTGAAATATCCACTCCCGGATACAGTGCTACTTGGGCGAGTTATTCTGACGAGTTCAATCCTTCAGGTCTGAGGATTGCTACAGATGAAGAGTGCCAGACACTCAGAAAAGTCGCTGCTCCAATCACGGGTATGACGTACATGCTTTCCTTGGTAGAATTCGCAGAAAGAGGGTCCTACTACGGACTCACAAACGTGATTTCCAATTTCGTCCAATTTCCACTTCCCAAGGGAGGAAATGGATGGGGAGCTACTCCAAGAGGTTCCCAGTTGACCGCTGGAGCTCTAGATCAGGGTCTTCAAGTCGCCACAGCTCTAACCCTCGTGCTCAACTTTTTATCGTACCTAACACCTCTCCTAGGTGCATACCTTGCTGACTCCAAATACGGACGATTTCGAACCATTTGGGCTGGAACTATCATCTGCGGTATCGGACACACGATCATCGTCATTGCTGCGATTCCTGGCGTTCTCGAGCACCAGAACGCGTCTCTTGGAGTGTTTGTGACGGGACTTATCATTTTCGCGTTTGGAACGGGGCTTTTCAAGCCTAATTTGTTGCCCCTGTTGTTGGAACAATACAGGGAAGACGACAATTGGGTGAAGAAGTTGTCATCCGGCGAAGAAGTCGTTATTGACAAAGAATCCACTCTTCAGAGAATGACTCTCGTCTACTACTGGTCTATCAACGTGGGAGCTTTCCTAGGTCTGGGAACTTCATATGCTGAAAAAAGAGTCGGATTCTGGCTAGCCTTTCTGGTGCCCACAATTCTGTACTTTTTTCTGCCCTTTTTTCTGCTTCTCATCAGAACCAAGGTGCACACTATCCCACCTACCAAGGACTCCATCATTGCAGGTTTCTTTGGAGTCGTGTACCAGTTTGTGTTCAGAAAACAGTCCACATACGATGAAAAGTTTGTATCCGACGTCTGGAGCACTCTCAAAGCTACCAGATTCTTTCTCTTTTTTCCCATCTATTTTTTGAACGATACAGGTATTGGAGCACTATCCAACTCTCAGGGCAGTTCTATGATCACCAATGGAGTTCCAAATGACCTGTTGAACAACTTCAACCCAATCACCATTATCGTAGCCATTCCAATCGTCAACTACGGCATCTACCCGCTTTTGAGAAAGTACAAAATCAACTTCAGAGCGTCTTTCCGGATCTTTCTGGGATTCATTCTGGGAGCTTGTTCACCCATGATTGGAGCTATCCTACAATGGAGGATTTACGAGACTTCTCCCTGTGGATACCACGCTACAGGCTGTGACAAAGGAGTGGCTCCTATTACCATCTGGTGGCAGGTCTTTCCGTACGTATGTACAGCTCTTTCGGGAATTTTCGCCACAATCACCTCCTACGAACTGGCTTACTCTCTAGCACCCACACATATGAGGTCTATCGTCATGGCTCTCCTGCTGTTCATGTCAGCCTTCAGTACAGCTGTCGCAACGGGAATTACCCCTGCTCTCAGAGACCCCTACCTCATTTGGCCGTTTGTGGGTCTGTCAGCAGGAGGAGGAGCGTTTGCCGTGGCCTTTTTGGTTTGTTATTGGAAACTGGGCAAGGGGCAGGAGATGAGCGTTTGAATGAACACATAAATTATATATAAAGAGATAAATTAATAGAGTAATAATAGAGATGAAAAGATAATACAACTAGATAGAGTGATGAATACGTGATATTATATAAATAGCTGTGTTTGGTTTATGTTGATGTTCCTAGGCTTGCAGAGCAGCACAAGTACAAGTACAAGTACCGGTAGCTAAATATGACAGAGATGAAGAAGAAGTACTTGTGGGTAATACTTCTCATATGACATGTGTGAGTAATTCAAGAGGCAAGAACTAATCAGAACAGTACAGGTACAGTGTAGGTGTGCTCACCCTAAGAAACCTCTACTCTGCACGGTACAGTACCAGTCGTATCAGTACTGCATGGTACCTTACTTGAACACGAAAAAAGAAGGAAAGAACGTCAGCTGTTCAGATCATCTGTTTGCTTGCGGTAATAAAGGCAATGGATTATCGTCCAGTATGCCTCCCACCACTTCAGCATGTCTGAGTTCCGAATTCCGGCACTTTCCAAAACCAAGCGTTACTGGTATCATTGTGATCGCCAGTGCCCAACAAATAAAACGGTAAGGCTCTCCAACCTCCACCTCCTCTGAGTCACGAGATATGACCGAAAATGTCGCCACCCAAATTTAAGCTATAGGCAATTTCCGAGCCGCACGGCTGGGGGTGGTGTTTTGGCCCGTTCGAAAAAGGCATTGGAAGTGGGGGAAAGGGGTGGAATTTGGACTGTAGTCTTGGAGCGCTATGAACTGACTGAATATCACTTTGTGAATCGATAACTCTTTGTTTGACTGAGTGAATAGCATGCGAAGATTTACTTGACGTGACTTAACAAAGAAATACTAAGTCAAGTATGAGCCGGTAAGCTTATTCCAAAACCAAGTAATGTGGTGGAAGATAGTAAGTAATACGGGATTACATCACTAGTAGAGTCAAGAGTCTTCTTCCTGAAGTCAGGGAACAGCACTAAGTTGTGAAATGTGCTTCTAGTCATCAGACAACTGATTTAAGATATTTGGGTCACCATGCTACAGCTGGAATACGTCTTGGAGTGACCTAAGGTCATGGACTCAGAAGGCATACCATCAGGATACAGTCTTGATTGAAAACAAAGAAGTACAGTACAACTCGACACCTCCAACAAGCTCATATGTTAACCATAAGATGAAATATATACATATATACAGACTGTCTGGTGTCATTGTGGTGTACCAGATAGTGGGAGAGGGGGGTAGACTGAAGAAATTAGGGCAGTGAATGAGAGCCATCTTGTATGAAGTAACCTCCAGAACAAAACGGAGTCAAAGTAGACAAATTGATAAGAGTCATCGCTTCGCTTATGACTCCTCTTTAAGCCATTCACTTCGTTCATGGCTTTTTGAGAGTCATTCGCTACGCTCATGACTCTTTACTAGACGTGAGCGTAGCGAACGTCTAGTACCACCCCAAAATCTGCTTCAAATGATACACCCACACCGGCGCATCCTTTCCCAACGGTCCCTCCACCTTCAGCTCCTTCTTTCCCACCTTTTCCACAAACACATCTTCGTACTGCAACAACGCAGGAAATTTACTCTTCAACAACCCAGCTACTGCACAGTCAGGCAAGACAGGCAGAGTTTGGAGCTGCAAATGGGCACACAGAAACACATCTGACGTCGACACTGTGCTAAACAAACTGCCCTTTTTCACGATATCAGCCGTAGCAGAGTCCAGAATATCCGTATACACCTCAGTAGCCGAATTGAGCAGTCTAAAAACCGTCTTTGAAACAGCCTTTGAAGCGTCCTTTTGCTTTTCACGCTCAACAGTCTGATCATAAAGCTTGCCCATGCTTGGTTTCGGGTTTGTGAGAGATTCAGACGCCATCTTTGTGGCTGAAACTGCCCAAGAAGGTGTAGCAGTGTCTATTCCAGCTGCACAACATCTATCCTTGGCCTGTTCTCTCAGACGAACACTGACGTTGTACTGCATCAAAAACGGCATAAACTCGTTGAACATGGGTCGAGTCACCTTCTGGTAGGCCTCTTCGTCCACAAAAAGGGAATATTCCGTGATAGTCTGCAGAGTAGTCATGTATGACAACAGAGCTGTGTTTTTGATTTGTTCGTCAGGAGACAAATCTGCATCCAGATCGTGTCCCAGTGACTTGAGGTATCGAATAATGCTCTGAGCACCTCCGATTTTCTTCCCTTCTGTTTCCAAACAAGGCAGTTCTCCAGCTAGACCTTCGTTGGACGATTGGACGACAGTGAAGTCGATATTGCACAGCTGCATGTACCAAATCGTGGCCAGGCAGGTGGGAGAGAACGTGAGAGAGGTGGACACAGGTCCCCAGACGTGGAGTCTCATTGTAGGGGGGGGAGTGTTGTCTTGGTGATGTGTTCAGAGAGGCTGAAAAGATAATTCGAGTTTTGAAAGATAATTCGAGTTTTGAAAGCTGGAATTATAATCTCCTGTTCAGTGGATAGCCAGTTTGCAGTCAGATCAGTGCTGTACCTCCCTCTGATCTGTCGAATAAGTCGTTCTTGATCAGCTAGATCACCCCTTCTCGTATATTGAAGGAGTGCATAGTGAGGGAAGGTTGTGGGTTCGATCCTAGGTGGGGTAATTGGGGTGCAGAAGAAATAACGAACAAAAAGGATAGAGAAAGGTTTGATTGTGCTAAAAATGTTATAGCCAGAGCTACACAATTTTCTCTGTGTCAAAAATATGAAATTTCAGAGTCATGACTTTCTCAAGTGTTTCTAAGCTTACTAAGACGACAATGAAATGAGATACCCCTCAAAGATGATATTTAAAGCAATTTCAAAAACAAAAAAAAGTTCAAAATGACTTCTTGACGCTCTAGAAAGAGTGGGGACTAGTTTTATTCCCTCTATCTCCTCTCTATCTCACAGAGCAGCTCCTTAACATCCTCCACAAGAGCTACCTAGAAATGAAGCTGAGATATCCCTTAACTTGAGGAGAAATATGACAAGAGAGACGAAGATGTCTTCACAAGACATTTACTCTCTGTATAGCTAGTGATTTTTTCTATTTCTGCCGTCAAACGTGATGTCCCAGAAGTCGCCTTGTGGCTTACTAATCAACTTACTAATCAACTTACTAAGCAAATTTTGAAACACTCTTAAAAAATGCCACAAACAAAGAAATCACCTCTAAACGACCCAGCAACAAACATATCACCTTTATTCCCACTTATTTCCGCCCCCATCATCTCGATCGAACGTTTCACTTTTACTTACCTCTGTAAACTAAACCTTATATGTAGTTGACTTGGTAGTGGAACAAACACCTCAGAACTGCCCTCTCCAACTCCATCAATATTCATCCAAAAACGTCCAGAAAACTCGGAAAATACTCACCAAAGTGCCACCACTCCAACCATACCCCTCCCACCCTCACACCTTGTTTATATTCCCCCCCTCAAAATTCAAACCTTATCTCTTCACCCACGTAACGTTTTCTTGTGCAAGCGACATCCACTTTGGTCAACATGTCTGACGATTATGATCCCACGGCCGTGGCGTTCAAGCCTGCGGATATGGAGACGGATATGGATTCTGGCGAGCCGCTGGCGTTGGAGGCTGAGTCAGCAACGCAAAATAATGAACAGATTGATGATGAGAAGGAGGGAGAGAAGCCTGAAGGCGAGCCTGAAGTCAAGCAAGGTGATGAACCAGAGACGATTGACAAGAGTGACAAGAAGGAGGAGGGAAATGAGGAGGTTAAGGACACAAACGACAAGGAGGACACAAACGACAAGGGTGGATTGCTAGATGATCCAGTGTTGAAGGAGGGTGGAGACGAGAAGGAGGGTGAAAAAGAGGCCGACAAAAACACCACAGAAGTTACCAAGGACGAATCTGATGATGATTACGTCCCTGCTGGTGTTCCTGTTGACTCAGCTACCCCCAGCCAACCAGATGGAGCAATTTCTTCCGTTCTTGCTGGAAACACCATTCCCCCACCTAGTGATCCATCTCTGTCCAGTGGAAACGACAACTCACACAAACGCAAACGTCTGGCGACGGACACAATCGGGATCCTTGAGGACCGCATTGCCGCTAATCCCAGAGATATGCCTGCGTGGCTGGACCTTATTGCCACTATTGTGCGCAAGGAAAAACTGGACGAGTCACGGGACATTTACGAGCGTTTCCTGGCTCTGTACCCTCTGTCAGCCGAGATTTGGATCGAGTACATCACGCTGGAAATGGACAATGGCGAGTTTAAGCGGCTTGAGCAGCTGTTTGGCCGGTGTCTGACCCGTCTGCCCAACCTCAAGCTCTGGAACATTTACCTGACCTACGTTCGACGAGTCAACGTGCTGTCTTCGGAGTCCGACAAGGTGACCGAGGCGCGAACAAACATCATCAAGGCGTTTGAGTTTTACCTTGATCACGTGGGTATTGACCGGGAGAGTGGAAACGTCTGGTTTGAGTACCTGGACTTTATCAAATCCAAGCCTGCCACAACTACCTGGGAAGAACAGCAGAAGAACGATCTGACGCGAAAAATCTACAGAAAGGCGATTGGTATTCCGTTGAACAACCTCTCAATTCTGTGGACTGCTTACACCAACTTTGAGTACTCCTTGAACAAAGCCACTGCTCGAAAGTTCATCAACGAAAAGTCTGGCAGTTGTCAGAACGCGCGGCAGTGCCAGACGGTGCTGGAGAACCTGATGCGAGGTCTGGATCGAAGCAGTGTGCCGAAATCAGGCCCCAGAGACGAGTTCCAGGTCCGGGCGTGGAAAAAATGGATCGACTGGGAGAAAAGCAACCCCTTGGGAACGGATAACAAGACCGAAACCAACAAACGGTTGCTGTACTGTCTCAAACAGGCGGTCATGTCGCTGCAGTTTGTGCCTGAAATCTGGTTCCTGGCTGCTGAGTACTGCTTTGACGATCCTCTTCTGAAGACCGAGGCTCTGCAGTTTCTCAAGGATGGTCTTTCGCTCAACCCCAACTCGTCTTTGCTGGCTTTCCGACTAGCAGAGTACTACGAGCGAGAAGCTGATGCTGAAAAGATGCGAACCATTTACGATGAGCATATTGAGTCGTTGACCAAGGAGAGGCAGGCGTTGTTGGACGCTCAAAACGATCCTGACGCTGAACCAACTGCGGAGATTGTCAAACTCAACACCCAGATCACGATCGCCTACTCCGTTTGTATGAAGGCTGTGAAACGTTTTGAGGGTATCAAGCCCGGTCGAATGGTGTTCAAAAAGGCACGAAACACCGGTTTCGCAACCTACCATATCTACGTGGCTTCTGCACTGATGGAGTTTCACCATAACAAGAACCCGACTGTGGCTACAAACGTCTTCGAACTGGGTCTTAAACACTGCGGTTCTAATGCAGCTTACGTTCAGCATTATCTCGAGTTTCTCATTTCGTTACATGATGATACAAACGCTCGAGCTCTGTTTGAGAAAACCATTCCTCTGCTTGGTCCCCAGGATGCGGCCTCTTTGATCAAATCGATGATCAAGTTCGAGTCCGACTTTGGCGAGATCACCAGTGTCGTCAAGCTGCAGGACCGTCTGAGACAGCTCAACCCGGATACATCCCCCATCACCATCATCGCCGACCGGTTTGCCACCTCGGACTTTGACGTGATTCGTCAGTGCGATATGCTGCAGAAACCAAAGTCTCGAGATGACGACGATTCCGATTCTGAACGGCCAAACAAACGAGCTCGACGAGATTCGCAGGGAGATGACAACAACGGAAAGATGGAACCGTTCAACCTGCCGTCCAAGATTGACGCTCTTCTGAGACAGTTGCCGAACTCGTCTGATTACGGAGATGCCACGTTTGACCCTCAGAAGTTGGTCGACTTGTTCAGAGACGTGAGGATTCCCGATGGGCTGTTGTAGGAAAGGGGTGGCTTTGGTTTTGGATAAGAGTGTCATCGTGGCACATGCGATAGATGAGGGGCTGGAAAGGACATAAATGTCAATGTATTGTAGAGTATGAATGTGGAGTGTAGGTGTGAGTGTAGAACAAGGTAGGGTGTAGTTTTAAGGAATCGAATTTAATTAGATTTAATTAGATTAAATATAATAAATACAAGTAAATCACTGTAAAATAAAATAAATTGATGTGACAAGACTACAGGTGAATGAACGTCGAGACAGCCATATATGGGACTACCTGATCATACAGCAGGTCTGGTTATTTCACACAAGTATAGCTATCTGATCTTCTACCTTGTCTACTCAGAAGTTGCAATGCTTCAGTTTAGTCACAAGCTCATAGAAGAAGGTGACAATTTTGCTCAAAAAGGAGAAGATAGAAAGCATAGATCTTCAATGGACTGTCATCTATCATCTGGAGACCCACAAATATTTCAGTGAGGTGGTATGATTCGAACCAAAAAGTGATTACGTAATTGGCTTACATAATCAGATTACGTAATCATCACCAGCCGCAAGCTTTCTTGAAGTGAGAAATTTTCCAACAGAATTAGTTTAAAAACGCCACTCAACTTTTTTACAAAGCCCTTAGTCACTGTATGTCTCATTTGCCACGTCTCGTCTTGTTTTACATTACTAATTGTGACCCCCACTTTCACTGTCTGACCACTGTCTTCGGCGTTATATGAAATGTCTTCAGATGTCTGATGTCTAATGAGACAATACCTTTAGTCATGATGGCCACATTCCATAGGCTTGCGTACTTGTAACACAATCCTAAACCGTTCTTTAAAGCAACCCTCTAAAGCAACTTGGAGCAACCTACACTAACATTCGAGACAGCGAAGACTTTGTAAGACAGTGAACGCGGTAAATGAAGGTGGCTGCCAAGGGGAAAGAGGGATGTTTAAGCCTCTAGAGAGTTAGCAATGTTAGACAGAAGGAGAGACACTGAGAAGCAGTACTGGTACAGAACTTTTAGGTGATGATGACACATTCTACTCTGGCAAAAGAAACGACAAAGTATCATCCGAGATCCGGAAAAACTACACTCTCCGACTCGCTATCTCATGCACTTTGGTTCAAGTCATTTCCGAAAGACCGTGCGGTCTGCAATCCAAGTGTCAACCTTGAGTTATATTAAAACTTAGCCAAAGGGAGGGGAACAAGAGGTGCAATAAAATGATGGAGAGGGGTGAAAAGTGAATACGAAGAGTACAGTTATAATCCCTGAATCAAGAGAAATAGATTGGTACTACTATTATTGCTGTAGCCCTACTATAACCCCCTCAAATCCTCATTCTACCCCCTTTCCCGAGGAAGACTAAGTTTCCACCTTCACGCCACAAAAAGAAACGAGAAAGAGAATTTGGAGGGCGCCAACGTAGAGTGGCTCTGCGTTCAACGCTCTGCGAGGCTCTGTGAGGCGCTCCGTTTGGAGTTGCCTGGTGAAATGTCTGAATTTGGCATGTCTGAATTTGGACGTTATGAGAATAGTAAGGGTGGGGCCTTAGTGAGAGATTAAGGTGGAGCGAAATAGGATAATGACAGTAAGAAGACACTGAATAAAGTGGTTCGAAAGATGTTTCTGCTCTTGATCACATCCATAAATCTCGTTAACACTAGCCACTCCCCTTTGGAACGTTTTTCCGAAATGCTGAGCTTCTCCAGAGCTTCTTCAATTCAGTTTACATAATCTCTTGCTGTCGGGGCGAACAAGTCTATCTTTACGGTTGGTATCGTGTCGATCAAAGCTACAAGCGGAACTAAGCGAGGTACGGAGTATGTAGGTGGTGTACTGTAGCGAACACGAGCGACAAGCGGATTTGAGCTGTTTTCAGAAGTTCCATACATACTGTGCTTGTACAATGTCACGTTGATTAGTCGACTTACAATAGCTCCTAAAGATACGGTATTATGCTATGATGAAGCTAAGTCATGTTGACTGTTGAGCTATGAGGTGAAAGAGTTAAGCAGTACTGAGAACACGAAGCTGACGTCTGACCCACCCTCTCACCTCACCTCACCCCCTTTCTTATATACACCACTCTCAGCAACTCCAATACTCCCCTCCATCTCCACTCCAACTACTCAAGGTAGCATTTGACAGCATACAGTAATGCTTGGCTTTGGGCTCGCAGAAAACTGGGCAGTTTAGAGGGCTATAAGACGGTAGGAGTGATGACTGAGACATCTCTAAGACTACGGTAATGGCTCACTACAGTAGCACCCCTCTTCAACGCCACAGACGTTTGATTAGGTGGCGTTTCACGTCTATTTTCCCTTGAGCCGAAATGTCCCACCGTCATCTGCTGACCGGATTTAAGGTTCGGGATTAAGCTGCAGACGCACAGCTCTGTTAGTGGGAGGAGGGGGAGCGAGTACGAAGAAATGAGTTGTATGGTGGGGTATTGTGTGGTAGATGAATAGTTATCCCATCTGTATATAATCATTTTCATCACCCCAGTAACGTCATATTTCTCGCTACTCCTTTCCGCAGATCTTTGCTACCATACTCAGCATTCGGTGCATGGATGTCTGGTGGACAAACCTTCTCCCGCTTAAACTCCCACCCACTAGCGTGTTTGATAGTGATTATGCACCCAGATACCTTGGTTTATATACCCAGCGTTCCTCACTTTGTACCACCCTCAATCTAGACGATACCTTTGAAAACACCATAGCTCCGGCTACCTGCATTAATCACCCGAAAACTGTCGATACCAACGAGTAGGTGAGTATGAGAAGGAGGGGAGGACATATGAAGGGTTTTGGAGGATCCTACGGAAGATCTGACATGAGTGTTATGAGGGGGGAGGGAGTTTGAGGTGGTTTTGAAGGACTTGTACCAGAACGACTGTCATTATATGGCTATCGTGATGGTACCTGTGCTCTTAGACCACCACCCAGCTCTTACTACTGACATCTCTCATGTCACGTTCTTCTGTGTGTGTGTGTATCTGATGATGCTGTCACTGATCTGGTGCTTAGTCCCCACTGATGTGACAGTCCCCACTGATCTGATCCGCATTTGCTCATATCTCTGCTGCTCGCTGTGGATCTGATATGGGCTCTCCTGACGGTCATTGCTTGTGTGTGTTGCTTGTGTTGTTGCTTTTTTGATACCATTGTTCGCCAAATTCGACAAATATTACTTCTCCTCAGTGCCTCCTGGAGGGGTTTCCCGCCGTGTCCTACGAGTGCGAGCGCCGTGCCCTACGATACCACCCCTTTCGCTCATGTCCTGTTTGTTTCCTGTTCACACCCACTTCTGCTATCTCATCTCAAAGTTGGATCGACGATCTGAAGTCCGCTAACTCCACAAGACTGCATTATCGGTGGAGTAAGACACAAACGGCCGGCGCAGTGGAGAATACTGCCGCCGTGTGGAGCGGGTCTGTGCAGCGACGTCACCGTGCGCGACCTCATAATATTACCGCCCTGTCTTGGCTGCAATACGCGCCCCGCGAGTTTTGCAGACCAGTTGGACTGCCTCTTTGGGCGTTACGCGAGGCTGAGAGGGGGGCTGTTGGTGGCTGCTCACGGTGACACATGCTACAGTGCCCCGGAACTATGGGGTGCCTTCTGTTGGGCCAGCCTACAAGTGGCTGCCTAGACGCCCCATCCTCCGTACTAGCGCTGCTACTATCCTCTTCCACTGTGGCACTACTCTTGGCTCGTCACCGTGGTCCATCCCTCTGCAAAGGTTATTTTCGTTTTGCATTTCCTGTTTGGGAAGATAAGAAGATTAGCCAATGGGAGCGCGCGGGAACTTTTCCACAAAGCTTATGTGCCTAAGGTGAGACGATGGACATGAGACACAGAGCAGAGGAGGTAGGAGGAGGGGGGTGTGACAGGGCGAGGTAAGTAGGGGAGTAAGCACCACGACACAAACGCTGACATTCTCGCTGCCCTCGCAGCTGACGCTGCTCGTGCTGCTCGTGCTGCTCGCGCTCCACTCATGCACACGTTACATATTGTTACATTTAACAACATGTCATGTGGGCCGTTATTTGTCCCAACCCCAGACTTCCTCTAGCGGCAGTACATGGCGGCGGTACCCAGGCGATGCTTTTGGTGCACCCTACAAGTAAGTTTGGCGAGGGTCCACGCGAAGTGTAAAAGAGAAAGATCATAGGTGCTGGACTTGAAAACAACACGATAGCATCAGGGGACATAAGGAGCAGAAGAACAGGAGCAACAGAAGAACACAGAACACTAGCATCACACAGAACACAGCATCACACAGAACACTAGCATCACACAGAACACTAGCATCACACAAACACCTTTTTTACACACACCCTTCACACACCCTTCACCCACTTTACCCATGACTAATGCCTAGAATGCTCGGACGCCTGTTCAAATCGCGGCCGATCGAGGACTGGATGGACCACACCCACTCGGCGGCCCACGACGAGCCACCGGTCTCGTTTCTGGACGAGTCGTACACGCGGCAGCTGCTGTACGGCCCGTCGGCCATCTCGTACCCCGAGATTGACCCCAACCGCGACGCCCGCGTGCTGCTGCTGTGCGACTCGCCGCTCACGGACTTTGTGCTGTACGACTCGCACAACCAGCCCCACGATAAGTCGCCGTCGTTCAACCTGCGGGCCATCCCCAACGACGGGCACTTCCAGGACTCGATCGTGACCCTGAATCTGCTCAAGGACCTGGCGTTTGGGTCCACGCCGATGCGGTTTGCCGGGATTGTCACCAAACACCACCCCATCCCGCAGCCGCAGCATCTGGACCGCACGACCGTGGCCGTCACCAAGCTCTTCAAGGTGGCCATCACCCCCAGCGTGTCCTACCCCTGCGCGCTGGTGGTGTTTATTTCGGTGCCCAACAAGCGGCGCAACTTGTTGCCGGCTCACTGGCAGCACCTGTCGCGGGACATTGCCGAGCTGCGGCTCCTGCTGTCCAACAAGCTGTGCGATTTCCTGCCGGCCTTTATGCGCGAGAAGCGCCCCACTAACGAACATAGCAGCTCGCTGGCCCACGCGGCCCGGGCGTACTTTTCCTCGGACGAGGTCATCAAGTCCGCGGTCAACTGTTTCCGCATCTCCTTTGTCTCGCGGCTGCGCATCCCGCGGGTCGTCTGTGGCCAGAAGAAGGACGTGGCCGAGGAGCTCAAATGGGCGCGCCAGCAGTACGACCCCGGCTTTGTGAACCAGATTCTCGCCGAGTACAGCCGTCTGCGGCACTCCAACACGGAGACGACGCTGACGAATCGGGCGGTAGTAGTCTCCTCGGACAAGATTGCCGCCCGGCGCATCGTCTACCTCCTGGCGAGCACCATTCCCGGGATTGGAGCGTCGATGGAGAAGTGTGGCCAGTGCCACTTCCACCAGGTGCCCGAGACCGACCCGTCGCTGGCATCGACCCAGGAAGATATCACCATGGCCACGATTGCTCCGCCGATGGAGGAGGTGCAGCCCGTGCGTCCGCCGTCGATCAACTCGGTGACGGAGGGCCTGACGGGCTGGGAGATCCCCCAGCGGGCTCGAGCAGTGTCGTCCAACCAGCAGTGTGTCATGCCACACGTTGTTCGGCCGTCGTTCTCGTCGTCGTCGCTGTCTTCCTCTCTCTCGCACTCCCTGTCACGGTCCAAGAGCCAGGTCCCCTTCTTTGACGGCCTGAAACGGTCTCTGACGTCGCAGGGCTCGATGACGTCGCTCTTTTCGCTGTGGAGCCCTACCGCGGCGTCTGGCAGCATCCCCACGAGCAACAATGCGGCGTACCTGCGCTCCCTGTCGCACTCGCAGGAGTCGCCGACGTCCAAGTTCTCGTCGTCGTTTGCGCGGTCGTCGGTCACGTCGCTGGACGACTTTTCCGAGCACCTGGACCTCGACAGCGAGCTGGAGGAGCGCACGCCCACGGCCGTCATCTGCCACGAGCACAGCGAGGTCAAGTTTGCGCTGTCGACGAGCCAGACGGAGGAGTCGGTGATTGACGTCACATTTGAGCACGTCGAGGCACTCTTCTGGGACAAGGCCGCGCACGAGACGTCGCTGGACTGCGAAAAGAGCGAGGAGGGCAAGATGGACCCCGAGCTCGTGTCCATCGACAAGACGTCCTTCAAGGTGCTTCCTCCCGTGGCCGGCTACCTGCCCGACTTGCATCCCGACTTCAGCGTGCAGGCCGTGCCCTACTGCCGGGGCTTTGAGGAGAAGCTCAAGTCTGCGATGCTGCGAGACGACTTGCCCGGGGAGACACTCATTGTCGATCTGGACAATGTCGTGTGCCACCAGCTGTGGCTGCAGCGAAGTGAGGACGAGACGGAAATGTGGAAGTTTGGCAACAAGAAGCTGGGTCCCGGCAAGCCCGACTTTGATCTCACGAGTGTGTTTGAGGGCGCGGACGAGGACGACAGCGACGTTGTGCTGGAATGATTTGCATGAGTTTGGAGGTAGAAGAAGGCCCCCAGCTCGACTATTTATGTATTTATAATTATTTATAGCTGCCTCGACAGCAGTGTTATTATTTGTCAGCTGGTAGATGCAATGTAGGGGTGATATCGTACAGTGTTTGATGAGGTGACATGTGGTGATGCATGAGCGTGGGGGGGGGGGGATGGTAGACGAATACAGCATATGGACAACTTGTAGCACTGTGAGCTATACGACACTTTTTAGACAGTGTCATATGAGTGAAGCCCTATTGAGTGAGGTTGTGGAACTTATCACTGTATGACGTAATGCATCTGTAACTGTGAGATGATGTTATTAAGCTGAAAATAGTAATCATCTTCGGAGAGCTTACGGGGTGAAATCAATCACATGTTTTGTCACTGTGGAAATATCGTAAGTGTTGGTGTGTATAGGTGGGTTTCTATGCCTCGGCTTAGCTACATTACGTAATCTGAGTGAGGGCGATGAAGGTGAAATGATGGAGATGGGTGTTTTTGAAGACTTGTTGAGATTTTGAGTATGGGTAAGCTGGGAGACTCTTTAAGTAATCGGACATAGTCCAGTTAGCTTAATAGTTTAGATGGTTTTGTCAACTGTCCATGTTACTCTTGCAGGTCTGAGTGTACTGATGTTCAAAATTCTGAACAAGAATAATAACAAAGCAAGGAAAATGTAGATTGATGAGCAGTGTCTGTAGCATTTCCACTAGACTGCATTTCTCCTGTAGGCTTTAATCACCTTCTGGAGAGTGTCTCATATGCTCAACATACCTGAGTAATCTGGAAGCATCTTACAACGAAGTTCTAAACGATACAGGAACACCAATGACTTTGCAAGACAGTAAGTGCGTCGCATTCATAAACACCTCCAAAAGCAACCCCCAAAAGTGCAATGATGGGTACTTCTCCTACTTCATCCCGAGACTTGTACTGCCCTCTCATTGTGTGATTATGATGAAAGTATGGAAGAGTTGACTGCTGAATTTCTACATCATAGTCTTCAGCTCTTTAGCTCTAGAAACCTCAAGTTCTGGGTCGGCTTTATGACACGATTATCAGCTTCCTAACTTGAGATATCTCTCGATCAGTACTGGTACCTATGATATCAACTGTTACAGAAATGTATATAATACAGCTGCACACAAGAGATTGTCTCGACTCTATTGGAATCACTTTGATCAAGACCGTTTCGTTGTCAGACTCAGTGTTTTTCCTAATCGTCTTACAAACTTCTCAACATTACTTAATAGCTCTAACAAAACCCTCCCCAGTTAAAACATCACTTAACACCTTGGCACACCTCTTTGTTTGGATCTTCCATTGTCCCAAATCTCCGATGCGGCTCAGAAACCTTATTTAGCTGCTCCACCAAATGTCCATTTTCTCAGGATTTAGTTCTCAGATAGAGATGACAGCAGTTCCTCCGTAACCAGCGTCGCCTTGCGGTCATTTTGATACCCATAAATGGCTATTTCCTTAACTCCTCCATCTTCTGCCCTTTTTTCGAATCGGAGATTCTACCGTCTAGGCAGTGCTTGGCTTGAAAACTAGCGTGAGGGTATTGTTGCGTGACAGGGTCAGGAAGTACAAACGCCTGTTCTTGGTTACTGTGTCTCTAAGTTGTTTCTGTCATGTGCAACTACTTGTACAATAGATAATGTAATATTATAACTCACAGAGCTGATTTTACCAGTTTTGCATTTATTCATTTTTTCGGCATTCAAGTAACGGGAATACAAATTTGGATCCATTCTACGTGCTAAAACCAGGTGGTGCCTTAGTTGCCTGACGTTTGGAGCTAGCCTGTTGGGGTGGATCAGATGCCGTGTAGGTGGTGTGACGGAATGAATAGAAGGAGAATAAGTCTTGCTGTACGAGTATCTGTAGCTTTGAAAGCATGGGGTGTCTGATACAAGAAAAAGAAGTCCATTAGTTCACTACCTTACTATACTCTTGTCAAGGGTCTACTTGTATGTCAGTAGAGGTACATCTCTTAGCATCTCACTTTTTGTTAGTCCTCACTTCAGCACCATGTCCCACGATCCAGACACGGGTCGGCCTCTGAGCCGGATCTCGGGGTCTCCGTCGCTGAGGTTTCGCTCGGATTCTCCAAGCACAGACGAGTCTCCGTTTCGTATGAGTGGATATGAGAGAGATGGGGGGAGTTACATCAGGAGTGAGAGTGATGAGTTGATTCCGAATGAAGAGTTCAGAAGGGGGTATGGAGGGTATCTTGGTGATGAAAATGGGAGATATCTACAGAATTCAAACGCCAAGAGATACGAAAGGTATGATCCACTATCAGGTGAAGACCATGTCAACGAGAGATATTTGCATGATCCATCTGTCAACGGATATGACATTGATTCAACTGCTAAGGGATATGACAGTGAGAGGTATGATTCAAGGTATGATTCAAGGTATGATTCGAGATACGTTGAAAGGTACGATGAAATGTGCAACACTGAAAAGTTGGTGAGTGGGACAGTGGAAGATTCAAACTACTCAGGGAACGGCTCAGCAATAAATTCCAGTTATGCTGTTAACGTTTCGAGTCGCTTTGAACACGGTGCAAGTCGATCAATGGACAATTCAACGATGAACAACTCAGATCAGCCGATAGTCAAATCGCGTTTCTATACTGTTGATTCAGGTCTTCAAGTTCAATCTAAACCAAGCCTTCACTCTGGTTCATATTATCCAAGTGATCCATGTCTTCATCGAGATCACATTTCATATCAGAGTGCTCCAAGTCTTCATACAAGTTCTGGTCCATTTCTTCACAGTTCAGCATCTTTGGGTGGTCCTAATCCAAGTCTCCATCATCATCTTACAGCTGAGTCACGTTCTCCAAGTGATTCAAATCTTCATCGATCTCTCCCTCTTCTAAATACTCCTGGCTCAGTTCTTCACAGTTCAGCATCTCTGGTTACTCCAAATTCCGGTCTTCATCAAAATTCTGATTCAGGCCTTCATAGGGCTGCTTCTCACATTATTCCAGGCCTTCATCAATTTTATCCATCTACTTCGCATCCTCCAAGTCAATCAGGTCATCATCAAAATCCTGGTCCATGGCTTCAGAGTTCCAGTTCAACATCTCTAGTTGATACTGATCCATGTCTTCTGCAAAGATCTCATCCAGGTCTTCATACACGTTTTCAAATCAACTCTTCAACTACTTATTCTGGTCTTAATACCCACACGTCAGGTTCAGCTTCTTTTTCTGGTTCATCAAATCTCCACCATAATGTCATTCCACAAACTTCATCAACCACTTCTCAACCACCTCAAAAGCCCATCTTTCAACTCCTCGGACCTGGAGTCTCTATCACAGAAGGCGACGAAGGTGTCATCCCTCAATCTGTCTTCCTAGAACCGCCTTTCAGAGCTCCAGGAATGCTACAAGTGTACAAAAATGAAGACGTCGAAAAGTACCAAAAGTACCATATCGGATCAGCCTACGGAGACCCTAGCGGTAGAAACCCTCCAGAACACCAGTTTGAGCGTCCAGCAGGAGATATTGGAGTTTGTGTCAGTGGTTATCCTTTGTTTTACAAACAAACGAAGGAAAAAGGACTACTGTGTGAAGCAGTGATACCTCCTGATGCTCATAAACACAGGGATCTGCCTAATCGAATCATTGAGAAGATTCCTGAGTCGTTTGAGGGTGGAAGTTATTCTCAGATGGTTCCTCTTTACTCCAACAGCAGCAGCAACACCGGTATGATCAACATGGCAAACATGGTCAACAATGGCATATCTCACAACATGCCCCAAAACATGCCCCAAAACATGCCCCAAAATCCAGCCACATTTCATAGCATGGCTCACAGCATGACCCACCCCACATCCACACCCCACCTCACACTGGCTTCCAGCTTACCTCAACACAATCTCACAACCATAATACCCTTTGAAGAAAAGAGAAAGGCTAGCGGTGACACAAACAAGAGCAAGTAAATATATAGGTTAGCATAAACAACAGAAGCAAGTGGTGAGAGTAGTCCGTTAAGCGTACCCGTACTAGTACAACGAAACTTGTGTGTTGTGGTGTCATATGAGGGTGCTAATACAGGAACTGAACATCATACTGTGAGAGTTGACAGGTAGAATCTTGGTCTCTTTGGACAGGGAAAGCTGGGGTTTATATGATTTCTGTTGGTTCAGAACTGATCAGCCGCATTACATACAAAGAACTTGTTAGGAAGCAATTACAGGAGGAGATGTTTGTTAGGTGACAAAGAGGAGGAGAGACGTTGGTGTTGAGCTTTAAATAATTCACGGAAGTATCATATAGATTGGCAAGATACCACTGGTAGCTGTAAGGGAAGCATTTTGTTGTCTTGTTTATAGTATTGCTCAAGAGATATGATCAGTTGTGGCACAGAGATTTGTTCTCGATATTCTGGCATAATCACGCTCACAACTGTACTGTAAGTTCCATATCTCTGCGTCCCTGCATTGATTGTCTAGCAAAGTTCAATGTTCTGAAAACCCCTCTACTTTAATCTGGAGATGGTCAAGGATGTTTCTTGGGGGGCTCTTGGATCTGGATGAAAGTACTACCATGAGATGCAGCTCAGAGAGAGCATTCCAAAAATCAACTTTTGACTGTGGTAGCGTCAATATTGGGAGAGTTGGAGACCTCTCAATTAGGACTGAAGTACACCAGTTACATGCCAAGTGTTGTGCCTACAGAAGGGAGCTTGAGTGATAAGAAGGTGAGTTCCCACTTTTATAAGCAGTCGACATTGACACAGGAAAAGACTTCATGGAAGGTTTAGTTGAACTTGATCTCATCTTAGTGACCCACAGGACTTCACAACTTAATACAGACAGTTGATGAAAGCGATGTTGTGATATGTGTAATCATGTATTTCCTGATTGCAAGACACCCCTGGAACAGCTCAAACTGATGAATTGTATTTGACTTGAAGCTATTTCATTGTTGTTACGTCATCATCACTACAACAGAAGCCTCAACTCAGGAATGGGGAAGATCTGAAACAGAAGTGACTTGTGAGGGTCACCAAGTGCGTTTTTGGAGGCATTGGAACTCGCAAAATAAACGCTGTAAGAACTTTTTCATGTCCTCACTCCGTCGTATTCGTATGACCTGTGATTGAGATAGAACACTAGCTACACCTCAGCACTAACCTGAACGTATCATGTTTAAAGGAAAAGTACCGGTACAACAGCTAGAGACTCTCAAATACTCGTCTGTTTTATTCAATTGTTGGTGTCGAAAATACAGTAGTTCTTTTATGTTATTTAGTATCACTTAAGGTCTAGACATTGAACTGCTTCCAACTGAATGAGTGAGTCGTAGGCAAGAGAGAATTACATCACAAGTTGTAGGACAAGTAGTAGAAATCGTGATACCATTTTAATCATCAGAGCTCCAGAAACACACAGACACCTTTCTTATTGCAAGTCACCATATTAGAAATACAGTGAGTGACTAATACTGTATCCAACAGCACAGCACATTATAATGGAAATTTGTATGGCGACAACTGCATTTTACTGCACCATTGAACCCATCCAAGTGCCTTTTACCACCTGCCAAACTGTCTCCACTTTACTCTGAAACACTAGCCTACAAGTAGACCATCCTTTAGCTTACTGCAGTGAAGAAGCCGCCAATATAACTACAAGTAGCTAGACCAACTACGTCAAAAAGTGGGCAACAAATGTGTCACTTCAAGACCAAATCCCGCACTCCATCACCTGACACAATCTAAGAAACCCTTTTCTAAGCCGTATCTAAGCCCACCTGGAAAGCTCTCCACTTTCCTCCACCTTATAATCGACCGTATGTCTATGCTCACCTTTGACGTATGCCCGTCCTTATGACGTAACCACAGTAACCCTACATTTCCATTCTCCGACCTTCCATCTTGGTCATGTCGGAGTAAATGGTGACACAAAAAGCGACAAAAAACACAAAACAAATGAAATTCTCTTAAAAGCTCGTATTGCTACAACGTCAGGTACGAGATAGCCGCGGTGACAGGCGCAGCAGAGGTAACTGCCAGTTGACACTGACATGAAGTAGGAGGTTACAATAAGTAAGAGGACTGTCTGGTAAAATAGGAATAGACGGAATGTAGTCAGGTGATCAGAGCACACCATCTACCGTATCTACACTGCTTTTGTCACTTTTCCCAGATTCTTTCTTTTTGTCTGGCAAATCCGCTTACGTAAGCAATTTCCAAACGTGCCCCAAACGCTCTAAGATTTCGATCAGTGAACAAACCGACTACCACGAATCCAACGCCACCACCCCCATCTCTGTAGCGTGTATATATCATGTTTTTCGTTTTGTACCCCAAATTAAGCTCTTCCACCCGTGCCAAAATTGGAGACCTTTGATATTCCAAAGGAGCCACTAGCCAAGCGCTTTAGCCGCTTTTTAGTCGCGTTTTAGCCGGCTAGCCGATTTCCCCAGCATTTAGCCGCTTGTGTTCAATTTTCTAAAAATTTTGCCGCCTTTTGGACTACCTTTGAACAAGTGTTGTTTCCGGGGTAGTTGTTAGATCGAGTGTATTAGATGGAAAGGTAGGGTAACTACCGAACCTTAACACCTACTGTCACAGAACAATGTACTTGTGATATCAGTCGTCAAGATACAAGTACTAACAATATAATGAGGCTAAGAGATTGATGACGTTTCTCCACCATGTCCGTCAGTCACGTGACCTAATTGACCTAATTGGATTTTTAGGACCTTATATTTCAACTAATTTTCCAACCAATCTGAACTATTACCTAACTAGTAGTCTCAACTAGTAGCCTCACTATTACTTACTACTACTAACTACTCTTAAGTACTACTTCTACTTCTACATCCTGACTATTCACCTATCCTTTTTCATCCCCCCACCAGCCTCACGGTTATAAATCATCTCATCTTACCCCATCTTTCTTGTCTCCTTCCTTGTGTCTTTGTGTCACTAGTCAGAGCTACCAAGCTGCTAAAAGCTGCTAATTTGGACCGTTGATAGTGAATCTGTATTACCCCACGTGAGGGGATGAAGGGGGGAGTGATGTACAGGGAGTGTTGAAGAATAGGTCGTGTGTATGCCTGGGTGTAGTTGTGGTTTGTTTTTTTTTTTTTTTTTTTTTTTTTTTTTCCACCAACAGAACATGCACAATCTCAGTCACAGATGTTCATCAACTCGTATAATCTCACAAAAACCCGACACCATAACCTTTCAAAACCCCTACAAAACCCGTATCCTACCAACTAATCAATCGTATCTAGCGAACATATATGCTAACCTCTTCAAACGGGCTATCACTTGTATTAACCGAATTTTCCGCCACCTCGTATTCGCTAAACCCTGAATCAATCGCAAAAACACTGTACCCCATACTTTGGCCGCTTTGGTCGTTCTTTTTAGCCACCACGGGTACCTTTACATCCCCCAAAGATTGTTTCAGTTTGGCAGCTAGGTGGAAGTTGCAAAAATGAGCCAATCAGAGAGCTGGAAAGACCAGCCTCTTCTCCCAACGCCAAGGAATACAGTGGTAGTCTTAGAATTCCTGTAGCTGTATTACTCGTGTTTTTAAACCACTTTTTGTTCAAACCTACATATACCTCCTACTACCAAATCAAGCAAGATCTACACTCCTTGACGATCGCTACCTGTCCGGGGCAAGGCAAACGGGGCGGGGTAGATGGGCACCCTTTTTCCGCAGCCTCCGAGACCTGCTGTTGTCTGAAACACTTTTCTCCTGTCTCACTTTTGCGACAGAGTTATCCGGGGAAATACGTGGCCAAGCAGCAAGTGAGACGGGGTGGGCGTTCCGTGGAGGGGGGAGATGGGGGGGCCAGATTTTGAAAGAAAACGGGATTGATTTGAACGAGTTGTGGAGGATGCCGTTTTGTTGCTCTACTTAACTAACTCCCAAGTATAGTCTATAATTAGTTGGCATGGTTAACAAAAGTGGACGACGATGTTGGTACTTTTTCTGCTTCAAAATACTGCTTTTCCCTCCCGTCGTACCTTATCTTTGCCACGTGTGACCCAGTGACACGGCTTTGGGGTTTCCATTTCCTGCCAGAAATATTTGCGCGTTGCTTTTGGCAAATAAAATTCCACTAACGGAGATCGGAGGTTATGTTCGCCGGTGGGAGAAGAAATAAATAAAAAGATATTAAATTAATTATAAAATATATATAAATAAAAAATAAAAAGAAAATCAGGGAAAATCCGAAAACTCCCAGAAAACCACCCCTACCCCCTGTCTCTCGGCCTCTTCCGATCTGCCACGTCCGGTTTCACACAGTCTCAGAGGGAGCGGATATTTGATAACTGTCTCAGCCGTGGAAGTATGGCAATACCGATGTGGTCACGACATTGCCGGTGTGGCATTGATTTGAGGCATGACATGCTCAATGTCGTGGGCATCACATAGCCAATGTAGTCACCACACTGTCAATGTAGTCACCACATAGCCTATGTTGCCACAAATCCGCTGCCACAACCTCTATCTCGCCGATCACTATCCTTAATTACGTCATCTCGTAAAAGTGTCTTGCGCAAACACCGACCTATTCTTGGATAAAATCAACATCACCGTTTCTCTTTGTGTGCTTTCACATGCCGGTAATAATACTGATAACTGTTGTAGTCGTTGAAAATGCCGTTTTCGGCTTCCAAAGAACAACCCTTTGTCTAGCAAGGACAAGTGCAACTACAAGTACAACAATAGTCACATGACCAGTGGCAACAAAAATCGACATGTCGGTACCCACCACATTACCTTTGTCGTGCCCATCACATTACCTTTGTCGTGCCCATCACATTACCTTTGTGACCCCCGACATTACCTTTGTCGTGGGCACGACATTACCTTTGTGACCCCCGACATCACCTCTGCCATGGACTTGTTGTGACGACAATGGATCTGACTTTGGGCGAGGTGCATGAGGCTGCATGAAAGGTGCATAGAGCCAGTTACAATGGAGGAGGGGTAATTATACGAGCCACGCGGGGAATCCGGGGAAAAAACGGGGAAAACGGTTGTCACGTGATGGCAGAAATCACGTGACGAAAAAAACTACTTGCCAAAATTTTCCCCCAATTTATCCACAATTTTTTCTTCCCCAAAATTTCAAACGCACTAACGCACAGTGGCCCAATTCATTTCCAGCTGCAGATGTGCATAAGGCGGCTGGCGTATTGAGAAGTTGCCACGATAGGGGCAACAGCGAAAACGAGGTAAATGGTGGAATTTGTGAAATCTGAGTGTTTCTGAATTTCCCGAATTTTCCTGATTTATTTCAATTTAATTTTATTTGATTTTATTTCCATTTATTTAAAATCCGGCATTCGCCGAATTTTTCCAATTTCCTCACAGCAAGGGTGCTACCTTACATCAAATTGAATGCGCCGATCTGGGGTATTGGCTGGGTGTTTCAGAGTAATCTGTAGCGTCAGATGAGATGGGAAAAAAGCGCTAAAAGCGGGAGAAATAGCTTTGAACCGCGACGATCCCGGGGTTTATTTTCCCGTATTTCTGTCCCCAATATTTCGCGAGTTATCGGGTTTCCCGTAAACCCCAATTTCCCCAAAGATCGCCAGCACATACGAATACATGATCGCCACATAATGTCACGTAATGCCACGTAAAATCAAATATTGCTGCACGCGATGTAAGGATATTTTGCGAATATTTTGCGACGTCAGAATATTTGACCTGCATTTGGCTGCATTTTCCCCCAATTATTTGCTCCATTTTCTTGATTATTTTATTTTATTTTATTTTATTTATTTTTGCGATTTAATTTTTTCTTTTCCCTTTCTCTTCGCTACGTCACCCGTCTCAAGCGGCTTAGCCAGGTATGCATTGGTTTCTAGGTTTGTACAGACTGTGCAGATGTCAAGGTTTAGGAATGTCTCTTCCGATCCGGGAAATTCGAAACCGATAAAAATGACCATTTTTGACGATGGAGAGATGAAAATTGTTGCATCGTCTTTCCCGTGCTTTAATGTGTGTATTCTGATTTTCCCGACTTTTTTCTGATTTTTCCGATTTTTTGAGGCCAAATTTTCCCCCCAATTTTCTCCCCCAACTTCTTCAATTAGTCACCTTCTCTTTCCCATCTACCACCTCCCATCTACCACGCACTACTGTACTGCTTGCGCTAGAACGGCGGAAAATTCTGGGCGAAAAATTCCCTGCCTTCATTCCACGCCTGGCTTCGTATCTCAATTTTCCCAGATTTATTCGCGTTATTCTCCGTCGTCTAGAAATCATCGCTCTCTTCCAGGTCTTAGCTCCCCCAACATTTTCAGACTTTGCCCGTACAAGCAGAAATCCAAACTTTTTATAAAGTTGCGACTTTTCTTTGTGCCCCGGATTTTGCAAAAGGTAATGGACAACGATAGCAGTCGACAAGAAATTACGGTAGAATTAATTTAAAAATACCATTGTGGAGCCCGGATTTCGGTGATCAAATCCATTCAATTCTTTTCCCCCTACCATTTCTGCTCATTTTTTAAATCCACTTCCCAGTTTTCCCTCCAGGGGCTAGATGGCTGCACTAAAGCAAGAGGCACAGGGCCTCAAAATAGGTCCCAAATTCAGCCAATGGTTAGGTTTGTGTATCAGTGAAATAATAAGCCAGCGAGAAAATCTGGGGTTGAACTTTTGAGTTGAATTAAAAGGCGAAAAATGGTTGAAAAATAATAATAAAAATACCCCCAAGTAGCCCGAATTCCGCCCATTACAATGGTATAATTTTTCCATTTTTCTCATTAAAATCCACCCCCAAATTCTCCCACGTCAATTAAATAAACTTCCCAAAAAGCTGGGGTTGGAATACGCCCTTGAGTTAATCAGAAAAAAAGAAGCGGGAAAAATTGATGGAAAAAATACCAATAAATAAAATAAAAATTCTGACAAAATTCTGACCACTTCAAAAAGCCATTTCCACCCACTAATTTTTTTTTACTATTTCTTCTGCCTTCAAGGGCAACCTCCCCCCTACCCTAACCCCGTCAGCTGAGAATCCCCGGATTTCGTTGTCCTTTGGGACAAGGCATTGCGGACAAGGGAACTGTAAAATTAGCTCTACTTTGCACTTGCAAACCTTTTTTTTTGCCTTTTCCCAGAAAATTGGGTCTCCCAGTTGCAATATAATGAGCTTGTGGTCCGTCCATTTGAACTGAATTACACCGTCTAAGTCGTCCCACAACATTAACAACGTCGTGCCCATTACATTACCAACGTCGTGCCCACAACATTACTCAAGTCGCGACACAAACCGACGACACAAACACAACTCCACAACACCACCTCTTCTTCTCGTCCCAACAAATAAACTTCTCTTCTCCCACGTCCTCAATGGTTCCCGAGCTGGAAACTCTTACTCCTCCATCTCCCCAGGGCGAGTCCTTCTACATGACCACAAACACGTTTCCGGGCAGCGACTATGACAAGCCCTCTGTGGTGGGCACCACACCGGCCGTGTCGTCTGTGGTGGGCACCACACCGGCCATGTCATCTGTGTCCAACACAAACACCATCACGCCAGCTCAACAGGCCGCCCAAAAAGCCGCTGGACATCCCGCGATCCAGGGCACAGAACCGATTCCCACAAAGTCGCTCCAGATCCGCACAGACAAGCCACGGCCTCACGTGTGTCTCACGTGCACACGGTCTTTTGCGCGACTTGAGCATTTGAAACGACATGAGCGAAGTCACACGAAGGAAAGACCGTTCCAGTGCCCCATTTGCGAACGGTGTTTTGCCAGACGAGATTTGCTCCTGCGCCATAGACAGAAACTGCACGCGAATTTCCCCGAGAGTCCTAAAGGGAAGGTGGCCAGGAGGAGGTCGTCAGTGAAGGTGACACAGACGATGTCATCAGCAGCAGGCGTGACATCGTCAATGTCGGGGGTTACACAGGGTATGTCACCAGGACCAGGTGTGACACAGGGAATGTCGGGGGTTACACAGTCCATGTCACCAAACCCAGGCATGACACAGCCAATGTCAGGGGTCACATCGTCAATGTCACCAGACATGCCCCCCACAACATCGTCCATGTCACCCCCTCCCCCCGCTCCCTTCTTCACAAACCCCTTTGACAAAACCTCTTTTTCGGACCTCCTCATGCACCCCGAAAACCACATGGACAACGACCGGGAACTGCGCGGCAGAAGAACCCGGCCAGCGTCGTTTTCAGCCTCGTCTTCAGCATCCTACCTCCGAGACGCAGACATTGACATGCTCAAAGACAAGTTCCCCATCGACGATCACGTGCAGGTCGAGTTTTCCACCCCGCAACTCGCCCCAGCTACCCTTGCTAACCCTGACTACTGCATCGACGAGGTTTTGCTGTCCCAGGGCCAGTCCTCGTTTGTCAACCCGAGACTGTTGAACCACGAGAGTCCGGATGAAGGAGGGGTGAAACACGAGCCTCTGATGAGCATGTTTGACGGGCAGGTCAACGACGATTTTGATTGGATGGCTCAGTATGTGGACACAAACCAAAATCAGGGAACCAATGACCCACGACATGACCAATGTGACCCGCGACATCAGCAGTGTGACCCCCAACATCAGCAGTGTGACCCACGACATGACCAAGGTCACCCCCCACACTCAGGTCACCCCCCACATGGCCCCCACTCCCTGCTCACCACCTCCGCCTCACCGATGATGTCATTTGCCCCATCCGACATGATCCTCACGCCCCCAAACTCGATGCAGTTCCACACAAACTTCAACGTCTCGGGTCAGATGGATTTGGAGAATTTGGATTTGGATCTGGACTTTAACGCGGGAACGCAGGGCACGATCAATTCGTCGGAGGACGTGCATACCTTCCTGGAGTCGTTGGGGGGGCAACCTCAAAATCTTGGCGCCCAGGCCAATACGAGCCTTGGCGGTGGCAATACGAGCCTTGGCGGGGGCAATACGGGCCTTGGCGGTCTTGGCGGGCTTGGCGGTCTTGGCGGCCACGGTACCGAGCCCTCCGGTCTCGGCTCCGCCCCCCCTTCCTACTCGGGACCCACAATCACCCCCCAGATTCGCCTCGAGATTTTGAACGTCCTCTCGACCCCCACACCCTACCAGACGGCGTTCAAACTGCCGAACACGGCCGATCTGCAGCGCTACGTGGTGGCCTTCCAGGACCATTTTGCGAAACACCTGCCTTTCCTGCACTCGACGCTCGAGTTCAACAACGACAACATTCCGCTGGCCCTCTGTATGGCTGCGATTGGCGCTCGATATTTGTTTGAATTCGATGTCGCTCAGAGTATTTTCGAGGTCAGCCGGTGTTGTGTGCATGCCTACCTGGAGAGACGGCGGGGTAAGCAGTCAGGTGGGGTGAGCAATGGGGCACATGCGTCAGGTGGTGGGAGCAATGGGGCACATCAGTCAGGTGGTGTGCCAAATGGGGCTCATGTGGGAGGGGGAGCTGGACCCGGGGCTGGACTCGGGGCTGGACACGGGTCAGGGGGGGCGAGCATAAATAACATGGGTGCTGCCCCTGGTGGATTGGGAGGTGTCAGTGGCGGTGTCGGGGGTACCGGCATCGGCTCGGGAGTTGGATTAGGATCCGCTTCCGCCGGTGGCTCCATCGGATCAAATATGGGATCCGCCTCCGCCGGTGGCTCCGTCGGATCGGGAGTGGGATCCGCTTCCGCCTCCGGCTCCATCGGCTCCGGCTCCGGCTCCGGCTCGTCCGACACCCCCATCTGGCTCATCCAAGCCCTCACCCTCGGCGTCGTCTACGGCCTCTTCTCCGACGACGCCCTGGTCAACGACATAGCAGTCGCCCAGGCCTCCGCCGTAGTCTCTCTAGCCCGTGCAGCCGGTCTCCATCTCCCTGCTCACAATTTCTTCCAGCTGCCTGGCCCTGATTCCTCCATCCAGGACAAGTGGCACTACTTTATCAACGTGCAGACGCGTATTCGAACCCTGCACGCGATCCACGCCTTGTCGTGCCTAGTCGCGACTGGCTACAATGTCTGCACGAGTCTCAAAAACTCGGACATTGTCTGTGGCTCTCCCTGTGACGAGTCCCTGTGGTCGTCGCAGTGTGCCTCCGAGTGGTGGGATATTGTCAAGAGAAAGGAGCTTGACGGGTCGCTAAAAACGACAGTTGGGGGTCCTTCCTATGGGCAGTGTCTGACCTCCCTCATTCAAGGCCACACTCTGGTTGACAAAATTCCCCAGTTCACCTTGTTGTCTCTCATGTACGGAGCCTTGTTGGAAATTTCGGAACGCCGAAAAGTGTTCAACCGCAACTGGCACGGTTCCCACGAGGAGAAACAACGGGCCTGGCTCAATCTCCAGAAGAAGCCCATCGAGTCCTTTCTTCGAACCTGGGAAACCACCTGGAGCATGTCTCCCCTTGCCTCTCTCTCTCCCAACTCGCAGTACGGCCCTCTGATGAGCGATGCGATTCCCCTGTCTTCCCTGGCTCACGTGCGCACCTACGTCGATCTCCAGCCCGTCAAGGAGGCGTTTGCCAAGAAGAACTTCCAGCTGATGGGCGAGGAGCTCGGTCGGCTGGACGACGGCATGTCTGCCGACTTCCACGGGCTGCTGGAGGCCGCCTCGTACTCCGCAGACTCCATTTCGCTGTGGGAAAAACACTCCGTTCGATGGACCATGGAGACGCTGGTGTCGCAGACCTTTATCCATGCGCTGATGGCGATTTTCGACTGTGGTCTGGTGGTCTCCGAGTTCTTCCGACGGCTGGAAATGAAACCCAAGAGCATGTGGACCGATGCCGAGGCTCAGCTGTGGATCCGAATGTCCAAGATTCTCTTCAGGGTCTGCGAGTCGGTCAAGGACAAGGACGGAAGTATCGATTTGGCCTTGTTGGCGATCGATAACCTGCCGTCGCCAGAGATCCAGAACCCCAAACAGAGACTGTCGTTGCTGACCCTGCATGTGGTTTCGAAAATGTTGACCAGTGTGTATGTTTGGCCGTACATGAAGACGATGGCTGAGGCGTTGAGGTTTAGAGCGAGACAGATTAGATAACCAACGAATCCGAAGGATGAGTTGGTTGGTTGATGAGGTGGATTCTGTGGATACATGGACAGGATGTATTATATTGCATTATTTATTGACATTAACTGAGGTTGTAGTGGTATTGTAGTGGTGTAGTTGAAGTGTGGTGTAGATGATCGACTTTTTTTTTTTTTTTTTTTTTTTTTTTTGTTATAGCTTAAATTGATGTTTTTAGGAAATTGCCATTTTTATCAGAACACAACAGAGATACAGTGATATAAGTAGCATAGTTAGATTCAGAGCGTCTAGGCGGTCATTTTGATACCACTGTCGATGACGATTTTCAACGATTTTCAATTTTTTGTTATACTTATTCCATTTACTATTTGTGCTAAAAACCATAAATTATTTCAGTTTTTTTGTTGGTTATAGCTTAAATTGATGTTTTTAGAAGATTGCAATTTGTAAAGGACACAACAGAGACATAGTAATATATGTGGCACAGTTGGATTCAGCGCGTCTAGACGGTCATTTTGATACTACTCATGATGATATTTGGTGCTAGTTTTGTTCCCATTTTTCGTAACATCTCAGCCCAGTAAAATTGACATTTCTTTCACTAGCTAAATTAGTTGAGCAGAGTCAACACACTCTCGGGACATCAATACTACCTCTCTAATCACGTGACATATATGGTTGTGCTCCTCATGACGTTCCCCACACCTTGGTAGTACTCACGTGACTACAGCTAGTCTAAAAAGTATCTATGATCCACCAAAAAATCCTCCAACATCAGTTTCAGAATGATTAATCAGCATCGAAATACCCACTCGATTGAGATGAAAAGTAGATGACTATACTCGCAGAAACGTCAGGATGCAAACTAGACTGAATTTAAGCTTTATACACTCTTTGTCATTTCCAACATGTCCAGAAAGACACCCAACACTTGGCATGTCACTGGTGCTATAGAGCTGTCAGACGAGGCTTTCTAGCGGGTCCAGATTTGATGGTACCGCGGTAAAAAGTTGATAGTTATATTCTTCTCCTTTTTCTCATTACAATGGTACTACTCTCGTCTCCGTCAGATGGCTATCCACATCCTTATTTTTTTTAAGTAGAGGTCAACCTCCTTGTTATCGCGATATTGGTTGATGTTGAACTTTAACAATGCAGGTGAGCATGCTGTGGGTGAGGTGATGTGGTTGAAAGTGGTGAACAAGAAGTGGCAGAATACTAACACAGATACGATGTTTCTGGTAGCTACTTTGGGGCTTTCTAGTCTATGAATTGGCTAGATTGTTAAGGTGGTATGTTTAGTTAACAGTTCCAAGTATCAGCTTACTGAGTAGTGAAGATTAAAGATGTTCTAGAGTAACAAGGAGAAGAATATTCAACACAAGGAATATACAGCACTCTTAATAGAAGGATTTCCATTCATTCAGGTCACTTTTTGTTGATGTTATTCTATTATAGAGCACTAAATATTGAAGTCTTTGTTTTAGGACCATTAGTTAAGACTTGTTGAAATCCAAGTGCAATACTAAGAAGGAATGAAATAGATTGAGCGACCTGAAAATGTTGCTGTGAAGGAAATATAAGTACGACTGAAGTATTAATGGAATCTCGCAGCGTCAAATATCCGATTAAACAGCCTAATAAAACCCCTCCTCTTCTATTGGACTTCAAATGACTTATCTCATTTAGTTGAGTATTACTTGAGGTACGTGAGGGAAGGATCTCAACAATACACTATATAATCTTCCAGAATAGAGAAAAAATCATAAGAACAGTCTTAGCGGGTTTATATGAGATCCAATATACGCTCCAAAAGATTTTCTTCTTCTCTTGTATCCTCATTTAGTCAAGATAATGACTTCTCTAACACTACTATTACTTGACCTCTTAACTATATTTGGACTTCTTCAAACCCACACAAGAAGACAATTATTTCTCGTTTTTCCACTCTTATCGAGTCATACTCACTATCCGTATAGTCATTTTACAACTTCAAGCCATTTCAAACACTCACTTTCCTCCCATATATGCTTACGTAATCACATATCCCAAATTTCCCAAAAATAGTACCAAAATGACCGCCCAGACGCGCTGAATTCAGTGGTACCACTCAAATCATCATACCACGTCTAGATTGCCTTTCAATCAATGTTTCTTTTTCCCACCAAATTAAGGTGGACTTGTGGTGATAAGGTGGCAAAAAAATAATAATTTGAAAGTATTCAGATTGCAGTGCAACTAACACCAGACATTAGTTTTACACTCACTAGGCTTCCATATTTTTCCCAACTTCATATGTCCATTTTTGACCGAGTTTTAGCCGTTCAAAGTACCCACGCTTCTCAACTACATTACTTGGGAGATTATTGGGAAAGTATATTTACATCAAGTAATATACTGAACATGGACACTCTACAGTTCCAGATTGAGCCAATATCAAGTCTCCAAACTCTACAGAAATGTTACTCAGTCTTTCTATTACTCAACAAAACACCCTGCTTCCTTTCAGCATGTCTCAACGTCTTGATTCGGACGTGTGGAAGTTCTCGACGCAGATTTGTGTCCTTGTGTTTGACAGCAAGAGGAAGAGATGTAGAGCAAATTCGGGTGAGTGGGAGGTTAGCAGAGGGTGTCATAGAGATGTGGGAGTTGATCGGTTGAGTTTGGAGCTGTATTGGAAAAGTAGTGATTGTTTTGTTGAGTGGAGGTGAGGAATGATTAGTAATCCAGTTTGTGAGATGGTGAGAGGAGGTAGAGATACGGGAGCTGTGTGGGTTTGTGGAGGGATAAAAGGGGAGTATTTGGGTATATTTTGAGAAGGTATAGCTGTATTATTAGTCAGGTTATGAGTGTTCTAAGAAGTGATAGTAGTGTATCTTAGTAAGAGGACTGTGGATGGAGTAAAGTAGATGGAACTATGGGAGTTGTATGAATCGACGCCTTGAGGCCTGCTGTATCTTAATATGTAGAATATGTCTCTCTGTCAGTAATACTGGGAAAAATATGAGCTTCCAAAGTTTCCATAGTGTAGATTCTTAGAAAGTGTTTTGTAGGAGCTATATAAAAGATAAAATGATGAGAACTACATTGCGTTGTAACAAGCTTGATTCCGGTTGTATTGGTATAAATTTCATCAAAATCAGCTCATTTCTCGGAAATCTATGACTGTATTGTATATGTAAAGGTGTTGTTCTTTACTAAGCTCTATAAAACGATTTTCTGTAGAGATATTTTAGCGGAAAGTAAACTCAATTGAACGCGTTTTGACACAGATTTAAATGGTATAAAGCTCAATGCCTTTACCTCTCTGGTTGTTCTGTTCTGAGAGTATCACTATCACTTCTTCAACTTGTACCTGTCATATAAAGATCAGTAGAGGTGGTATAGCTAAGCCATCTTTATAGGTCTAATACTCCAGCTTCAGGTATTTACCTCATCTATGATTCGTCATTCCACCTTTACTATGAAAGAAATGACAGCACTATGTCTTTTCTCTCAGTCATCAAAGTACTTGGGTCACAAAAACATCTACAAAAGAGCTGGCATCTCCAGAAGTAGACAGCATACTCCAATAGCCCTCTTTTATCATTTCCACAACTTTTTGACTCTTATACTCCTCTCTAAAAACTTTTATCGTCTTTATCATTTCACACATCTCATCACTTGTAGTAACACTCATACTCATACAAACAGCCTATGACCTGCCCAAAAAAGTAGCAACACCTATCTCTGAGACATCCCGTAGCTCCCACAAACTTTACTTCCTTTCTCCTCTTTTTTTTTCCGTTTTTTATGACTACATTTCTTTCCCCCATTCGTATGACACCAAGTTCAACTATTAGCTAACTAATCGTCTAACCAGATTTGTCAGCTATACTTACGTCAATTATAGCGAATAAAGGTGATTTAGAAGTCAATAAAAATCATTAAAAAATCAATAAAAATACAAAACAAATCAATTTTTTTATTGAATAAAAATCAATAAAAATCAATAAAAAATCAACAAAAATCAATAAAAATCAGTAAAAATCAATAAAAATTAATAAAAATCACCAGAAAATCAACAAAAAATCCTCAAAAATCAAACAACCCCCCAACATCAAAAACCGCTCGTTTTCCACACAAAAACCAACTTACACAATTACCCCAAATAACCCCTTTTTCCTCACATCGCCCGTAAGGGTAAAAACTTCCTTTTCCATAATATCCACTTACCCGCCACTACTCTCTTCATTCCCCAATATTATCGCGTCCCATGACCAAAACCCCAACCCTGCCCTAACCCTTAACCCTAACCCTGCCCTAACCCTACCCCGGATTTCAAACGGTTGCGGGGTACGTGGCAGAGCAAAAAAATACCTATATGCACTGGTGCAAAGACGCATGCAGCCATGTATGCATCCAAGCAAGGAGAAATTGAACGTATTGCAGGTGGGTGACATGAGGAATGTGGTGTGTGGTGGAATTGAACACAAACGTCGTAGAGAGATGTAAAGGGTATAGAAATAACCGCCGTCTTTTGAATAGCCGCCTAGACTACTCCCCTAACCCATATCTCCAATTTTGAGCGTTTTAACGCATTTTCACTACATTTTTTGCCCACATGACCGGTGACGTCATTACCCCGGATATTATGCTGGTTTGGGTCAGTTTAGCTGAACCCTAACCCTGAGCCAAAACCCTAATACCGCCAAACCCTAATACCGCCAAACCCTAATACCGCCAAACCCTAAACCGTGAAACCCTATTCTCGAGGTGAATCAGAGCCTAATGCAATCCACGCCAACCTCGAAACGTAATCGGTGGGTCAAAGTAGGTGGAAATATGGGGAGTAGGGTAGGGGTTGAGTGGGCGGTATGACTGTGTTCGTTAGGGTTAGGGGAGTACAACGAGAGTTTTAAAACTAAATTTGGGTGGATATTGGTGGAGTTGTATGTTTTTCGCAATTTCTGAGCGCAGTAAAATAGCTGGAGATTCAAGAACTATACCATTCTCCTCGTCTCGTCATTGCGCATCTTTCCATATACGTATCATCGTTGTATCATTTTCCCTTCTCATTTTGTGTCTCATTTTGTGTCGTATCATTGTTTCACTTCTCTCACTAAAATTATCAATCAATGCAATCATATGTCGATCTTATTAGCCCTGTAACGACCCACTATTGTCTTTGTTGCTAGTGGATTTTCTCTTTGTCTGTTTGGCTGATTTTTGGGTATTATTTTAGTGTTGTTTTTGAGTATTATTTTTTTATTTTTTTATTTTTCCCTATTTTCTTTATTTTCTAATTATTTTTATTATTTTCTAATTATTTTTATTTTCTTATTATTCTTCCATTTTTTGCCGTTTTCCATTTTCCCATTTTCCCCTTTGGAAGCTTTTAGTCTCTTTATTAGCGCATTATTCGATAATATTCCAAAAAATATAAAAAAAATAATTCAAAAAATAATCTCAAAAAATAATCTCAAAAATATCTCCTCCCTCATTTCACTGATAACACCTTTCTAGACGTATAGAAACGCTGCAAATATGCCGGTATATTGGACGGTTATTATTTGATCACAAAAGCGGTTAAGTATACGGACTACTGTGATTATGTAAGCGGAAGAAGTAGGAGGGCGATAGAGAAGAGAGAAACGTAGTATTGTGGTGTTTGAGGTAGTGTATGTGAATGTTCGGACGATTTTGAAATGATTTCCAGAATTTTAGTTGCTGACTAAGCTGATGACTAAGCTATGATTACGTAAGCGGATTATGTAATGCTTACTAACACTCATATTGTGTGATTACGTAATACTGACTAAGAATGCTTTTCTGAGCTGGAACAAACGAGCTGGAAGAACAAGAGGTGTATGGGAGTGTTTAAAGGGCATCTTTGGATCGTATGATCAACTCCTTTTAGCTGTTTCTCTAACCTGGAGGTGTCAAAGTGGATGTGTTGGATGGTGATGTAAGTGAAGAAGAGAAGGTGTTGTAAAAGTTGGGGAAGTAGAGAGAAGTTACAGAAATGGAATTAGAGTGTGTTTTGTGGTTTTATGATGTGTTTCAGATAGTCAGCTTGAGATTTGAAGACTCTGTGGAGAGTGTATGATAGGTTCTAATTAGACAACAGAGTGTAGTCTTAAGAGGTCATAGAATTGAGAGTGTGTAAGGAAATTGAGATGTAAGGTAGTAGGGGTGTTTTGGACGCCTAAACAAAGCAATCTTTGGTTTTTATGCCACTTCTCAATACTGGAAGTACTAGTACCACTCATACGAAGAGCAGAATGGCTTGCAGAACTATATGTCCTACAACTCCATCAATAAAAGAGATGGAACAATCACGACTTGATAATCACATTTGGATAGGTTTAAGGTTATAGTGTTAACTTTCGTTTTTACTATAGCTTCTTTTTCCACCAGTTGATGATCGTATCACTTCTAAGGCTAGTGAGATCTAAAATGTCCAGAACTTTTCACACATAAGACCAATTACATTGAAAGTTCTGGAGTGTAATCTGTAGCTATGCATCAACATATCTGGTACTCTCCCCTAATAATTTGGTACATTTCCACACAGTTAATGAGACTCTTGCATCTACCCATCTCCACTCCTTTGAAGAGCTCCAACTTCTATCAGTAGGACATATATGACTACCAAAAAGCAACACACACAGTTTTAGAGCCCGCAGCACCAGTATGGTACTGCTTTTGAACACACTTTGTGCTTACTTATCCCACAAATTCGATATCCCTTCACTCTCTATACACTCAGCAGAAAACATCACAATTTTTGATATACACATTATATCACATATCTAAAACATTTTCGACACTCTTCAAGCACCACTCTACCACCCACAACAATCTCAAAACCCCAACTCATCTCCTTCACCCCTATTTTCAAGTTTCATGACTACGTAATCAACCCATTTTGTATTACAACTTCCCCATTGTACATTCAAAAGCCCCACAAACTCTTGAAAACGTCTTCCCAGCTAATCTTCATACCCCTGTAACTGCTCAAATACACTCAATACCTCTCAATACCGTTTAAATCACATTCTATTTAGACGATCTCCTAACATTGATATAGAATCTTTCAAGAGTCTCAAAAGTATCAATGTAACACATTCCAGGCACAGTAACGTCATCAGACAACCCACTAAACCACTATTCTTTCTTTCCCATTTTTTCCCATTTCCCAGTTTCTCGCTTATGTAAGCATTACGTAATTGGATTAGGTAAGCGCTTACATAATCACTCCCCAGCTCAGTTCCACCAGCTCCACAATAGACATAGTGGAGTTTATAAGCACCACCAGAACACTCCCCGTCTGTCAAAAACACCTAAACCTATTTTTAATGTCAAAACCGGGATATCTCAAATTTCGCTTATGTAATGTTTACATAATCATATCCTGGATCAACTGCTACAAGACCAAAAAAAGTCCAGGACTCTCCAGAAGCTACCAGGGTACTACTCAGCAGTCAATAATATATACTGCTTTTTCTGATGCTGAATTCGAAACATTCTTATTTTGCTTATGTAACCGGCTTACGTAAGCATAAAATCTTTTTTGTCGCTTACGTAATGCTTACATAAGGATAGCTAGCTAAATAGCAGCATTCCATATTTCGCTGAGTTTTGACGAAACAAGCACAAAACAAAGTCATTCGCATTATTTGCTGTCATCCGATCAACCTTGCAAAAAATCAGCGCAATCCCTTACAAAATGGACTACTTCAAGAGGGTCGAAAACACTACCCTCAGCCGTGCGGCTCGGAAATTACGTAATATGAGGAACACCTTAATTTGACACAAATCGGAGAGACTCAACTGCTCACAACTGAGTAGTTGGATGAGCTAGTGAGTGGTTGCAATCGACTCGTGATGATTTTCTCGTCCTTTTGATACCAATATTAACTACTTTCTGAGGTTTTGACTTTACTGGTGTTTAGGCGAGATGGGGCACTTTGTTCAAAACAGTTCAACTTTAGTTGACTTAGTAACGACAGAAAACAAAAGTTCACTGCTCCATTAATACAAGAAATTAAAGGATGTGATCTTGCCAGAGAATTAGTCAACGCTTTTTTAATAACCACACAAAATCTCATCTCACCTGCTCACTTGTTACCCACGTTTTGGAAGGCTCAAAACACCACCCCCAGCCGTGCGGCTCGGAAATTCGCTATAGCTTAAAACGTGGCAGGAAGTCATTCGCTGGTATTTTTTGATGGAGCAGCCCCCTGTGAATTCTGAGGGTAGGGTTATGTTAAGCGGATCTAGGCGGTCATTTTGGTACCCATATGAGACTGTTTTGGAGATATCACCGTATACCAGCTTTTTGTCTTTGTGTAACATACCAACATTATCATATTTCCTTATATTAGCCGTTGCCAGAGTCCTCACAGATTGAGACACCAGATTGTTCACTTCTCGAGGTGTCTTAGATTTCTATGCCTGCTCAGGAACCCCAACATTATATATGGTACTTGTACTAATTATAGAAGAGCTAAACACTACAACTCGTCTGTCTATAAAGTCATAAGCACAATAGACCCACTTCCCCAATACAACTCGCTTGGCTTATTGTATCTAACACTTCAACAATCAATTATTATGCATTGTAATATAGTCTACCGGTACTCCGTTTTCATGCTTACCTAAGCGGCTTATGCAAGCCAGTCCCAGATTGGCTTATGTAATCAGGTTACATAGTCCGCTTACATAACCCCTCCTCCGTTCGAATCCTCCCAACGCCAGATTATTCCAAATAGGGTTAAGGTTTTGAAATATATTCCATCCAGTGCATATCGAGATATCTTTTATCAGACGTCTTCAAACACACCATCTAGACCACCAGCATGTCGTCCAAAACCACCATTCCCACCCCAACCCCCTGGAAAACGTCACGTGAGTTTTTTCAGCTTCGAAGCTGGTTTTTTCCCTCTGTTTCCGACCTCGAAGCGCAACTGTCTTCCAAACAGCGTGCCATAGCTCGAACCAAGGCCTATATGATCCGAGGGTCTCTTCCTCATGCCGTCGAGTCCACCTGCTTACTAATCAGCGCGCAGCTCGAGGATTCCCCGGCGGCCAACGCTGTATCTGTTCGCCTTGGCATGTCAACGGCCTTGATCCGTTTTGTCAACGGCATCATTGATCCGTACCAAAAAGGTCAATATATCGTTCCCATGCAGGTGATAGCACGTGACCTGGGTCTCCCCGTGTTCCTTGTCGATCTGCGACACACGTGTACGCACGAGACGCTTCCATCGTTGAAGGAGCTGCGAGGAGGGGTTGATGAAGCTGTGCGGTGGCTGCATGAGCGGTACTGGAAGGTGCAGGAGGGGGAAGTTGCACAAAAAGCTAACCAAGCGGACAGTGACGAAATCAAGGAGATTTTCCGGCAGTGGCGACGTCTATATCGGGATAACCGCGATTTGGAGCCTCTCAGTGACCTCAATCAGGCAGGAAACAAGGTTGAAAACCGGTTTGCGTTTTTGGCTAAACAAATTGTCAAGTATTACAGTGACGATCCAGTGGCGCTTTTCTCGACCATGGTGCACCAGAAAGTGATGATGAACAAGGGACAGATTAACAAGGCGCTTCTGATGCCCTTGTTGGAATCCTTACCTAAACAACTTATTGACGACCTTTTTGTGTACCTTTTCGATGAGGCTGTTAGAAAGGACAAGGAGACGCAGGAAAAGGAGGAATTGTCGCTCAGTTCGAATCCTGAAGCTGAGTGGCTGGAAGTATTTGTGGAGAATGATATGCTGACTAATCCTCATAAAACTATGTTTGCGATTTCTCGAAAACTCGGAAAAACAGCTCTCAATATCTTGGACATCTACCTCATGCACAAGACTGACGACAAGATGGAGAACATCAGACAAACCATGAGAGACGTGGTGCTGTCAGGTGACCGTCGGCTAGACACGGCTATCGAAACGGCCGACATGGTCAAAATAGCAGAGGAGTACAAACTGAGGGTCAAGAAGGAGGAGAGGAAGAGAGTGGAGGGTGGAGTTGAAGACGTGGACGAAAAGGGACCGTTTAAGAGGGTTAGAGTTGAGTAGGAAACGAAGGGGAAGTTGTCATGTGACCTAGAACTCCCTTTTAAGTCACGTGACTTACTATCTACTTCGTCACGTGACTGGAATGACTAATATATGGCTAATAGATTTGTGCATGGTTGAACCGGGTGATGAGATTGGGAGATGGGTCATGTGACTGAAGAGGTATTGAGTCACGTGATTGGTAGTTTGTGTCATGTGACTGTACACATTCAGGTCACGTGACTGCAGGTAACCAACAGATGAACTAATGGATGGACTGATTCGGAGGAGACGCTTGAAGACAGTAGGGATGACAGAGACTGAAAAGTCAGTCTCGGGATCACAGGGCAGACAGTCAACATCTTGAGCCACGGGAGTGACTACCAGACACAGTCATGATGACTGGGTGTATCAAAGTGCACCTCGAGAACAGGAAGTAGAGCAGCACCAGCAGGAAGAGTAACCTGTGCTATGGTGTCAGGGTGGACCAGATGACATTAAGACCTTGGTAGCCTTTCCACGGCAGTGACATGCTGTAGAACAGAAGACATGGAGCACCATCAGCTTAATGTCCACAGAAGACATGGACCACCAGCTTGATGTCCACAGAGAGCCATAGACAGGAAGAGGCTGTCCGTGGTGTCTGGACTGGTGTCCAAGCCGTGCCACAGGTGACGGAGTGGCACAAGTGACATGTCACAAACGAGACAGGTGACATGTAGTTTGTCACAAGTGACACAAACCAGCACAACACCACAATCGCACACCACCATCGCACACCTCCCCCCCTCCTGGAAACGCCCGCCGTGTTGGAGACAGAACATGATTGCGTCCGCCGCTTTGGTTGTTTCCGTGGAGGTTGGGTGGTGTGGGAAAGTGGTGTAAAAGTGGTGTGTAGGAAGAAGAGTTAAGGTGAGTGGATACAAAAATAAGAAGAGGCTGTGGATTAAGGACACAGAAGGATTAAGGTGGGGTGACGGTGGTTCAATAAAAGTCCCAACTGGGGTTTTGAGCTTAAGTAATTCTAAGTAATGGGAACAAATGGTGACTACAAGAATCTTGTACTTGTTCGAACAGAACGAGCCATAAGCTTGCGTGCTGACTGTGTGTTTGCGTCACGTGACGTGAGCAATTGTGTCACGTGACTTGAATATTGACTAGCACTTGGGTAATTTGAGCATGACTGATTGATTAGATGAGAGGTGGTAGATATTGTGTACCGTACTGTACTGAAGATCACGTGATGTGAGTGTTTTGTGGATCACGTGACATAATTTGACAGGAAAAAAATTGTGACTATTTCGCAACATCATATTTTGAACAAGTTTGACAGATGTATCTATAACTGAGAATATATGACATATAACTCTTAATATAGACGATGGAAACAAGTGAAGCTGATAATTGTGGTGGGGAGAGAAAGATGAATTGGATGGTACTGCTCTTATTGTTGTAGCTTCTTTGCAGGAAAAGTTGTAGAGGTATGTGTTTTATGACATGACGAAACATGAGATGGTTCAAAGAATCGTCAGTTTTCATGTTGAAAAATAGTGAAGTGTATGGATGTATTTCTGTAGCTTGGGCAGGAACACTCGTATAGATCTTGTAGGTTAATTAGCAATACTGACAAAGTTATACGATCAATAGATAATTTTGTCGTTGAAAAGAGATACCTCATAAAATGTTCCATATACATGATTCAAACAACTGAAGTCTATCGTTGTGTTAATAAAGAAGCGAAGAACAATCTGGTATTACTCTTATTGTTTTCGAGTGACGATTGCTAAAGATGGACGGTAAGAGGTGCGGCTTAGTTTTGTAATAGTGGAGTTGAAGCTAAGAGATTACATAGTTGTATTCTTTGGAGTCACGTGATAAGTTAAACCTAGGTCATGTGACTTGATGAAGTACATACGGTCACGTGACTTTGAGTCTTGTTTGGTGTACTTTAGGGAACCACTTGGATATGTCTCTTAGGGTGAGCTCCACAGAAGTCATACAAGTTCTTTCAGTTGAAGTCACGTGACCGACAGTTGAATTTGATCATGTGAGCAAGTCACGTGAAAGATTTCGGCCAGATTTTTGGTTTGATGTGTTTTGAAAAATCGACATGTGAGAGAACATGCTTTCGTGTGTCTCCTAAACTGGGTGAGGATATGATGTGTGACAAATTTCCAAAAAGACTCACAAAGAGGAGGAGAGTTGACTTTTGGATAATTGACGCCAAGGGGAGTTGAATGACAAAGTTCCGATCTTGATAGCAGTTCTGTGGGTGTTTCTGTGATTCATTTGGATGCTAAAGGGTGAGATTAGTAATAGGGGTATTATAGAACATGGAGATGAGGTAAACGTATGAGATATAGATAAGAATGGTCTTGAGGGATTTTTGATGAGTATAGTCAAGGATTTGAAATTGTGTTTGACATTTTGAAGGCACAGTAACAGTTTGGAGTATGACCCTTACTGTATACAGATATATTGTTGACTCATTCCTTGAAGATGCTATCTTCAGTAAAGCAAATACTATAAAGGGAAGAATAAGATGTACTGAAGACTGTCTGTAGAGCCTTGGTAACTTTCATAGCTTGTAGGTCAAGTAAACAGAGTATCTTGATATGCATGTTACAATAGAGATGATACTACAAATTAGAAAGCAAAGCTTCTGAGAAATACAGGGTACACACTGAAAGCCCTTATGTTAAGTAACAAGCTTGTAAACTTTTCATGGTTATATCTCTTATATTTGTCTTTCTATTCACATTCACTCTCTTCCTAAGACTCAATATAAGAATCACTACCATGCTACTCAAACGAACCTCAAAGTCAAGGTGGACTTCAGAAATATGCTCAGGAGTGATTGCTGTAGTCTCTGAAGCAGTCTTCTACTTCCTATCTTCAATTTCAAGTCATATTATGACACTGTCTTATGACTAAGCTTGAGAAATAACTACAGCCTCATACAGCTCAGATTTGAAGAGAAAACTACAATAGAGCACTCCAAATCATTCAAAAAGCTCTAAAATACCACCCAGGACCTCCCACACTACAATTTAAGCCCTACCCACCTCTCTAAAACACTCCAAACACTCCCCTCCAACCCTTACAACAGAAACACACCAAACAAATCAACCAAACAATAAATCACCCAAACCAACCCTCCCAGCCCTTCATCACGCCCAACTATACCACCCCAAACTTACATCCCACGTTTTCCTCTTTTACTCACCGATTTATCACTAAAACAAGAATGTGATGACTAATCAGCTGACTAAGCTCGATGACTAATCCGATGACTAAGCCCCAAATAAAAAACCACCAAAAATACCAAATCCCCACTTCCCTCACACCCTAACCCTGCTGACTAATCACTCCGTATTTCACAACCTCTCAGCTCCGCATTCGGTGCATATTCCATTTCCGAGCCGAAGTTCGATAAACCTTGTTGGAGAGCGAGAAATGGGCCAATCAGAGTTCTGAGAATTGCATTTTGTTCCCCGCACGATTCTGAACAAAATGGTATAGGTGAAACCTTAATTGGAGTAGTATTTGTTTGTCAGAATCGTTTCGTCAAAATAAAATTTGCCGAATCGCACTTCTCCGCATGACTACTCAGCCGCAGGCAGTGCAAGTAAAGGAAATGAAAAAAAGGAATACTGAGTCACGTGACTTACTATAAAAGATATATGAGCTGGTCACGTGACCGTTCTCATCACATGACTGATTTCGCGGCTTATCTCCTTCCTCATAATTTCCAATTTCAAGCTGTCTTTTCTTCGTTAGCTTCAACCTAATTTAGTCCACGTTTTTTCCGTGGATGGATAAGGGGAGGGCAGTTTGTGGGAGAAGTAAGTACACGACATGTGGATTTTATTGTACCAAAATGCTCGTCACGTGACGGCGAACAAAACGGTAGTACTCCCATCTCTCCAGCACTTCTCCTTCATTCACAGTCCTCTTTCCACTCCCATCGTATCTCTCGTGAAGCATAAATAAACCAGGCTATGTGAACAATTATTGGTCTAGGCTGTGTACCCTGGTAAGGCTGTGTAACTGCTGAAATCCAGCTACAGGCTGTGTTGTCGCGGGAAATCGAAAAAAGGTCACATTATTTTTCCACTCGTATGCCATAATCATGTTGAGGTTATGGAGGGTGTATAGAAGTTTGATGTGTTCTAGAAAGCACAAAAGTAAAGGGTTCTTGACGATTCGTATATCAAAAGACTCTCCAGAACAAGGGCTACACAATGGTACAGCTCTTGTATCTCTAGCAAGTCTAGAACTTGAGTAGAGTGGGAAAACGGTATATTTTGAGACAAAATCGTCAATCACTCGACGATTAGTCAGCCGATTTTAATTTTGAAACATCCACAAAAATCACAAAACCGTCCTCTACAAGCCCATGTAAACATCTTACCTCCAGGACATCTCATCGCCTAAATAACCACTATTCAAAATCCTCCACCTATTAATAGACCCTGGTCTGGAATAAATAACCTCTGTATGCATGTTGGACGCGCGGTGACGGCGGATGTTAGCCCCCTAATCTAGGGTGACTTGTGGTGGTTTAGAATGCGACCTATACGAGAAATACGATACTTGATTACATAATCATTTGCGGAATACTTCAGGGAGTATTTTGACACCTCTAGTTTTCGAATCGACTGAGTTTTACCCTCCTCTGTTCGGATTGTTCAAAAATTTGACTTCGTGTAGCCACCTGGAAATAAGGTTTGCATGTTGACACACTCCAAAACAGTTTATATAGGAGCGAGGAGTCCAACACCCCGGATACCACACCCACGTCTCACCACACTTGCAACTGCCCTCACGCACGACAGTTGAAGAACCGACTTTTTTGACCGAGCCGACACTAACACAAACACACACACAACATGTCCGGATACGTGAGTACCGCCGTAGGGGGGAGATGTGACACAAACAGGAGTGAGGCTCAGACACAGACAGAGCAGAGAAGGTGTTTGTGGAGGTTGTGACATGGGTAATGTTGTGGGGGAAGAGGGGGAGTGGAGGTAATGTGTTGGGGGAACAGGGGGCCGACGTGACGGGAGCGATTCCGACTCTGTGCCGTCTCTCTGGTCTCCAACGGCATCACTTCCACGCTCCGATCACCACAACCTACACGTCGACAAGCTTTGCCCAAACAGGAAGGTGGATGTGGAGGATCATTGTGGGTCCAAGAGGGGTGGGGGTGGATATGGTGGTGGTGGTGATAATGCCACGGTGTTGACGGTATCTGCCACGGTGTTATCATGACACGTGCGATGAGGTGTCAGATGAGGTGTCACCAAGAACAAGGTGTCATGCACTCGGCTACTTCTGTCAGTGCAATGTGACATTTCCATCTCACGATCACATGGCACACCTGACGAACCTCATATGACCTCCATCTGCACTGCTGCACCCCTCTCTACAGTGTCTACAGTGTGACGAGGAGGGTGTTGTGGGGAGACGTCATTTTGTGGATTCACTCTCTTCCTCTTCACCACTTTAGGATCACTTTTGACCACATCCACCGGTTGAAGGACAGGCCCTGTAGACCCACGAGTTGTCCATATTGGACCACTCAGGCAACTGGTAGAGCTTGACGTCTAACTCCTGACACCTTGTGTTGGTGTTGGACGTCTAACACTCCTGACACACCAGTGTGCTGGACGTCTACCACTCCTGTTTCCACTCCTGTTTCCACCACTGCTTCGCAATGGTGTTGATAGGTCCGCTCAGACCTCGTGCTTCGCACTCAGTCTTCGCTCTTACTAACCCAGTACGCTCCCCAGCAGCCCCAACAGGCCTACGGCCAGGGCGGCTACCAGCAGGGCTACCAGCAGGGCGGCTACCAGCAGCCACAGTACTACCAGCAGGGTCCTCCCCAGCCCGTGTACGTGCAGCAGCAGCAGCCCCAGGGCGGCAACAACGACTGCTGCTGCGGTCTGTGTGCCGGTCTGGCCTGCTGTCTGTGTCTCGACTGTCTCTTCTAAGCCAGGAGACGGCGACACGACTGACGACGAACGGTAGACTTGTATAGTAGTAACATTTAATATAACTAACTAGGAGGAAGTGTACAAGTAGAGAAGTGATGATTACCAAGTGTAGACCAGGTCAAAGTTCATATCCATTTCAGTTGGAGCCAGATGGGGTTTTGGTTTTGCAAAGTCAATCGGAGGAGTTGAGCAACGAAATGGGATGAGGTGTGGATTGGGGTGTGAAATGAAGTTGTGAGTCGATATTCTGAGCTCTGATGTTTTTGAAGAAGTACTGTAGCCTTGGGTTGACATTACTTAGCATTACTTGAAGAAAGTAAATTTGGTTGAGGTGGTAGTTGGTGGAATGCATAGTCGATAGAACTGTGTCTCAGCTGTTTTAGAGGTTTGGTCAGTAAACAGATTTTTTCCGAACCACTACTTGTACTCTTGGTTGCTGGCTACAATTGGAAGTCGTAACATACACATAGCTGTCTAGGCTACGGGTACATACCTTCAACATGAATGCAACTGATCTTGATCGTAGCTACTTGTACTGATTCATTCAACTAAGTGGTGAATACTTGTACAGGTTCTTGATGACTAAGACTACGTTGACTCAACGATCAAACCTGGTCAAGGAAATCTACCAGTACCGCTATCTTCATCTCACTCGGATTCACTCAGTTAAGAAGGGACAGCATCAAATGAAGTTGACATATAGCTACACCAGTAAGAAAAGCTGTTACAAGTAGAAGTCATACAGATCATCTTCGATATAAATCTTCAAGTACTGATGTAGAGGTACAGGTAGAAAAGAATCTGACTATCGCTTTGGTCTACATCAACAACTGTCATGATCTGACTATCGCTTTGGTCTACATCAACAACTGTCATGATCTCTACCCTGTAACCTGGAAGAGACGGTACAGTATGTACAGACCTTGCTGTTCTTCAATGACCTTAGAGATCTGGATTTGTCCCATACTAACTAGAAGTACCACATTGTTGATAGTCACTAGTTTCATGATCATGGCAATTGGAGTCAATCCAGACTTTGTAGCATTTCAACATTTGCCATCCAACCTTCGATAGTCTGAAACATTGGTGATGTTCATGCAGGAACAAGAACTACTGGGATGGATCATTCTGCTACAAGTATTGAAAACCCATCATGAGAATAGTGATCAAAGTGACATCCTCTAGCTTAAGACTACTCGTCCAGCCAAAGTTATCGTCTTTTCTACAGTAGATCTTGAGAACCGTCTTTTCTCCTTACTACTACACCCAGACTACTCAGGAAAGGTGGACTTGAATCATCTAGTGATCCTCTCCACCTCACCACTCCTCCTCCTTCGTCAATCTATAATAATTACCTATTTTTAAGCCCGGACAGATCGGACTCCAGCGTCACTCTGTCGGAAAATGACGTCTCCCTCGGCGACACCTCGTCCAGCTCCGAAGCCGATTCCGAGCCACACGGGGAAGGTTCGTCGCTTGAAGAAGAGAACGGAGGCAAGCACGCCGGCGCCGAAACCGAGTCCGGTCTTGACCAGGGTGTTGGAGATGACAACGTCCCACTGAGTTAGTATGAAATAAGAGGCTAGCTGGTGTGATCTGGCAACGGGTGGTTGGTGTGGCTAGCTGATGTGTGCAACATTGGATCTTCTAGAAGATGATGTCTAGGTCATCTTCGTGTATTGGTATCAGTGGCGTGAGCCGAGGTTGAAAATGATGAGGTGTAACAGATGAGGTGTAACAGATGGTGTACAGATGAGGTGTCCAAAAGAGGTATCGTTACCCGATACTGTCCACATGTACCCATCCCCATTCAGTCCAATATTGGATCATATTGGCTTGGCTTTGGTAAAGAGCTTTTTCCGACATTGAGTGGGGTCAACTTCAGTCACCTGTTCTCAGTCACCTGGCCAGTCTCAATCAGGTACTCAATTCCAATCACCTGTCCAATCTCTCAATCCCAATTGACAATCCCCATTTGGTAATCTTCCGCAGTCTTTCCATCAAGACAGAAACACCTAACACAATCCAGGTTTCACATTCATCACGCGCAATCCATCCATCTCGGCGCTCATCTCAGCGCTCATCTCAGCGCTCCTCGCGCAGCAATACTCACCTTGTCGTTAAGCAGGTTCTCAGAGGCAGACTTGCGGGTCTGGGCGACAGTTGTGGAAGACATGATGCAAATTGAAGGTGGTATGGACCGTGGGTGAGGTTTTGGCAACAACGACAATATCGCCAAAAGTCAAAAAGCCAAAAAGCTGCCTTGCTGCGCCCTGGAACCAATCAGCGGCAGGACAAGCTCGCGGTTAGGGTTGCGCGGAATTTGGACAGTGGTGAGGGTGAGGGTGACAGAGGGAGGTGAAGCTGATGCGAAATTCGGGTACCGCGAAAACCGGAAGGCCGAAATATGGGGTATCCTCGAGCATTTCGGTTTGGAATATTATGTAAGCCAAGTATGTCGTCAACTGCACCGTCAAGTAATATTTAGAGTTAGAGGGGTGGAAAGGGGTATGACTAAGCCAAACTGAAGAGGAGAGAATGTGTATGAGGACTTTGAGGTGGGCTGAAATGATGAGTATGGCGGGTGCTTGTTGGAGAAGGTCTATGAGCCGGTCTTCTGTCTTCCATACCGTCTACTGTCTTAGATGCATGTTCAAGTGAGATTGCTCATGTTTCGATACAATAGCAAGAAATGAGAATGAGAGATATATGAATTAATGGGCTACCTTTGAGAGTATTGCAATTGAATGGTTTGCTTGATCAAGTGTTTCAAGTCATCATGTTTATGTCTATGGTCTAGACTACGAATCAAGGAGCTCTTAGACTACAAGTAGACCATCTAAACACCCTAGTGTTAGCTATAGGAGGTATAACAGTGCTAAGATGAAAATAACAGAATTCAATGTGAAACTCGACTCTGAATTTCACCATTTTACTCTGATGGTTCTCAATTGATCACCATGAACATCTTATCTCCACCTTAAGACAACACCTAATTCAACCCTTATACCTCGTATCCGAACTACAAATAACCACAACCAAACCTCCACGTGAAACAACAGCTCTTATCATCTATGTTTCTCCCTTTCTTGCCCGATCAGTGGCGTAGCAATGTGTTAGTGCATACCGTACATACCCGGACGCTTATTTCAGTATATAAGGAAGGCAATACCCCCCTTTTTTTCCACATTTTTTCCTCATGTACAACTACTACGCTGTCGTCAAAGGCCTCGCTCCTGGGATCTACACGTCCAACCAGGCGGCGGTCAACCAGGTTCTGTACTACTCGGCCAACTGCATGAAGGGTTTCCAGCACTTGGCTGATGCTCAGAAGTTCATGGTGGCGTCTGGATCAATTCAATCGTCGGGCAGTATGGCTCTGCTGAGCGTCATGGCGCCTGCTATTGCTCTGGGAGTCGCTTATCTCGCTTACACACTGTACACTAATCCTCAGATGCGAGCAGATTTGCTGCAGTTATACGAGACGTTGCCTGATCTTGCTGTTCACGTGATGGACAAGGCGGTGGAAATGTACCACAAGATGGAGGAGGGTTTTTTCCCGGAGCAATTGGAGCAGATTGGAATGTCGCTTAAGAAGCAGTTTTGAAAACCCTGACGGACAATCTTTTCTAGTTAAACTAGCTTAATTCCCGGCTCTCTAGTTCAACAACTAGCTTAATTCTCAATATCCAATTTGTAGGTCTATTGTTGTAGTCTTACTATTCCACATTTCCTTTTCTTGTAGTTCTAATGTCCATGTCTTCCTAGTTTTCTACATGTCATGCTTCTACTCCTTTCACCTATACTCTTCATTTTCTGCCATGTCTGGCTTGAATTTCCTTTTCAGTTTTCACAATCTTTTACATTCTTGTTTTCGCTTCATCTCATCTCTGGAATCCGCTCTGTTTTGGTGTATCTCCTGTTGAAGACGTCAGATGAAAGCTGCACCATTGCAATCAGCAAGTCACCTGGAATACAGCTGTAGTCTTGGTTTTTCTATAGCTGCTCTGTGACGTATCTGACCTGGATTCATCAGTGAGACTCACAGCCTAAATGGTAAGAAGCTCTTCTACAGTCATTAGCCGAGCTCCTTCGTCAACTACTGGTATGAGATTCATTGACTGTTAGATGTAGCTATGGTTGACTCAATCAGAATATGGGAGTCAAATGCTGTACTGTGAGAAAGACATGAACTGTAGAGAAATGTGTAGTTAGGATCCAAACAAACGAGACTTGAACATGAAGCTCCAATTACCTTCCTACACTTTTATGAGAAACTCCTGATCTTCACTCTTCTGCACTGACAGTTCTTCCTCTCGTAGTCTTTCGAGTCACCCATTTTCCCACGTCCATATCTGATGAAGACTATTCATCTAGTCTCACTTCGTTCTCGTCTTCTTTCTTTAACCACCCCTGGCTCATCTCCTACGTAAAGACCACTTTAAGTCTGAGCTCTATATCAGCAACTCCTATTCTCCATTCTCAAACTGCAGTATCAAGGTCTTAATTAACTATTGCCAAAATCCCCCTTCTCATTCTAGTATATGAAATCTTATAATTCCATCCTCGGTCTCCTCCTCAAAGTCTTGGTATCTGTCATCTGTTTATGTCTTCTTTTCAATCTTCTACCTTCTCACTCTTGTCTCATCTCGTACTACTTTAGTCTCTATCTCCCAGTCTTAACACCTCTGACTGATATCCCAATTCCCATTCTCCCTCTTGCAGTCTAATCAAGTCTCCATACTTCCGTCACAGTAGTCCTAAGCTCTACTTCCTTTATCATAGTCTCATGTTCTACTGCCTTTCACTTTCAGTCTCAGTACTTGCCATCTCTCACTCCCATCTTACAAATACAGGAGTTCAATATCATCCTCGTGTTCTCCTATACTCACAGTTCAGTCTCTCAATCTCACCTTCAACTACATCAACCTTTTCCTTCTCATAACAAGGACACCTATCTGTCATCTCCCATTCTATTTTCAGAGCTGTACAAGTATCGGTATTGAACCTGTCATTATTACTTGATTTTTCTCTGCCAGCTTTTGCTTCATCCTCAGTCTTACTCATTATGTCTAACTTCCATCTCACCCCAATCTCCTACATGTACTTCAGTAGACCTCCTCATATCATCAACAGCTATCAAAATCGCTCTCTTCACTTTCACTACAAAGGTCTCAGTATTGCATCCTTTACATCTCCAAAATGGTTCCCTTCTTCTCACAGACTTAGCACTGTACTATCGTCTCGTTACGCTACCGGTAACACAGACACAACACGTATAACCACAACAGGAGAAAAGCCTTCTCATGGCAAGACCATGACTTCAGGATAACCTCCACATCTCGCGACACTTGGCATGTAACTGAGGAGGTGTGAAGGTTTAGGACAAGGAAGAGTGACGTGTCCTGCTCATCAGACAATTGCTCTGAAGCTGACTGATAAAAAGCTCATTGCCATTAGTCTGACGTCATTCTGCACCTCTATAACTACAATACTTCTACCTCATTCTCATTTTCCTAATCTCATGCTTAATATGTACAATGTCGTCAGTCACACGACTTCTCATCACCTTCCCCCCTCCTCCACCAACCCTAACCTCAGAAACTCCACTGTCTGGGAAAACCTCCTCACTCCCTTCTGCTGCACTCTAGCTCCAACAGAATTGTTGTACCCTCTCTGCTCACGCTTCTTGAGCAGACTCAGAGTAATCTTTTCGATATCCGAAAGCGTAGACACAATGGCACGTGACTTGATATTCATCATAGCCACGTCAGAAGCCAACGACACAAGTCCTCCAATATCTCGGTAAAACTCCCACGTGATTCGAATCATACTGAGGTACACGTCAGCAGAAACTGTGGCAAAATACAGTCTTCCTGATCGCTCTTTGACTGATCTAAAAAGAGAAACTGCTTCAGTAGGAGACTCAAACTGTTCAACCAGGAGTTGCAAACTCTCGTTCAGAAGAATTGGGAAACCCAAAGCCAAGGGGGGAAGTTCAGACGGTAAGTTTTCTTCCTTACTCAACTCCTCAATTAGGTCCAACTTCTTATCCATAAACTGCAACAGATCATAATCAGACTGCACCTGAATCAGCTTTTGCAGCTCTTTTCCAATCACTTTTTCCACTTCTGAACACTCCTTCAAGTCCAAATCCTCAATTAATCCATGTCTCACCTCCATATCAGGCTCAGCACAGATTTTGACAAACATATCCGGAACTGCACAGTCAAAAAGACGAATATAAGGAGAGTCCAAACTGGGGGTATCTTCAACCCCAGAAGATTGAATCAGGTGTTCAATTTGAGCGCGCGAGTCACGTGATCGATGAGATACATCACGTGACACACCACGTGACTCAAATTTCGGCTCATTAAACTCCCCCATGACTCTCGCAAAAATCTTCTCGTAGTTTGCCTGACTGTTGATTTCCGGATCATAGTCAGGTTTTGGGATCATATGAGTACCCAAATCTTCACTCAACCCTCTCAGCGGCGTCATGTCCACGTCCTTGCTCATAAAATACCTGTCTTTATCAAGTTGGTCTTTGTTTTCCGGTCTGTACCAGTTGTCGAGATCGGGGTTGGAGAAATCGGAGTTTTCTGAGCCAAAAGTCGGCCGAATTTCGTCCAGAAAATCGCCAAATTTCAGACTCGCGTCGTCCGCAAACGTGCCGTCGAAAAACGAGTCTTGTTGGCCCCAGGGAGTGTCTTCTTTGAGATCTTTCTTGTCCTGCTCTTTGAACGCAGCAAACGGATCGTGTGCAGGCTTGGTTTGGGCGTTCAGGAACTTGTCCTTGCCCGGCTGTTTTTGCAGCGTGCTCGCCGAGTGCAGAAACCGCGGAAGACGGTTTGCTCGGAGTAATATCCGGGCTCTGAGCATGGTGTAGATGTGTAGTTGAGGTGAGATCTAGCTGAAAAATAGATGCATATAAAAAAAGATTTCATGCATGACAGGGAAGTTTATTTGTGTGGCGAAGGGTGAGTAGTTTAGTTGGGAGTTTGTTGGGAGAATTGGGGGTGGATTGTAGGTGGTGGAGAAATGGTGGTGATGTGGGAGTTAGATGGTTGTGTTTAGAGAGGCTCGATTTGTCACGTGATATTTTCAGATTGTTTTTTCTCATCTATATTCCCACTATTATTCACTCCAGTTGGGACAATAATCTCAATGGGTTCACACCTTATTTCCCAACTAACTCCCAACTAAACAAAAGAGTGAGCTGTACTGAGAATGCCTGATATCAGCACAAAATGTATAGAACTTGTATAGTCTTACTACACAAATGTATTACTCTCATCATAAGCATCATTTTGGTACAATTCCCATCTTTCTAGCTAATCTGGAACCCCCAAAATGAACCCCTAGCTCAGTTTTGGGCTAAAGTAATTCCCAAGTATTGAGGTTCCGAGGTGGGAAAAATATAAGGTTTCATATTTGTAAAATAATGTAGATTATCTGTAAACAGAGTAAATAACATGAAAGGGAGTATGCTCCTCAATTGAGATTTAAAAGAGAAATTTAAGATATTTGAAAGCTTGAATCACCTTCAATTAGTCTTTCAATCCATTTAAACGGTCATCTTGTATTTTTCCTGCCTTGTGCACCCACTAGAACACTTCCCCTTCCTTGCTTATGTAATGGTACAATGGGGCCAACTTTTGAAAAAAGAAGGTTTGAGACTGGTGTAATAATTGAGGAGGTATGCAAACAGAGTGAGCTGCAACAGCAGGTGCTAAGAGCTAGAGAGGAGCTGTTGAAATGAGAAGAGTGACATTACATTCAGAAAGGCCCATTTCGTGGTACTGTCAGTTTTGTTCAATTATACTGAATTTCTCCAATTTGTTGTGTCCATTCATCTTCACTCCTCAAGGTGGCAAAGTTGCTTCAAGTGGTGACTGGAAAGTGTCTAGTAGGAGATATAGTGGAGATGTGAGCTCGAAAAGCTATATTACACTCATAGCTGCATATGTGACAATTCACGATCATAATATTTTGCATTTCTCTCTTTATTCCATCACTATTCTTCCCTCTCACAGGACACGTTAGCCCTATTACTTGATGCGAAGCAGCTAGTTAGTTGGGACATTAGTGGGAGGTGTTACTTAGTGAAAGGAGAAGAGCGTAATCATACAGGTGCTAGAGAAGAGCTTTCAAAATGGAAAAACGTAGGCACAACCAAAATGGCTTCATAAACAATTCCAAACTATCCATATTCTCTAATCATCGTCTGTACCTCTCAAACACAGCACCCTATCTTTGCTCATACTAAAACAATCATACTTGGGACATTAGTTACAAGCTACTAAAGGAATAGCACCATCAAAGGCCAATATATCCATCGATACAGACAAGCTACCAAGTCCATAAAAGCACCATTTCTCTCAGAAAACCGCCCTTTACCATCTCTCACTTTATCCCTCTTCATTTCTCAAATTTCAAAAACCCATTCTTTTGTCCCCACCTCAACTCGAACACACGACCCCCCCTCCCTCTTATCACTATCACTGCACATCAACTGTATCTCCACCAACACCGCTCAATCTCGACGAGCAGAGGCGATCCAGGGACAAAAGCGGTACCAAACGAAAGCCCTAGGTGTGACCAATCGACTGCAACTGTCAGATTTGAAATCCCCCCAAAACTGACAAAACTACAGCACAAACAAAACCCATCACTTCTCCCTCGTCATGTCCACATTCGGCTCAATCGCCCATGCCTACCAATGGGACACTCTCCCCGGCCCCGGAGTCGACGGCCACCACATTATCGGCGTGTCGCCTACACGTGACGAGGTGTCTTTGTACCAGTTGCCGTACAACCACAAGTCGTTTTTCAAGGACAGCTTTTCCGAGCCCGAGAAGATTCGCTACCGAAGCGGCTTTTCGGCGATTCACTGTTCCGCGTACTCTCCGGTGAACAAGGGAATCATCTCTGTGGCTCAACTCAACGGATCTGTGTTGTTGTTCGATATAAACAACCCGGAAAGTCAGGTGGTCAAATTGAGGTCGAAACAAAGTCGAACTTGTAACGCTCTGGCGTTTAGTGACAATGGGATTCTTGCTGCGGGATTGGAAAAGACCAGAAACGACAACTGCTTGCATATCTGGGACGTGAACAGTGTTGTTGACGGAGGAAACATCAGTCCTTTAAGTACTTACCTCCCCAACGAGATTGTGTCCAGTTTGGAGTTCATTCCAAAGACGAATAACGTTCTCTGTGGCTCGTATAAACTCCTAAGAGAGATAGATACCCGATCCGGAACTCCTCTTTATCAGTGTGCTACAAGATGCACGCTAGGAATCACCTCTTACCCTCATGAACCAAATTACTTTGCTTCTTATGGAGAAGATGGAAGTTTGGCGATTTGGGATAGGAGACAGCTGAGACAGCCAGGGGGAAATTCGTCAAACGAACCCATGCTTTTGTTTCCTAGGTTACTGTCTGAACTGCCTAGAAAGGCCAATGCTACTCATCTGAGATATTGTACTACCAGAAGAGGTGAAATGACCGTCTACGGAAATACAGACTCGAGTATTCGACGAGTTGATATCGGTTTGGCTGTTAGAAGTGACGACGACGTTTACCAGAGTCAACAGAACAATGAGGCGTCTTCAAGTACCTCTCAAAACCGTTTTTTCGACTTTCAGAAACCCCCAGCTGATCCCACAGCTTCTCTGGACAAGTACCTTTTTGTCCGATCTTCCAAAGAGGTTGAAATGCCGTTGGATAAACTGCTAGGCTTCGACTACATCCATTCTGAGCCGGAAAAGTGTCCTGTCGAGTACATTTGCATGAGGAGAACAGGTCAGGTTTATTGTTTTAGACCGAAAGAGTCACCTGAAGTCTTGAGGTTTGATCCTCTGAACACTTTGACGTTTAGCAATGCGACTAACGTCTTTTTTGAGACTCCCAGTGATGAGGTTAGGGAAGTTGATTTCAAACGCGAGTCTGTCGTGTCTGTGGTTTCTCCTGAAATGTCTTCCGACGAAGAGGAGCCTTCTCCCAGGGCTAGAAACTACTCCAACGACTCACAAATCGGACTGATGAAACTGCGAGATATTCTAGACAACGATATTTCGACTATTATCCGAAAACGAGCCCTGGCAGGCTACGGACTGGATACTGCTACAAACAAAGCTCTCCTGAAAAGCCACAACCACTCCCTTTGGCCTGCTCATTTGAAAAACACCTGGAAATGGATTTCTCGAGCTCAAAAGGCAGACACTGATCGATCAGTCGTGTCTGAGTTTTTTGATCTCGGATACGAAGGCATCCTTGACGTCTGGCAGGGTGTTCAGGGCTTGGTTCTTCAGCAAAATCGACTGCTCAAAAAAGACGCTACCGAGTCCCAATTCGCCCAGGCTATCCAGCTAGCTATGGAGACGGAGTTCACGCGCAAAATCTACATTTCCGCGTCTGTAGCAGGCACAAAGAAACAGTTCCAACGACAGCTCTGTCTCTACGTCGCTGGCTGGGATTTCTCGTACGACAAACTCGAGGCTGAAATCCAAAAAGCCGAGGGAAAAGGCGAGTACGAGAAGGCAGCTGGATGGGCTGTTTTCCACGGAAACGTCGAACGAGCAGTCCAGTGTCTTGCAGGCTCGAAAAAGGAACGTCATCGGATCATTTCGACGGCAATCTCGGGCTACCTGTCTCAGTCGACAAACGCCAACTCGTCCTGGAGAGAACAGTGCAGACGACTCGCTTCCGAGCTGGATAACGCGTATTTCCGGGCCATTTTTGCGTATATCGCAGACGGAGACTGGCTGGATGTGCTTGCCGAGTCTTCTCTTCCTCTGAAGGAACGGCTGGGTGTAGCTCTTCGTTTTCTGCCTGATGACGAGCTCACCAGTTACCTCAATCGACTGGGAGACCAGGCAGTGGCTAGGGGAGAACTGGAGGGTATTATCCTGACAGGAATCACTCCACGAGCTGTAGACCTGCTCCAGTCGTATGTCGATCGAACGGGAGATATCCAGACAGCTGCCCTGTTGACGTCGTTTGGAGCTCCGCGGTTTTTCGAAGACGAACGGTACTCGCAGTGGGTCTTGTCGTACCAGCAGTTGCTTAATCAATGGGGAATGTTCAAGGAGAGGGCGTTGTTTGATATTTCCAGAACGAAATTGAGCAAGAATTCGTCGGGTTCTGTTACTGCGGTTACCAAACCGAGACAGGTGTTTCTACGGTGTTCGTACTGCAACAAGAACATCTTTAAAGACGAAAGCAAGGCTGGAACGTCGTCTACTCCCTCGGCAAAGTGTCCCCATTGCAATTCCCCTTTGCCAAGATGTGCAGTGTGTCTGTTGACTATGGGAGAAGCCATGCCTGATACGAGGGTGGAGTTGGAGAAGAATAATTTCGCGTTCCAGCAGTTTTCGCATTGGTTTAGTTTTTGCTTGAGCTGTAACCATGGAATGCACGTGGGACATGTGCAAAAGTGGTTTAGTAAGCATGATGTTTGTCCGGTGCCGAATTGCAGTTGTCTGTGTAACTCGATTTAAGCCGAACAAACTGGAATCACGAAGTGATTTTGTTTGTGCGGCATATTGGAGTACTCTCCAATCACGAACAAACAGGAATCACAGAGTGATTTTGTTTGTGAGGGTGAAACTATTGAATACAGGATTCTGATTGTGTACACGAAACAGGTGTGACCATTGACATTTTAGTCACTCACACAGCAAACACTTTTGTTCTTGGGGTTCAACCTCATTCATTTATCCTGTCAGTATGGTGAGTCTTCTGTAGCCCGTCTGTCACTATGTCTGTTGATTATCCTGTATGGTGATGTCTTGGAGGAGTTCATGGTGGAGTGTGAATGGTGTTGTTGCATAGTCTTAATATATGATGATAATGGTGGTCGAGAATGAAGAAATGAATTGTAGTGTCTTTTATCTTCTGTAGAATTGCTCGTAGCTATGCATAATGACAAACAGCTGATTATGCTGGATGGTTATAATCTGTACTCGTACCAATACACTCATCTTCTCTCTTGCAGCTAGTCTTAATGATGAATGGAACTTGTACAATGTAGAGCAAGTAATGTGTTCCCACAGTTTCAATATGTTGAATGATGATAATTAGTGAAGTAACGGTGCTCATCTATCTTGCATGCCGGTTTAGATATCTAGGTACACATTGATTCATCACGTTGAACGGTCCAAATGATGAACAATGTCATTGAGTTGTCTTCTATCTTCACTGAACTAATGCTCATCTTTTGAGATGAATCCATGTGCTGATGCATTGCCTTCTTTCATAGCATTGATACAATAGTGACGAGAAGTTCTGTACTTGTACAACGGAGGGGTGATTGTAGTGTTTTGTCTTCGGTGACTATGTATATTGATGTTGTCTTAGTATAGAGATCGAATCACCTGAAACATGTTCTATGACTGCAATGAAATCACTCATTACCGTGTTGACTTTGATTCTGGTGGTGGTGTATTCCCGTATTACTTACCCACTTCCACTAATTTACTTGACCTGTTTAACCTTACCGGTACTTACTTGACTTGGTGCTTCTTTGTTGAGGCGTGTCAACTAAACATGCATGTGTTATTTCTCAGTCAAATGAGAACATTGTTATTCAAACAAGTGATACATAGCTCACAAATGTTCCCCCGAAACTACAGCCCCAATTTCATCCACTTCCACAGCTTCTAATACCTTTTTTGAACGGGCTAAAACACCACCCCCAGCCGTGCGGCTCGGAAATTGCCTATAGCTTAATTTGAGGCAAAAATATTTTTGGTCATATCTCGTGACTCAGAAGAGATGGAAGCTAGAGAGCCTTACCGCTGTCTTTGTGGAGCTTTGGCGGTCACAATGACACCAGTAACGCCTTGTTTTGGAAACTGCAGGAATTTGGAACTCAGACATGCTTAAGTGATGGAGATGTCGAAACGACTTATTGATGATAAATAAGGACTGAGTGTTTCAGGTACAGAACTTGGTCGCTTGATATGATACTGTAGCATTCAATGTTCTTCTGTTTCTCTACTACGTTACTGTATGAGCTTCTATATCTTCTACTGGCTGTTTACTTACATAGTTACTGTAGCACTAATGAGAGTAGTTAAGGAAAACACACGAAATTTGAACCCGTCATAAAAGAAACGCTTCTAAAGACGGCACCTCAACAACTGAGGCATTATCATCTTTTGGTTTGTAAAAACCGTCCGATAAGCGAAACCTTTACCGAAAGGCGGAAATGTGGATTAAAACTGCAGCAGGCACTCCAGAGAGATGAAAAGTGAATAGGCGATATCTCACAGCTGTCAGCTACCTACTGGTCAAGCTCCCGTGTCTATATCTCTCAAATTGACCCCATTAACGAGCTTCATAGTCACCTATACGAGCGAGTATATTTAGGTACACGCTAGTGGCTGTATTGTAGATAATAATATCCTGCTTTGGGGGAATCTCACGGACGACGGGAAGCTTGTGATTTCCAACTTCTCGTATTTCCATCTCCTTTTTTGGCCAAGTTCGAGACCTGTATATGTGAGAACGCTAGCAAGGTAGATGAGAGTATTCAGTAGGTGCCAGGTATACGAAAGAAGAAGGAAAATGACTCCTGAAAGATCTGATGATTGTTAAGAAGTATAGGATGACTCACTGAAGACTCATGACTCAATATTCACGTTCTTATGTCTCCTTACCTCAGTACATTTCACACCACCATCTCATCAACCTCAGCCGATCTACGCTATGACAACATTTAGGGCGGCTCCTATTGGCACGCCACCATCTTAGATTTGTCTTCACGCTAATGAGAATGTGAAATTTGAGGTATAGTGGGACATCTGATGGACATGGGTTGATGAGGTATCTAGGACAGCATAAGTTGATGAGATAGAGAAGAGTAGTAGAACTCATACATACTGTACGTTTGTATTAACGACCTAAAGACACTGTCTTCATTCATTTCAAGATATTTGCACTTTTCTCACAAGTCAAATCTCCGACTCTTGTTTTAGCACCGGTGGCTCTAGAGGGTATTAAGATCTTAGACTAAGAGAGCTAGGGAAGAGTTAAAGACTGAATATCCTCGGTTTGATTAGTAATAGAAAAATCGTTATGTATAAAATCCTTAACTGGGCTGTCTAATTACTCCAACCCGTCAACTAAAGTTAAGCTTCTCAACTAATAGCTAACAAACCGTCACCTCACCTACCCCACATGAACCCCACTGGTTATTTCTCAGGCTATTTTAGTACCAGCCTTGGAGTTGCCTCTTCTGGACCGTGCCGTGCGAGTCTATGCAGGATGTGAGTCATCTGTGCTAATTGTACGACTTGTGATTAATACAAGATGAACTAATTATAGCCATGTTCTGAGGTGAACACATCACCATATGATAAGGTAGGAAATATAAGGTGGATAAATAAGAGCACATACAACAATGATGATACTGAGAAGTACTTGTATACATTGTACATATTTGATATCTTGATGCCCTGTATTCATATGGAAAATATGTCTGGCTATATATACATCTGTACATCTATAAGACCTGTATGTCGATGTACAGATAATGCAGTCATTGAGTCTTCCTGTTCACCATCAAATACTCTAGACCTCGGTTTTTGCTCGTTCAAATCACCAACTTCTTAGCCCGTTATCCGCTGAGATCATCTAACTGATCTGGAATTTGTTTCACTTTTAGCCGTTCCAAATATGGTGATAGCTGTGGGGCTGTTTGTGCACATTTTCAAGTCACAATAGTCAGCCTCAAGTGTCTCATTTCTCTACCACCCCAAATCTGCAACTCCAGCAATACCACCTTGACGCACGGACCTGTCAAACGTTTTCACGAGCTATAATATTGTTGTTAGCCCTACAAGTTCTTTGTTTACTAAGAGATTGATAAAAAAACGAGGACGAAAAGCGAGGTCTTAATGGGAAAACAATTTGACAAAAGCAAGCACATATGTACAACAATTTGTTTCCGTTTGTACTTTTCGCTTGGCAAATCACGTGTCCCTGTCCCACCTCTACATCTCGTCTGTTTGAGCACGTGCTCTTTACATGTCCACTATCTCCTTCATCGCTCATCTTTGTCCTCCCTATTGCATCGTATAGGCGGATTGCCGCGATTTGAAAAAAACGGCAAAAACGTCGGATATTATTTGAATAGGGGTAAAAAGAGTGAGTCAAAATTGAGCAGAAATGGAATGAAATCAGACAAAAACAGAAGAAGTGAATAAGGACTCAAAAGGACCCAGATAGACACAAAAAGACGTCAATCATAGTCTTAGTCATCTAATTGACCTTCAATCTTCAATCTGACTGGTTCTATATCTCGATAACGATAATTACCACTTATATGCTCATCTACGGCCCTTCTTACCCTCTTTGGCAACTGCACCACGTCGGAGATTGTCTGTGCACTCCGATTGTACAATGCGTTTGCAACAAATCTTTTTCCAAGACTTTTTAAATTTTTTCCAAATTTTCAATTTTCACCCTTTTTGTCTCCCTCCTCCCATTCTCTTACCCTCTCGTATTAGTGCGGCTGGCACAGAGTTTTTCGGTAATGCCGCTTTGTTATGCATCCGCGTCGAGATGCAGCGATATTGAGTGCGGAGATGGTTGTTTGAGCACATGAATCGAATGCCCCGGACGAGGCGGTTACAACGCTAGACTTGGTTTCCCTCCAGCATCTCTCCTTCACCCTATAAAACACCCCCCCCCTGTACTGGCTGCCTCGCTAAACCTTGTGTGTTCTTAAATAACCAGAAATATCTGTCCTTTTCCCCGAACTCCAGGGGCCGATAATAAAAAGAGAAAAACAGTACAAGCCGGGTCAGAATTCGACAGTTCAGAAAACCAATTCCAAACAGAGATTTTCACCCCCGTGCGTTTGTAGATCGGTGGAGGAGGATAGAGTCGACGATCCAACCACGTAGAACCCCCTACAAGATCACTAATCATTAATTGGGTTGCACTACTGTATAGATATGGGCTAGTTGACTCAAGGTGGCTCACTCGATGGGGACTGCCAAAAAGCACGTTAGATTTTCGAGATTGCAAAAGATAAAGTGAAGATATACATGCAATTTCTAATACTCTTCAATACAAGGCGAGTGATAAAGTTAGAGGAGCACGGATGGGTCTCTAAAAACACGGCTAATGCTCCAATCGCAACAGGACCACTCCCAATCGATTCTCCCCATCGCCAGCTCCACAACCATCTACTTTTCATCGCTCCAGCTCCCTCCCTTCACCTCAATTAGGTTTGTGCTAACGTAATCCACGTGGTACGATGAAGCTGTGACAGACGAGTGCATATAATATCCGGTCTAAGGGCGGCCAAAATACGGCCAAAACGAGTTTCCACAGTTGATGGTTTGACTGAGGTCCATTTTCGGTCTCCGTGGGTGTTCAAATATCGTTCATATATCGGTCGTTTTTACGTAAGAGGAAGGGCAATAGATATACCAAAAAACCGAATGAAACGGTGAAAATCGCGATCAAAAGCTGTGTACTGTTTCGTCCTGCATTTTACAAGCATCACCACCCACATTTCCGTTTCCCCCGATTTCTTCCGAATTGTTCCCATTTTTTCTTTTCCAAAGGGCTCATTTCTTCCTCACTTAACCTCAGACTTGACACACATTTAGCTGTGCTGTGGTACATACAGGGGACATTAAGTTTGTGGGCAAAGTATAGTGTTAGAATAGACAGGTGAAACGTGTTCTTGGAGGAGAGCTGAAAAGAAGAGGAGGGTGGTATTGGTGTAGTTCTTCTCACGTGACCTAGTTTTACCCTCAATTTTCCCCCCGTTTCTGGCCTACTAATCCCTCAAACTAACTCGGCAACGTGGTCTGCTAACTCAGCAGACACAGACAGCACGCACAAGGCTTATTCCCACGTCCCTCTTTCAAACTCCACTCAACTCCACACCCTCCACACGTCCTGCCTCACGACACTAGCCAAAGAGACAAAACACAAAAAGAGACGTCGGGCTCACTAGTGAGTATGTAAGGTGAAGAAGGAGAGAAGAAGGAGAGAAGAAGGAGGAAGCTGCTTGTCGAGTTACACAAACACAAACCACCACCACCCACCACTGTCACTGAGTAGTGCTGAGGTGTGACACAAACGCACTTTGGAACCACTCAGACCCACCCACTGGCTCACGCGACCTAGCACAGGCACACTCCCAGGTCCCACCTCACAGCCTTCTTCCTTCCCACCTCCTTACCTTCTCCTACCACCACCACCCCCTCCCCACCCATGCTAACATGAGAAACATTGACCCTTTTGCCCCCCCAAAGGCCAAGAAGAAGCCGCCGAAGAAAAAGACGGTGCCGAAAAAACCCGCCAAACCCGCCGCCAAACCCGCCACCCCCAAGGCGGACCCCGACGCCCTCACGGTCCATTCCGTCGACACGGTCACCAGCGACCACACGGTCACCTACGACATTCGCGAGGTCCTGAGCTTTGAGAGGGACAACCAAAGCTACACAGACAGCTCCGCCTCCTCTGCAACCTCCAACATGACCACGCCCACGCTGTCGCGCCTCAGCACGATTGACACGGCGCAGAAAAAAACCGACGACCCCGTGCACATCACCATGACGTCGTCGCCCTCCCACTTTGCCGCCCAGCCGCCGGCCATCGGCACGGTCGTCGCGCTCTACGACTTCCACTCGGACCGCCCGCACTCGCTGCCGTTCAAAAAGGGCGACACTATTCAGGTGCTACTCAAACTCGAGTCTGGCTGGTGGGACGGCGTGCACACGGCCTCCGGCAAGCGAGGCTGGTTCCCCAGCAACTACACAAAGACGGTGCAGGAGCAGCCAGCAGCGGTTCAACCACTCCAACGACCCAGCTCAACACCCACAACGCCACAGAAGGAACGCAAGGACAGGATAGGACTGATGGATACCACGCGAGACTTGCGGTCGTCGCTGTCGGCCTTCTCCATGAGCCAGGACAGCAGACAGTCAAGTGCGTCGCCCCGTAGACCCGCGAGCAGCGCCGCGGGGAGCGCGATCCCGAGCGACGATGCAGGGGGACCGCCGGCAGCCTCGACCAGCACGCTGTCGCGCGACCCGCTGTCCCGGGACTCGCTGCAGGCGCTCAACAACACCCACAATCTGTCCCCGGCACACACGCGCTCGGGGACGTCGACGCCGGCGTCGGACTACGAGGTGGGGCTGGCCAACTCGGTGACGGGCCAGCGCAAGGGCTCGGTCGTGAGCTACTCGTCCACGTCGGGCCGCTCGCTCTCGCCGGTGATCGACTCGCTGGACTCGGCGCAGTCCACGGGCTCGGTGTCCATCAACTCGCTGGACCCCGTGCAGGGCGTGCTGGTCACGGAGCTGCCCGAGGCGTCGCCGCAGAACCCGGCGTCGTACTGGATCCCGCAGACGTCGGCGTGCGGGCAGCTGTACTGGACGGAGCCCGTGTCGGGCATGTACATGACGTCGCTGCCGTTCCAGAAGGTGACGGATCCGAGCGACCCGGGACCCACAGAGCTGACGGTGGCTGTCCCGCGAGTGATGGCGCCTCCACGGAACGTTGTGGACAGCGCGCGAGCTCTGGAGACGGCCTCGGACTCGGTCCCCGTCCCGGCACCGCGTCTGGACTCGACAGAATCGGCCGCCTCGGCATCAGAAGCGAATCTGGTGCGACTGCGGGCCATTGAGGGATACGAGCTGGTGTACCCCGGCACGTGGGAGACGCTGGAGCAGCTGATGGACACGTTCATTGCCGAGCAGACGTTTGACGCGCTGTGCAGTATCCTGGCGCTCCTGCACCTGTGCAGCGACAAGCAGCTGAACATGCTGTTCCGGCGGCTGCAGACGTCCGTGGGCCAGCGGACGATTGGCATGTTTGCCGGTGACGGCGAGGGTCCCACGGAAGCCGACGCCGAGGAGATTCTCGCGCTGCAGGAGCAGCTGAGCGAGTTCCTCACCGAGATCCGGCTCATTGCCGGCAACAAGGACCTGGAGACGTTCATCAAGCCGTTTGGCGCGTCGATCGAGACCCAGCCGCCGGCGGCGCAGTCTCAGGCGTCCAAGGACTCGCAGATTCTGGGCCTGCTGCACCAGAAGCGGGGCATGATTCTGTCGCTGCTGACGCAGCTGAGCCAGCAGCCGCACGGCGAGATGGACGACTCGGTGGTGCTGCTAAGGGCTGTCAAGCAAGCGCTCGTGAACACCACCGAGTCCGTGTTTGCCGTGCTGGAGTCCATTGACCTGGGTCCTCTCTCCAAGACCAACAACAAGCATGTCCTCATCGACTTTCTCGAGTTCAAGCAGCAGCTGTACGAGAACCTGAGCCAGGGCAGCTACTCCAAGATCCCCCACACCATGGACCAGGCCATTTCAGCCACCCTGGCGCTGCAGGAGGAGCGGGAAGCTCTGCACAACTTTTCTTCCCGTATGATGGCCGAGCCCGGCGCGTCGACCATGGTGGAGGGCTCGCCTGCGATGGGCCACGCTGCTCCGCCGCCGTCGACGTACTCGCGGCAGTCGTCCACGCGGTCGGCCTCCTCGCTCCCCTGGTTCATCCAGGCCGAGTACGACAGCGGGCTGATTCTCGACGACAAGAACAATGTGCGTGCCGGGTCGATCATTGCGCTGGTGGAGCGGCTGACTCATCATGATTCGCTCGACAGCAGCTTCAACTCGACCATGCTGCTCACCTTCCGCACCTTCATGACCCCCCACATGCTGCTGGAGCTGCTCATCCAGCGGTTCACGATCCAGCCGCCGGAGGGCCTGACGGCCGAGGAGTTTGATCTCTGGGAGAGCAAGAAGCAGCGGCCGATCCGGATCCGGGTCTACAACATTTTGAAAAACTGGCTGGAACACAACTGGCTGGAGCCCGTGTCTCCGGTAACGCACGATCTGCTTGCCCAGATTGAGACGTTTGTGCTCCAGATGGTGAGCCAGAACTTCCCTGGCGCCAAGCAGCTGCTCACATCCATCCAGGTGCGCCAGAAGGGCGAGGAGCTCAAGAAGCGAATGGTGCAGAACCCCGCTCCCACTCCTCCCCCGATCATTTCGCGCAACTTCAAGCGGCAGAAGCTGCAGGACCTGGACTCTGTGGAGCTGTGTCGGCAGCTGACAATTCGCGAGTCCCGGCTGTTTTGCTCCATCTCGCCGATCGAGTGTCTCAACAAGGAGTGGAACAGCAAGCGGGGCGTCAACGGCGGCGGCGAGCCGTCCAACATCCGGAAGTTCATCCAGAACTCCAACTGCCTGACCAACTGGGTGGCGGCGTGCATTCTGGCCGAAAAGGACACTAAAAAGCGGGCGTCGGTCATCAAGTACTTTGTGCACGTGAGCGAGCAGTGTCGGCAGATCAACAACTTTAGCTCGATGACCGCCATCATCTCTGCGCTGTACTCGTCGACCATCCACCGGCTGAAAAAGTCGTGGGAGCTCGTGTCTGCGCGGACCATGGCGTCGCTGGAGAACATGAACAAGCTCATGAACTCGACGCGAAACTTCAACGAGTACCGGGACATGCTGCATCTGGTGAACCCGCCGATCATTCCGTTTTTCGGCGTCTACCTCACGGACCTGACGTTTGTGGCGGACGGCAACCCCGACTTTATCAAGGGCGAGCCCAAGCTGATCAATTTCAGCAAGCGAACCAAGACGGCCGAAATTGTGCGGGAGATCCAGCAGTACCAGAGCATCCCCTACTCGTTCCAGGAGCTGCCCGAGGTGCAGCAGCGGGTGGCTGCTCGGTTCAAGGAGGCTCCCAGCATTGACGACCAGTACGAGACGTCGCTGGCGCTGGAGCCCCGAGACAAGCAGCCCAACGACAAGATGGCCAAGATTCTCCAAGAGAACGGCTTCTTGTAGGCCCCGCAAAGACAGGACAAGGAAGACGGAGAAGGAAAAATATGTTAATTTATTGATCAAACTGAAGAGAGGGTGTATTGAGGTGTAGTACATGGAGGTGCGTCAGAGTGCATATGCGAGTGGGGGGGTGGTGTATGGGTGTTAGTAGTACCGGTACAAGTAGTTGGATGTAGATGATTATGTAATAAGCCGAACCAATCGTGTGATTTACTGGGACTCCCTACTTGTGGAAGCAAAACCCTCCACGTTGGTGTGTACAACTAACGGAACTGGTATGTCTTGAAGTAACAGATGAGTGCCTTGAGTTGATTTGATTTGATTTGATTTGATTTGATTTGATTTGAGTCTGTCTCTGATTCTGATTCTGATTTGTCTTTCTCTGAAGAATACATGTAATCAAACAACTTGTGCTTTAGGGCCACTAACTATACACCCCACACCTGGGCTGGACATGGTGATCAGAGTCAATGACTTGTAATCCTTCCATTGTATTGTCATGGCTGGATTTGAGCAGGTGTCAATCAAGCCAATAAAGTGGTGAAACTTTTCGGGAGGTGTAAACGTCGTTTTACGACTTCATTGGTCAAAGGAGCTGTTAACAGTAGAGTGATGCTCACAGGACTCCATGACATGTTCTTATGTTTATAGGGCTTCTCGGTGTCAAGGTCACTCGGTTGCACTACTCAACCAACTGCTCCAAGTCATTAATAACGTCTAGATGTGTCCCATCGTATTCTGCGCATCGATCTATGTAATTGTAGCAGGTAGGGGATTATTGGATCACTGTTCTCAGGGAGCAGCTTGAAGGCATCATAGAGACATCATTGTTTTCACGTCAAGATTACAAGGGCAAAGTGTTAGGAAGTATATTAGCATTACATGAAGAGTAATCTCGGTGTAGCTGTTCAGATCTTTGAGATTGGTGAGTTCGAGTTCGTCAATTCAAGTCCTCCAGCTTGACCTTCTTCTTCGGGGGTTGGGTGGAAGAGGTGGGTTGAGAGGTAGGCTGAGCAGGCTCGGGTTGGTAGTTATGCTCACGCTGAGAAGGCTCTCGCTTTGCTGGAGCAGGATCAGAGGCAGGTTTCTCGGCAGCAGGAGGAGGAGGAGGAGGGACAGTATGCTCAGCAGGAGCAGTATGGCTTGTGTATGTGTGCTCCGAAACAGGGTACATATTGTCAACGTTTGGATTTCGGTTCCTGGCGAGTGTCTTGGCCCGATACGGGTGAGTGGACGGCTTGAACTGAACTTTTTGGTTAGACTGGCGCTGAGTCTTCCTACCAGTGTTGCTAGCATTCTTCGCCTTCCGCCGGCTAGGACGAACCTCGTGAACGGTGTCGGGAGGAACACTAGCCAGAGACTTGCTCAGCAGCTCGACAAACGCGGCGTTGGTGTCTAGCGACGCTTCGCCGTCTGCATAGATCTCTTTAGCAGCCGGCCACAGGACGTTGACGTACCAAAAGTCGAGCTCGTAGTCCGTAGCCAGTTTCTGAGCAGCCCTGAGCAGTGCAAAGCCTGGAATAGGAACAGGAGAGTACTCAATGTCTGAACGGAGACCGTGGATAGCCTCGAAGAAGGTTCTCGGAGGAGCAGCGTACCACTCGCAGAAGAAGTTGGTGATTTCGTACTCGGCACTGGGCTCAAGCACACTCGGGTGAAGATGGTCGATGATCTGACGACAGAGCACCGACCAGTCCCGTCGCTCGGAGAGCTGCTGGTAGACAGCGGACGGGAACAGGGTTCTCAGAAAGTAGTGAGACCCCGCGGTGAGCTGGGCACCGTCCCAGTTGAAGGGGGAAAAGGCGTGTTTGACAGAGGCCCAAACACGGCCGAGATAGATCTCGATGGGCACCTTGGGTGAGTAGATGCCTCGTAGCAGCGGAAAGGTCGCGCAAATCGTGTCCACTGACGACAGGGTCACGAGCAGATGGTCAGGCACCTCGGGATGCAGATGGCCATCTTCTACGGCGGGGCCTTGGGCAGGCAGACCCGCATTCCAGGCCACATGGGGCGCTGGAGTCCCGGTCGAGGGGAAATGCTCGTCGAGAGCAGCTACGCAGGCAGTCGCTACCTGGAGTTTGGCATGAGCCACGGGCACGGAATCTTGGTCCGTAGGGGAACAGCAGCTGGTAATGGCAGTCTGCAGAGCCTTGCAAGAGGCAACATAGGAAGAGGGGTACCGAAGTCCCTTCTGTCGATGGTAGGAGGTCATCTAGTTAGAAAAACAAAAAAAAAGAGAAATGGCTGTGACAGACAAATGGGAGGAACAGAGATAGCGTCTTTATATGACAGGATGGGCACTAGAGAACTTAATGTCATGCACGTGTTATCAAGCCACAGGGAAATACCAAGATAGTGAATATTGGTGCAGTGCTCAAAATTCGAGAAGGGATGTCTGGACATCTTTTGGTGAGTCTTTCGGATACATCTTAGGTTGGAGAAGAGATAAAATCTTGTAACAATAAGTAGTAAGTAAGTTGTTGACGTTTAGTTACACCTAAGGTCTCTTGAAGCCAATTCGAATCTCACTGATGTCATTTTATGCGCTAATGAATAATAGTTTGATGAATTGAGCAGATAGGTGCCAACCAACACTGTCATAACACCGCTGTCGTCCAGTGTTGTGGCTGTTTTGTTTGTCGTTCCTTTTAGGTAATGTCCTCAATTACCCTACCTGCTTAGTCACCGGGATGTCCCAAATTTTTGTTATACTTATTCCATTTACTCAAATAGGAAAATTACGTAATCCGCTTCACCTTAAATTGACGATGTATTTCACCTTGTCATAAATTCCTCATAACCCACGCCATCGAGTCAATGACTGCACCATTGAAACCAGTGACTTTTTGTCGTCACATCGGTACTACTCTTGACCGTGTCCCATGTCATCATGCTCTGCAAGAAATCCCGTCAGTATGATGACTAATCAAGTAAGTTGCTTACTCATCTCATCACCTTAAATTAGTCATCCACTTTGTCTCAACGTATATCCATCAGTATCCACGCCATAGTGTGGTGAATGGCACCATCGAAATCAGCGATTTTTTGCCATCACAAGGATACCTCTTTTGACTATATTGCATAACGTCTCGCTCTTCAGCCCATTCCGCATGATGACTAAACACAAAGTGGCTTACTAAGCCTGATTTATCTCCTCACCTTAAATTAGTAATCCACTTTACATCGTCATATCTCCATCAATATCCACGCCAGAGAGAAAACAATTACACCATCAAAACCAGCAGATTTTTACCATCACAATGACACCCTTCTTGTCTATATCCCATGTCACCTCGCTCTACCACCTGCGCCTCCTCCCATCCAATTATCATAAATATATTACATGCATTCTATCCGTCCTTTCTCTCCGTCACTAATTCTCTCTCCACTGGTGGAAACAAGCTGTGCATCTGCAGAACTTGGTCATGGGCTCATCAGCAGACCGAATCTGCAACATGTAAAAGTAGGCGCCCATATTGGAGCATTTGGGACACTGAGAGCCGGGGTCCTTGTCAACGTTTTCCCACGCGTTTTCTCCTCCAAGCACACTGTCCACCTTTTTCTTTTCCAGCACCTTTCGGTCGTACACAATCGTGCCGTCCTGGAGATAGTACTCGTACGGACACGTTCGGCACTCAAACCGCATGCCTTGACCGCTGGTCGAGAGCTGAGTTAGTATGATGGATGGAGTTTTAGCTTAGTAAGCGAGTTGTGGATATGGTGAAGGTGAGGAGACTGTTAGACAGACTGATACCTAAGATGAAGAAGTTGAAGAGATTTGAAGATGTCAGAGACTACATGTGGAATAGAAAAAGTTGATGAAGACTGAGTGAAGATGTCAGAAGCGGCTATTAGCAACAGATGTGACTTCCCCAACTCTGTTCATGCTTCAAACTCATCTCATCTGGTTACCCTCCATAATCCATCACTGTATACTCAGAGCTATGAGATGTGTAATCAAGAAGATCAAGAAGACCAATGAGCCACACCAAGTACAACAATGAAATACTAGATTCTCCTAAGAAATGCCAGAAATCAATCTTTAGTCTTGATCAAATCACGTGATCTATGAAGATGTGAAAGCTTGAAGATAGACCCTGACCTTCACTCCAAGACATGACAATAGAGCAATGGAGGAAAGATATCAAACACATGTCAGTGGTAGATACAGTATCGTAACTAGACTCCAAATAGTGTATCAGAAATCTTCGACAACATCCAGCAGAGCTTCTATTCCACTTCTTCATCTCCACACTTGATCAACATGATTCGTGTTCCTAATAGTGCCTGAAGAGACGAACAAATGACAAGCCCACATTCATTCCAGAGCCTCAGCATACCCGCCAGAAACCTCCCACACCACCTCATAACCTCTCAAACATCTCAGAACATCATAATCTCTGGTATCACTGTATGATGGTTGACTAGGTATTCTCTCGTATCCGTTGGAATCAGAGTAAACAGGAACCCCTTTCCGGTCACGTGACCATCACATGTCCAATCACGTGAATGATCAGTTTGTCATGAACACAACAAAGAAATACTCCTTCATCTTCACTTGTGACTCGCCTCTCTCGTCCCTCATGTTTGCCGCCTCTTTCAGGTCACGTGACTTGACACAAAGCCACCCTCTTCCCTCCCCTCCAATACTCACCGTCAGCATATTCGTGCAAGTTGGACAGAACGTCAGCATCTGGTTCTCTTGTGTGTCGTCTTTGGCTGCGAGTGAAAAGTTGGAAATTCAAAATATAAAAATCAGAGGGGGCGTAAATTATGCATGTGCAGAGTTAGACCTTTGGCAATAGTGACGAGAACGACAGAACTGACAAAGTCAACCAAAACGAAAGAAAACTCATTGACACAGATAATCGACCGAGGAGACGATTATAGAGTTGATTACTAAGCAAAAGACAGTCCAGCTCGTTCAATTTGAGGCACCATACTTGAGTTCTTGAGGATCACTCCAAGTACACTGAACAGATCAACACAACACAACACTACAAGACTGATTGTTCACCAAAAAGACACAGACTCATCACTAAAGCATGTCCCGCCGCCGCACAAACATCTCCTACTCTGGTCTTGACACCAGCGACGTCAGCAGTGATGAAGACGTCCAATTTGAAGAGGAAGAAGTCAGTACTCCTAAACGACGCAAAACGAGCGCTAGTCCTCGCAAACAGACTCCAAGAAGACAGGCTGGCACTCCGTCGCCCGTGAAACGGTCGTTGGCGGACAAATCTGCGCGAAAAAAGGCAAATCGGACGCTTTTGGACCAGTCTCTGGGTTTAGTCAGCGAAGATGAGGACGAGATTGAACTCGCCGAGAGAATCATAGGAGCAAGTCGAGTGCCGATTTTGGACTCGTCCAATGACTTCCATACCGATGAACGGTCGCTGGCTAACGTGGGAGCTCTCATTGCTGCTGAAGACCGGGTTCTCTTCCTGGACTCTTCAGAGGGATACTTTGATCAACACAAGACTCGAGGACGAGGAAACGCCAATACCATGGCCAAGGCTCCGTCTATAGACCACTCCGTCTTCTTCAAGTACACCAACCAGGCCAACACTATCTTCCATGCTGAGCAGAAGAAGATGCTGCAGAATGCGTACCGAGGCATGTTTTCGCAGTGGATTTTCGAGCTTTCCGAGGGCTTCTCTTTGCTGTTCTACGGTCTGGGGAGTAAAAGAGAGCTGCTGACGGACTTTGTGTGTGAAAAAGTGGATAGTAATATCCCCATTCTGGTGATCAACGGCTACAACGCTTCAGTTCAGTTCAAATCAGTTCTGAACAGCGTAGTTGATGTTTTATTCGAAAACCACGAGTCCGTCTTCGTCAAAAAGGGCTACGCTGCTCGAAACAAGCTGCCCAAAGACGTGGATCTTCTTGTGAAGCTCGTTGTCGACACTATGAGAGAGGTGGCCGTCGGTTCGAAACCCACCCTTGTCGTATTATGCCACGATGTCGATGGAGAGTCTCTACGCACAGACAAGGCGTCCACGCACTTATCTCAACTCATGAGCATCTCCTGCATTTGGTTTGTCGCTTCTGTGGACCATATCATGTCTCCCTTGATGTGGGACTCTGCCAAACTAGCGTCCTACAATTTCGTATGGCATGATGTGACCACTTTTGCCCCATACACGGTTGAGACGTCCTTTGACGACCCTCTATTGCTGGGTAAAAAAGCCGAGGCTCAGGGTGCTAAGGGTGTCAAGTACGTGCTTGAGTCGGTTACTCCTAACCATCGAAGTCTCTACAAGAACCTCATCTACTGTCAACTGGAAGAGTTCCATAATGTGGCTGAAAAGAGGAAGTTACCGGAGTCCGAGATTGGAGCTCTTACGGGAAGTACGTCGATTTCTGTGGACTACGATAAGGTGTTGACCGAGTGTCTTAATGAGCTTACGGTGTCGAACAAGAAGGACTTTCAGGAGAAGTTGAAGGAGTTTATGGACCATAAGATGGTGGTGGCCCATGATGATAAGATGGGAATGAAGAAGTTGTATATTCCGTTCTCGAAGGATGTTGTGCAGCAGATTTTGGAGGGGTATCTGGATGCCTAGACTAAGAAACAAACTGGAATCACGAACAGTGATTTTGTTTGTTTCGAAGGGAGTGGGTGACTACAGATGATGTGACTGAATAGGCTGAAGAACTACATACATTTGACGGCATAGGAATGTAGACAATACAGTGACCTCATAGGTTGACCTGATGTAATGAATGATGAGTTATGATTGAGGGTTAGCAACGGACTGAAGAACGGGGTATGGAGTAAGGAAGTTAGTGATAGAGAGTAATTGATAAATAACCAAGAGATCAGGACTAAGTAAATCCTGAACGACATCCCACTCACACCACCACATCAACTCAGTCATGTATCAATGTAGCAGCGTCCGAGGTAGCCAGGTAGTTTATGCCAGTGGTATCAGGTATCAATCAGGTATCAAGTATCGTACTCACGGGTTGTAGACGGTGTTGATGTTGGTGTTGGTGTCGGTGTTGGTGTCGGTGTTGGTGTCGGTGTTGGTGTTCTTTGGTGATGTCTTTTTGGTGTCCTCTTTTCAAGTGATGGTGAAGAAGAAGAAGAGGGACTTCCCAGTCCACCTTAATATATATCCCAGGTGTTTTTTAAGGTGATGACATGGAGAATGTCACGGAATTTCGAAAGTGAACAGTTGACCTTAAAAAAGGGCACCTAAGTAGCATCTGACCTATAGAATTCAAATGTCGGAGAATCTAGTAAAAGACGAGGTGGTCACGTGACCTCCCATGACCTACTCTACGCACTAGGGGAAACTACTGGAGTGTTGATTAGTCGCACCTAGAGTCACTGGTATAACATCAGCATGGTCGGAAGAACCTCTTACGGCACTGTCGTGGATTGGTTGATGAAAGGTCAAGTATAGAGTGGGGTTTACTCCCAGTACGTAATTTATGCGACTATATTAGTTGGAACTAGTCAAGTAATATTCTGAAGTAACTATGTGAAGTCAATAGGACTCTACAAGTACTTGAACTGGTTTTCCTTGATCCTTCATACAACGGTACCGATAGTACTATAGCGAATACTGAGTGATTAATGCTGACCTTAGATCTAATAAGTCATTTCAACGAAAACCTAGACGTTTGACTAAGTATTGGGCGTTTTATGATCCTATAAGAGATGTTGTAGTATTTTCTAACGAGATACCCACACTACGTTCAATAATGATCTCAGAACTTTACTATCACTCTCAAACACACCCAACACACTTTGAAACTACTTTGCTCAAGCGTTCATCATTGCATATCTCTTCCTCATGTATTTATAGTCTTTCAACTGCACTTGTTGTTGGGATACTGACTAGATATATGGATTATAGATGGATAGAGACCATTTGAAGAATCACACACTACGATCGGTGTGTGGCAATGTTAGAGTCTAACTTGTTTTGCTTTAGAGCTCTGCGAAATACGAATCAATTTTCTACGTTTTCTGTCAAAAAAAAAAAAAAAAAAAAAAAAAAAAAAAACACCCTACTCTCCCAGCCTCGTTTTCCTTCTCTACATCATCATATTCTCTACTTCTTCTCTCCCTAATATTCACCATTAATATCCTTCACCAGCCTGACATGTTGCTCTGGAGTAAACTTATCCCCCACTACAGGAGAACCCCCTCCCGCTCCTAGAATCGCTCTGAAAATCGCAGTGCTGCAATATACTCTCAGAGGCGCATTTCCTGTCTTTTCACATCTCTTCCAAATGTCAATAGCCTCTTCAAAACCGACTCCATAAGATTTTATCCGTCTCATAGCTTCAAGCAGCAGATTAGTCAGCTGATATTCATGTGCAGCTGTAACGAGTTCCACAGCGACATCAAAAAACATCACCTTGTTCTGCTCGTATAAGTGAGCAACAATACACTCCAAAACCGACTCGGAAACGTCTACTTGCAGCTGAGTCTTGAGATCTTCTCTTTCCACCTTGTCTTTAAAGTAAGACCACTGTCTGTTCATGATAAGTCGATGAACAGGAAACTCAGTGCCTTCTTTCGACACGAGTTTGAAATCACAATCGTCTCCACCTCTCATTCTGCTCAGAAAACTGTTTTGAAGCGAGAAATTTGCCAGTTTAATGGCCAACTTACTCAGATTGAAAACTTGTGACTCAGTGTACACTTGTTTCCAGTCTAGAGGAGTCATGATCCACACAGTCTCCTCATAATCTTTGCCACACACGCGACCTATCAGACACAAAGACCACTCATCGACCACAAACAGATTGCCCATGTAGTAGTCCTTGTACTGACCATAGGTTATGACCTCTTGGGAGTCCTCTCTGACAAGATGGAGACCGCTGGAAGTGAGCAGATAAAACGTGCCGACTCCGGGAAACCGGCACGTGCTTAGAGAGTTGAGAGCGAGCGTTTTGACCTCGTCAGACATGAGTGAGGAGGAAATGGGGAAAAAAGGGGTTTTTATTATGGTATAGTTTAATTTCGGCAAAAGAGCGGAGAAAAAGTAGGAAGTGAAATATCAGCGCTACAGAGAAATGGAGGGTACTGGAGTGATCGTGGAAGTGAGGCGGTTAGAATGGTACTGATATTGATGGGGTTTGGGTGGTTTTAGAGAGGGGGTGTTGTGCTGTGAGAGGTGGAGGGGGTGTTGTGGGGTGTTTATGGTGTTATACGGGTTCTATTTGATCAATTGAGAGCGGTTTCGTGCGTTTCCGGTCACTTTTGACCAAAATCAAGTGTTTTGAATTGTTATGATATGCTTTGTTGTGTATGCTATTTAGAAGGTCTATACGAACTGAACAGGAGAGCTCAAATTGATGGAATCGAGTCACGTGACAGAGAGAAAGATGGGACGGCAGATATGAGTCACGTGACCGAAATATGACGTCTTTTTTCTTAATTATTGTCTTGAGTATGGGTATTTGTACTTGATTATACTCTCAACTTCTCCACACCAATGTCCATGTTCAAAATGTGGCCGAATTTTTTGAAAAAAAAGGAACTGTCTCTATTGTAGCATAGGCTCATTTTGTCTCTCTCGGTGCGGCTCTTCCCCAGTGCCTTACTTTATCTCAGCTCTAATTATTATGGGGTCATTATGAGGCTGCCTCATGAGATAAGCCGCATGAGAAGAGAAGAGTTTTGAAGATGATTGGAGGGTGGTGGAAGGTGATTGACGATGTGAGGTGTGATTGTGGAGCAGGTGGAGTCACACAGACAAATTTCTAGCCCCAGAACCATCATATTGAGTCAATTGAAGGGGTAGAGTGTAGTCCTGTCAGTTCCACTAGATTACTTGACGTTCTCAACTACTCTTCACTAACGACACAGCCTCTCCAATCTTCCAGGCATTAGGGCTTTTTGAACTTTCTGATAAAGTAGACATGATCTCATACGTCCGTGGATAACAGCTTGTATCTATACCCCAGCAATATGGAAGGATAGAGTATACACTATGAGCTACACCACCATCTATACTTCACTCAAATACCAGGAACTACTCTCCAATTGATCAATGAGATTTAGCACAATCCCAGATTTATCGCATTCCAGCTTGCTCAATTGCTACTCTTTGGGTTATCGGAAGAGAGACTCCGTTGGGCACTGAGAGACATATGGGGCATACTCTTGTAGGTTGACGTCATCGTTTAGAGTGAGCAAAGATCGAGGGGGGAATGAGGCAAGCGAAAAAAAGGAGAAAAAAAGGGGAAAAAAAGGGAAAAAAAGGGGAAAATCAGAAAACCAGCTTTATTCTCCAATTGACTCAATTGAGTCACCAGCAATTGCGTTTCTTCTTTAATTTGTCATTTTCTGATTTCCCTTACCCTCTCTCCACGCCACAGCAACCTGCACTTGTCCCAAGGCAGCAGACTGTTATATGGGGTGATGTACATGATCCAGGCACGCCTGACGTGGTGGTAGATAGCGGGAAAAACACAGAATGGGAAGTCAAGTGACTTCACGACAATAGGGATATGTCAATTTTCCGTCTCCACAACGACTGGTACCTCAATCCGCTCCAATAACACCACTTCACTCCTTCCACAACCTTCCATCTGCCTTGAGACATGCTAAGGCAGGCTGACAGGGTTTATCTCATCGAACTTTATCGTGGTGCCTTGGATTTGAGGAGGGTGATTGCGGGACTGTAAGGAGGGGTTGGAGACAAGGGAAGTAGATCACGTGATCCGCAACATCAAGAAGAATAGATTTAGCTTTCCCCCCATCCAATTCCCAGCTCAATTGGGGTGTGAGCGGCATTTACAATTTTCGTTTGCTTTGTCCATAGCAAGCGAGAGGGGGAGGTGTAGGCAAGTGGAAACGATTTCTGAGATGGAAAAAAACGGGAAAATTAAGGGGAAACAGGAAATCAATAGCTGACATGCCATTGACCCGATTTATCAACTCCCCACACCTCCACCACTTCTCCACCACCCCCAACACCGTCTCTCCGCCTTAACTCAATTGCCCATTACCTCTGTTCCACATTGTTCCAGAGTGAGGCGTATAGTCTATCGCTAGGTGTATATATATATAGACGAGGTGTCCGTAGTCTTGCTCCCCACCAACAACAACATGTCTAAAGCCGTAGGAATCGATCTTGGAACCACATACTCGTGTGTGGCCCACTTTGCCAACGACCGGGTCGAAATCATTGCCAACGACCAGGGAAACCGAACCACCCCCTCTTTTGTCGCCTTCACCGACACCGAGCGACTCATTGGAGATGCTGCCAAGAACCAGGCCGCCATGAACCCCGCCAACACGGTGTTTGACGCCAAGCGTCTGATTGGCCGAAAGTTCTCCGACCCCGAGGTCCAGAACGACGCCAAGCACTTCCCCTTCAAGATTGTCGACAAGGGCGGCAAGCCCGTGATCCAGGTCGAGTTCAAGGGCGAGGAGAAGACCTTCACTCCCGAGGAGATTTCCTCCATGATCCTCGTCAAGATGAAGGAGATTGCCGAGGCTTACCTTGGAGGCAAGGTGAACGACGCTGTCATCACCGTCCCCGCCTACTTCAACGACTCCCAGCGTCAGGCCACCAAGGACGCCGGTCTGATTGCCGGCATCAACGTGCTGCGAATCATCAACGAGCCCACCGCCGCTGCTATTGCCTACGGTCTGGACAAGAAGGGCCAGGGCGAGCAGAACGTGCTGATTTTCGATCTGGGAGGAGGAACCTTCGATGTCTCTCTTCTGTCCATCGAGGATGGTATCTTTGAGGTCAAGGCCACTGCCGGAGACACCCATCTTGGTGGTGAGGATTTCGACAACCGACTGGTCAACCACTTTGTGCAGGAGTTCAAGCGAAAGCACAAGAAGGACATTTCGACCAACCAGCGAGCCCTGCGACGTCTGCGAACCGCCTGTGAGCGAGCCAAGCGAACCCTGTCTTCGTCTGCCCAGACCTCCATTGAAATCGACTCGCTTTACGAGGGCATTGACTTCTACACCTCCATCACCCGAGCTCGATTCGAGGAGCTCTGTCAGGATCTCTTCCGAGGCACCATTGAGCCTGTGGAGAAGGTGCTCAAGGACGCCAAGATCGACAAGGCCTCTGTCAACGAGATTGTCCTTGTTGGTGGTTCCACTCGAATCCCCAAGATCCAGAAGCTGGTTTCTGACTTCTTCAACGGAAAGGAGCCCAACCGATCCATCAACCCCGATGAGGCTGTGGCCTACGGAGCTGCTGTCCAGGCCGCCATTCTGACTGGTGACACCTCGTCCAAGACCCAGGATCTGCTGCTTCTGGATGTTGCTCCTCTGTCTCTCGGTATCGAGACTGCTGGCGGTGTTATGACCAAGCTCATCCCCCGAAACTCGACCATTCCCACCAAGAAGTCCGAGACTTTCTCCACCTACGCTGACAACCAGCCCGGTGTGCTGATTCAGGTCTTTGAGGGTGAGCGAGCTCAGACCAAGGACAACAACATTCTCGGCAAGTTTGAGCTGTCCGGTATCCCTCCTGCTCCCCGAGGAGTTCCCCAGATTGAGGTGACCTTTGATCTCGACGCCAACGGAATTCTCTCCGTGTCTGCCGTCGAAAAGGGCACCGGTAAGACCCAGCAGATCACCATCACCAACGACAAGGGCCGTCTGTCCAAGGAGGAGATTGACCGAATGGTGAGCGACGCCGAAAAGTACAAGGAGCAGGACGAGGCCGAGGCCAAGCGAATCGCCGCCAAGAACGGCCTCGAGTCGTACGCCTACTCGCTCAAGAACACCCTGTCCGAGGAGAAGTTCAAGGAGAAGGTGGACGAGGCCGAGCGGGAGAAGCTGGAGAAGGCCATCAACGAGACCATCGAGTTCCTGGACAACACCCAGAGCGGCACCACCGACGAGTACTCCGACAAGCAGAAGGAGCTCGAGGGCGTGGCCAACCCCATCCTCATGAAGTTCTACGGAGCCGAGGGCGGAGCTCCTGGCGGACCTGGTGGACCCGGCGGTTTCCCCGGTGCTGGAGCTGGAGGTCCTCCTCCTGGAGCTGGAGGCGATGGTCCTACCGTCGAGGAGGTGGATTAAACGGTATTCGAGTGGCGTCAGCCACGAGATTGCCGTTTAGCCATGCCACTTTACGCCTAGCCACAACAGTAGTTGTATTTATAGATCAATGAATAAGATGATAACAGCCACAGCCACGAGTGCGAAGCACGAGGGGGTGTGTAGAGTAGAAAGTAGCTTGGTTGGGAGTGGTGTAGTTTAGAGTGGTGCGTTTGTGTTCCATTCTCTCTTTAACTTAAGGTCTCCTGTTAAGAGTCCCTCAAGGTAGATTGTGGACCTCTCAGTTGGGACTTGTTTCAGAGGACAGACACAACGATACTCACCAACTTCAGATATTGTATGGCGGGAAGTATAAAGAGTAGCACAGAATGACCTATCGGACTATGGAGCTCACTCCTAAATACTTGCTGTCACGTCAGCTTCACTCCACAAGTCTTAGGAAGACTCTCTGTGGACCCTATGGTTTGTCTAATGGTGTAGCTTTGGGATATACTGATCAATGAACGAGATGGTGAGATGACGATAGGGGTAGAGCAATAGTGTATACCTGCAGAGTAATTGCAGTGTTCCACTCATCTCAGTTAAGACATCTAACCAGCTTTTGATTGGGAATACTTAAGCAAGACAGACTCAGAAGCAGTTTCACAACTTCATGTATTAAGAGGTCAAATTAGAAAAGTATTGGCTTCAGAGCCACTGTTAATGACTTTTAGTCTCTGCAGCGTCACCCCATGAGCCATAGGGAGACTCTGTGAATCCCATTCATTATGCCACTGTGTCGAATGTGTTGGTAAAGCTAAGGGTTGTATTGATGGATGAAAGAAAAAGACAATGAGATAGGCTGTCTAGTAGCAGTTAGCTTGTAGGATGATCAAATGGTGTCGTGATTGTTAGAGGAGTGGCTCATCTATGCTGTTAAGATGAGGTCATTGAACGGCAAGTCGAGACTGAAGAACAGTGGCATAATAACAAGTAGAGACAGAGACCCAAGGAGTTCGATAAAGTCATCTATTAGACATGAAAAGACGACTGGACGTTTTCTGTAGCTTCCAGGTGATTTTCGAGGAAGCCGCGAGTACTCTTGCTCTATTAGTAAGAACCTGAAAAGTTCAAAAGTTCTGAATGAGAGGAGATGCAAAACAACAGAGTTCAAATATACAAGTGAATGGGTGTAAGTGATTACCTGAAACAGTCTTGAACGCTCTCTCATCTTTCCTTTTTACATAGGCTGATAACGTCTCTTCCCGTCGCGCTGTGCCTTAGATATGTCGACAGAAGTGTAGCTGAGATCTGGGGGATCACAATGATATGTGGAATAATGATGGTACTGTGGGCAAATCTCTTTTAGCATGTCTGCTGTTCTAACATCTTCAGTATGACTCCCTTTAAATAAGGTCGTCTACCAATGGGATGTTGGCATCAACTAGAAGCTTAACTGGTGTGAGAGGGGTGTAGTTGACGTAACATTCCAGAAAGATTTAGATCTCAGAATTTTAGTACTAAACCATTGTCTTTAGAGCCTATATTAGTAGAATAATAGCATAGTGAGTAGCGTTGTAACCATTCTCCCTGCTTCTATCTGTTCGGGAACACCGTTTTAGGGACCACCAGCACCCTTTTTATCTCAACTAATGTCCCAACTAGCTCAACTGTGATGTCACTAAAGTGGTATGGTAAGTCAGAAGTTGATTTTCGAAGGCGAATGGAAGTAGGCATATAGTCGATATGGGTACCATTCAGATGGGAATGAATTGAAGAAGTCTATGGTGCTACTTTCATAGCCATACCTCCTCCCCTCAACTCTGCCAAGAGAACCATGTCCCCCTTCTAATTCTAATATCGTAAAGATGGGAAACGCACATCCACCTAATCTTGTGGCCACCTCAGGACAGAAGTGATGGGTACAACACAAAATATATATACAGCCGTTCTCCATAAACAATTCTTCTTCATCCCACTCAGTTCTTCGCACAAACAGGGTGAGTCAACCAGCACCCAGTGGTACTAACACAAACATTGAGCAGGACTTATGAACTTCTTACCGACAGGGCTGATGTATTCACTCCTAACCCCTTTTAGCTAGTCCATATTCTCACCTTAACTTCTGTGGGGCCATGATTACATAATGCTTACATAACCCTGACTAAAACCAAAGAACATCTCACAACTTATGATAGACATGTCCGATTGAAAAGAAAAGCGGTTCTATGGGATAATAAACACCCGCTGAACACTTAACACCACCTCTAGAGCCATTAGATTGAAACCCCACGAACTTCTCCACACCTCTTCATCAGGATGCCTGGGACACCACCAAAAACAAAAATACCAGCCAGAAAGACGAATATCCCCCTTCCGCCGACAAAAAGTGATTTCTGGCAGGATCGAACTGCCGACGTTCTGCGTGTTAAGCAGATGCCATGACCAACTAGACCAAGAAACCGGATTTTGATTTTTTGGAAAAGGTGGCCTGTGCTAGCTGAAAAGAGTCGTTTTGAAATTTTGACAGAAAATGTTAGTATTACGTTGACATACATTCGATTATGGGAATTATTACTTATTAATGTTATAATGAATTGAATTGTATGAGAAAAAAAAAAAAAATTGAAGATAAAGAGATGGGGGTGGTACCATGAGATAGAGGACAGTGTGGGGAGTACAAAAGTAGTGTTAAAATGGTTAGTACTTGGTTATGGCGCTTTTTACGTGCTGTGTTATGATGCTAGTTTAGAGGGTTGACAGTTCGGGTGATCATGGTGGATATGAAGTAGCAGTGATACTGAAACCATTGATGTATGATTTGAAAGTGTTGTGAGAGGTCTCAAGAGAAGAACTAGTTCCTTTTGCATCCTTCTAGGGTATGTTTTTAAGACAAGTAATAAGCACCATGAACCACAACAAAATGAGAACATGACTGAGAGATATTGAAGATTAGATGGAACATCAAGAGCTGTACAAAACTGCTTACTGTACCCTAGAGTGTCCGAATTTTAACTCTTCAAGCCATTTCCTCTCTTCTACATCTTACTGTAGACTTTTTTGAGACACTAATGCTGACTTTCTCAAGCGTTACTGTGACATCCTTGGAAGAGCAGCAACAACGAGCAGTTGATATTTTGACTCTAAAGGGGTGTTGAATACGTTCTATTGTTCTCATCATTCAATTACCATCCTATAATTACCCCTACAAGTAACTCTACTGCTCACCACCGTTGGACGATCTTGTGTACTACATCCAAAGTAGCAATAGAAATCCATGGAATCTTAAAACCACCGTATTCGCTCGTATCGTCTAGATACTGCATCTGCTCTTGTGAAACACGACTTTAATCTGAAACACAGATCTCTGCACCTGTCACACTAATTAGGCAAGTCCAGAAGAACACAGAGAAGGAGATTAGGCGAGATTTCCGAGTTGAGATAAGAATGCAGCCGTTGCGATACGGACACGGACATATAACGTGAACTGCGAGGCTGTGTGGCTGTGGTAGCTGTATTTGACCAAGGAGGTAGGAAGAGGGTAAGAAGATGGTAGAAGAAGCTGGTCACTGAAGTTTCAGCATAGTAGTTATGGTGATACTGAGTCTTTCCACTATACACTACAGTATCAGAATGCACAATCCACACCTTTTCACACTATCAGCTTGCAGAAAAAGTATTGAAATGAGTGTTCAGTGTGCCCCATCACTTGAGCATTTCTGAGTTCAAATTCTGGCAATTTCCAAAACACAGCGTCACTGGTATCATTGTGACCGCCAGAGCTCAAAAAATACAACCGTAGAGCTCTCCACCTTCCATCTCTTCTGAGTCTCGAGATATGACCGAAAATATCCCCACGCCAAATTAAGCTATATGCAATTTCCGAGCCGCACGGCTGGGGGTGGTGTTTTGGCCTGTTCAAAAATGGCATTAAAAGCAGGGGAAGTGGATGAAAATAGGAGTGTAGTTTTGAGGGGCCATTATTGAGCTATATATCACCTCTTGATTCAGAAATGTTTTTATTTGACTGAGTTAATGACACATGCATATAGCTTCACATTATTTCATAAACAATTTAGTTCAATTATTCTATACCAATTTTTCTAACTATTAGACCACCCTACATGTACCGTAATGTACTCCCAACAAACTACTTACTTACTGCACATAACTTTGGTTTTCCAAAACTAATCAGAAACAGTACCAAAATGATCGCCTGAGCATGCTGAATACGCCAGTACTCTCCGTTAATCAGTGGTGCTGCTCTAACGTAAGTTATACACATTTTTATCCGTTTCTCAAAATAAGGTGAACAAGAGAAAAAAGTGTCTGATTCTTCTGCAATACTTTGAAGAGTTAGTGTGGAAGGTGATTGAGAGGGTGTAGACCTGCTTTCAGCTTCTAAGCGCTCGAAACGAAAAGTAAGGGCAGTATTGTTTTAGATAAGAATCTCTAACTATAGTGAGATAATCCAAGAACGGTAGATAAGGGTTAAGTGAGCTTAACAAGGTACCTAACAACTACTTACTTACTGCACACCACACACCCTCTTTAATCATACTTTCAATACATAAAACACATAACATCGTCCTTACAAGTCTGACACATCAAACGAACAAATTCAAAAGCTTCGCTTTCGAAAGTGTTCTAATTAGTTGTCAACTCCAAACACAGTACTTCATCGAAAGCTGCGCTTTCTCATCGTACTTCTACAGTCTCGTAATATCATACAAATCATTCAATACATAAAATACAATCTAACTAACGTCCTGCGAATCTCAATCTATAAATACCAACCCACCTCACGCTCACTTGAGCATGGCAAAAACGTCAACGTTCTGCTGACGTCGCTGCTGCAGGGTGGGAGGAGGTCGATGAGAGAGAGGCTCGTCGTTTCGCTTGAGCAGCGGGATGGGCGCGTCGATGAAGTTGCAGCCGACGACGGCGTTCTTGCCCTGGGCCGTGGCGAAGCACGTGGTGGTAGGAGGGCAGGCAAAGTGCACCCACTTGTTGAAGTTGCACATGATGAACTCGCCGGAAGGAGAGCAGCCGACCTCGCCTTCAGTGCAGCCAGAGGAGGCCAGGGGGGTGGTGGGAGGGGTAGACGAGTCAGAAGAAGGCTTCTCAGAGTCAGACTTCTCAGCAGGCTTGTCAGAAGAAGCATCAGCAGGCTTATCCTCAGACTTGGCCTCAGTAGGCTTAGGAGCAGCAGCAGAGGAAGCAGTAGAAGAAGCCTTAGACTCAGCAGCAGGAGCCTCAGCAGTAGAAGTAGCCTTAGCAGCAGCCTCAGTAGGAACAGCAGCAGCACCCTCGGTAGAAGAAGGCTTGGTCACCTCCGCACTCTTCTGCTTATCCTGAATGCTCAGCTTGGAGATGACCTCCTGGTTACCATAAATCCCGTTGAGACACTTGGCGAGCTCGTTGCCCTGCTTGCCGTCACAAGGGGGGTGGGCAGATTCGGGCGAAATGGTCTTCTGGGGAGCAGAGTCGGCCAGGGAGATGGTCACAGAGGCAGAGGCAGAGACGGTAGAGGCGGCAGAAAGGAGGTCAGAGGGGGCGACGACTGAGGCGGATGACGAGGGAGCGGTGGAAGAGGTGGCAGGGGCATCAGCAGCAGCTTCAGCGGCAGAAGACTTGGCAGTGGAAGATGCAGAAGTCTGAACGGAAGAAGCAGGAGCAGCAGAAGAGGCAGGAGCAGAAGAGGCAGCGGAAGAAGTCTCAACAGAAGAAGCTCCAGCAGCAGTCTCAGAGGTAGAAGGAGCAGCCTCAGTCTCAGTAGTTCCAGCAGCAGCCTCAGTCTCAACACTCACAGACACAGTCGTACCAGTAACGGTCTGAGTAGTGAACACAGACGAGGTGGTGGTGGTGGTGAGCTCAGACGAAGACGAAAGGGCAGCCTCGGTTCCGTTCTCAGGCTTGTTCTTGACCTCCCCGGACTCGGCGTTGAAGGCGGGGCCAGAGGGGGCAGCAAGGGAGGAGACGGAAGAGGGGGCAGGGGCAGAGACAGCACCAGAAGACACAGGAGCAGCACCCTCAGAAGACACAGAAACAGCGTTAGCAGAAGACACAGAAGCAGGAGCATCAGCTGCAGCGTCAGCACCTCCCGTAGGAGAAGGACCCGGAACGTTCACGATCGTGGTGTCAACGTACACAGACTCAATGGTGGTGTGGTAGACGGTGTGCTTGGCCTTGGAGGAAGAAGGTGCGGCAGGAGCATTAACGTTAGCGGCAGAAGACTGAGGGATAGACGATGTGGCAGCCTCAGAAGTCTGGGGAACAGTAGTAACCACGGTCTCTCCAACAGAAGTCACAGTGGCCTGCTCGGTAACCGTGGTATCCTCTCCAACAGCTCCAGACTCGGCAGCAAAGACGGGTCCCGAGGGAGCAGCCAGGGAAGAGACGGAGGAGGGAGCGGGGTTTGAAGGGGCAGGGTTCTCAGGCTTCCACATTCCGTTGTCGGGGGTGTGGGAAGAAACGGGAGCAGCAGCAGGAGCGGAGGACACAACAGGACCAGGAGCAACAGGAGCAGCAGAAGGGGCCCAGGGAGCAGGGGAAGAGGAGGGGGCCCAGGGAGCAGGGGAAGAAGAGGGAGCCCAAGGAGCGGGGGAAGAGGGAGCAGGGGAAGAGGGAGCAGCAACAGGAGCAGACGAAACAGGCACAGAAGCAGCAGCAACAGAAGAGGCAGGCACAGAAGCAACAGGCACAGAAGCAGCACCCGCACTTCCTCCTAACGCCTCCTTCGCAATCTCGGCGTACGTCTGCCCTCCCTCCTTGTTAATGAACGCCTGGGAAGCGTCCCACATCATGATTCCTCCAAAAGAGGAGTACTGCTTGACCTTGTCGACGTATCCCTTGAGCGTGGCTCCGTCAATGTAACCGGTTGAAGCCGCAGACACAGCCGCAGGAACTCCCAAGTAAATCTTAATGTTTTTGTTGGGCGACACCGTCTTGGCAAAGTTGTCCCACGTGTCAAAGTTGAACTGGCCGGGGTTGTTGACTCCGCAGTAGTTGTTGTAGAACTGGACGTAGGCGAAATCAATGTCAGCTCCAGCCAGAGCTTCTCCAACCGAGGCGTCAGGGTAGGGGCACTGAGGGGTGGCAGAGATGTAGTACTGACCGGAAGACGAGGCAAAGTGTTCTCGAAGTCGCTTCACAAGCGCCACGTAGCCCATTTGCTGCTGGTTTTCGATATCGAGATCGTAGCCGTCAACAACAGCGTCTCCAAAGGGCCGTTCAGCAGCATTACCCCCTCCAAAGGTGTTCCACAGCGTGTCTGCGAAATTGGCTCCTCCCGCGTCAGAAGTAAAACCGTACGATCCGACGGCTCCTCCGAGGGAGATGAAGACCTTCTTGCCGAGCGACTGGCACTTTTTGATGTCGGCCGCAATCGCAGGACACTTGGCCAGCCCGCCCGCAAAGTTGTCGTTGCAGCCCGAAATCGTCAGGGTTAGGTCTCCGTTGCCGTTGAACGAGTTGAGGAAAGACACGACATAGACGTCGGCGGCGTTGGACTCGCAGTAGGTGCCCAGGGGTTCCTGAGATCCAGCAGAGGCTTGGCCCCAGTACAGGACAACGTTGTTCGAGCCAGCTGCGTCAAAAGCAGCCACAGAGGTGGCCAGAGACATGAGCGAAGCTCCAAACGTGGTGAGGGTGTTGAGGAGCATGGCGAAAAAAAATGAGTGTTTTTTTTTTGGCGATTTCTGAGAAATTTGTCGATTAATTCAAATGAAGTCCGTCTTCGTGTTAAAGGAATGAAAATAGTAGACCAGCTACTAAGGTAAGGAACGTGTGAAAGGAGTGACTGATCCGAAAGGATGGACAGAGGCAACGGTGGCTTCAAATGGAGACTTGATCGACTGATGAGGTTTATGGCAGGGTGAGAACGGGGTTATATAATGATAGGGCTTATGCAAGGGTGAAGAGGTGGATCGAAAAGTCATACGCGAGTTTGCGTTCAATTTGAAAGTTAAACATACCACTGTAATCCTGGAGACAAGGGGAGTGCGAATCCGGCCTCTAAATCTTATTTGCTTTGCTACTTCTTTCGATATATTGCATTCCCCCTCTCCATCCCAAAAGATAAACTCTGGCCAGCCATCTCACCTAAAGTTAAGGTTCTGCCGAGATAAAATTAGAGATGCACAAACAAGGTTTCAGGCTGGTCAGATTTGACAGCTTTGAGAAACACAAACGGGGGAAAAATACCAGCCCGAAAATTTGGGAAAAATGAAAAGTTGTGGAGCTATACACTGTTTACGGATGAGTCAGCCGACGACCCGTTTGGCCGTTTATGGGCGTTTTTACAGCATTTATCAAAATCTCTAAATTCTTTTTTCCTACGCTATGCCGCAGACACGGCAAGAGTTGCAAATTTGAGCTTTCGAGACGAAAAATTTGCCAGTCTAGCCGGCTAGTATATGAGAGCGACATAGAGATGGGGAATTCTCGGTCTCCGAATTTTTCCGTTTTTACACGAATATTTGTGAATATCTGGAGTAATTGATTTTAAAATAATCTCGTAATTATTGCTACTAACTTCCATTGTCTGTATCGCGCCACATGGAGTTTGCGCTAATCATGCATACCTGACACCCCTGTGGTGAACTGTTGGTGGAGCTGATGGTGGGGAAGAAAATGGAGAAAAATGGAATAAATTGAAGAATTATTGCCAAAAATCGTTCGAAATTCGCTTCGTTTTCTCCACCCCTCAACTACCCTCTAGCTACTCCACCGTCCGAAATATTGCCATAACTCTAGCCCCATACAAGACAAGGCTGCGAGACTCCGAACCTTATTTATCCCTTCTGTCAAGGGAGTGTTACAGAATGACAATGACGTATGATAACGGTGCAATAAAATAATATTGGTGGGTGGGGGTGACGAGGGTAATGTCGTGGGGACGACATGGACGGTGTGGTGACCACAGAGGCAATGTGGTGACGACATGGACGGTGTGGTGACCACAGAGGCAATGTGGTGACCACACGGACAATGTCGTGAGGCTGACATTCCCATTGTGATGACCACATTCGGTGAGGCAAGTCACGACTTTGGCCATGTGACGCCTACCATTGCTCTCGTAATACACGTACAGATATTAGTGGGACCTACCACACCCCGGTAGCTTCATTGTTCATCATCCCTGCAAGTGATCAAAAAGAATTAATTGTAAATAATTGTAAAAAATTGGGGAAAATTGGAAAAATAGGGGAAAACTAAGAGTGATACTCTGACACTTATTTCAAGGCCTTGTATTTATTTGCCACTCTCTTCAGCTCATTACAAATACTTACTACTGACATATCTTTTATTATTGTCATTATTCTGTCAAGGGTATGCACAAGCACGCGTGGGACATTGCATGAGACATGCACGGTGAAACACGAACGTGGGTGGAGAAATTGGGAAAATGAAAATAATAAAAAAGCGGGAAAAAAAATAAAAGATTTGTCCGTAAAATGTGAGGCGTGAGTGTGTGTACCGTCTGCGTGTATGACGTAATTGCTCGTTTCCCTTCGATTTGACGCGTTTCTCTTTTTTTCTCCACCCCTTATGACATGTTTCAGAACGAAGCTAATCAAACTGGGAGATATTGTTCCTTTAATAGAATAAATGGCAATAAATAGCACCCAAGGGGTGGGGGAAAATGCTAGACGAAAGGTATAGGAAATGTATAGGTAGCACGTGTTCGATGGGGTATCGAGTAAGTGGGGTTTAGAAAATGTTTCGAAATAAAATAATTGCGATTATTAACACGATTATTCCATAAATGCCACACAGAAACAAATATTAAAATCACAAATAATGTCTTTCCTCAATATTCTGTCACCTGCTACCTCATATTATATCGTCACATGTCCTTGACATAATAATGCGGTGATCAGCGTGTCTGGTGATTGACATGACGTCAGAGTTGCGGAATTATATTTGACGGGGTTTTGAAACAATTTTGACAGGTTATAAAGTATGTCCAAATAATCCTTCATAGTTGACAGATTTGAAAGAGAAGGACATGTTTGACAGAGGGAGGACACGCTTGACAGAAACTGATTTATTTCGAATAATGACAGAATAAATAAAAAAAAATCAGAAAAGTCAGCTTGTTTTGTGCCCTCCTTAACTCCAGACAAAATTATATCACTCCACCTAGCCAGGGGCGTTCCTGAAACGTCTTAAGTAAGGGACGAAGTAAGGGACTTTTGGGGCACATAAAGAGGACACAAACAGAAGCAAACAGACAAATCTGACCAGTAGAATTCAGAACCACAATAGCCTCACTGACACAAAACCTGACACAAAACCTGACACATGTGTTCATCCTCCTCTCTCCTTAAGTGACACAAACGGCACTCTGAAACAACCCTGATCACTGTATCATGTCAGTTAGGAAGGTGATGGAAGTTGGCTTTGTGTCAGAAGCGCTTACAAAGTGGTGAACATTATTGTATTGTTAACTGGTGGTTTTGTTGAGTGTGTTGTTGGTTGCCTTGGTTATCGCTTTGAGGCTGTAACTTGTTCTCAGTTCGATCCCTATGTCGATAGCTAAAATTGACCCCCTCAAAACATCAGATCTAAAAGGCAGGTACAGACGTCAACCATATTTATCCACGGAGATGTTCAGGCACAGTTCCACGGTGGCAGATGTGACCTAATCCGGTTGATTAATCAGATTTCCGTTTTGGTTATGTGACTGATCTTTTTCCTTCGTTTTGTGTCCACTTCATCGCGGTTAGGTATGTCTCAGACAATCCATTACAATACTACATAAAGAGACTTCAGTCTACCTCGTACCTGACCTAAAGCAGGAGACACGTGTTTGCAGCACTCTAGCAAGGGTCAGCTCTTGGTATTGTTCTTGGCAGTGCCGTGGGAGGGAAGGAGGTGAGGTAGAGAATTGGTGAGAATTGTGAGCTACCCTATATTGTTTTCGTATGGTCACATATCAATACATCAACTCTATAGATATTGAGGGAACTATAGGTATATTCCAGGATTCTGACAGCCTCAAAATAACAATATGTAAGTCAGGAGTCATCCAAGTGGTTTCAAGTTAAGTGTAGTTCATCTCATGACCTTGTCAGCTAGAGTCATGATGTAGTTCTCTTAGAGCTATAGTTACACTCTGATAGCCACTCCAATCAGGGAATAGACGGTACAGCTCAGTGAACGCTACAGAAGAGACTCAGAGACAAGGCCTATGTCGTTGTAATCAGCAAAATCCGGGCTATATGGCTATGTAGTTGTTTTCATTCTAGAACCTATTCTCGATTTGCAGTACATTTCAGTCTGAAGTTGAGATATGGCTCTATTGTAATTCTCTCTGGTTTTCGCAGAAACAACCGAAATCTGCCGTGAATGGTACCAAACTGACGTCTGAAACTCGCTGATTACAATGGTACTATTATTGTACTTGTCAGACTGATAGGTTCCACGTAATCGACTGTTTCGGTTTTGTCCAGATTTAAGGTGGGAGATGTTCTCAAGGTCATGGGGTGGTCCAACAGTTGACAGAAACACCCAGCTCAAGTCATAGAGATATGTGTGGTCTTAGAGATACGCGTCAACAGGAAACTAGCTATACTCTGATCGTAATAGAAGATATTTCTGGTCGGGAGAAGTACTGTTGTGAACAGCTGAGGAGTGAGTATCACTCACTACACTCCCCGAAACATTATCCTCAGTCAGACTTTTGAGGCAATTCCTGATGGACAGTCTACAAGTAGTCAGCTTCACTGAAACACTGAATAAATTCAGAGACTGCTACAGCTTTATCACACCACTGTCAATTGTCCTGTCTTATACTACCGGTACTGTATATAAGCTGACTGATCAAATACACTATGGGGCATATTTGGGAGCCACGTAATCAATGAGATGGGGTGAAGTCAGCAGCAATACAAGTACCTGTCAAGCTCATGATTAGACGGATAAGATAGATCAACCATTACCACTGCCAACTACAAGTAGTTACATCAACTGGGGACATGACAGAAACAGTACCGGTAGACTAAGCTTCAGGTATATTGACCGCACAGCAAGGGTTTGGGGTGGACATCCAATTAGACTATACTGTAGGGAAGTCATCACATGTGAAGAGAGTAACAATCCATACGAAAGATGCCAGAGACATATCCACATGAACTTGTTTGACACTAAACTGGAGTACACAGAGCTAGTAACTGACTGATTTACTGACTAGGAATTACTGTTGAAGCCCAGTGGAACTTGTATTAGTACAGTGGAGCTGGTATTTATATAAAATCATTCCAGCTTCCCTCATCTTAAGTCTAATGATAAAGCTCTAGCTACATCGCCCAACAAAACAAGACCAAGACTGACTCCATTCGGATAACGCCCAGGAGATACAGTACCTTGTAAAATGATGAGGTATTAAATACCGGTAATGTTACTGCGAATGCCACGTGAGAACTGAGATCACGTGCCAGGACTATTGATACTAAGGTTGTGTTGCAAAGAGAAAAATCAGGTATAAAAGACTACTCCCAGAATACGTCGATATTAGTACCAAAATGATCGCCTCAATCCGCTCATTATAACGGTACCCTTTAAATTCTCGGGGGAGTGCTCTAGCAGTAAATATCAGCGATTATCTTCCTGGAACGTTTTAAGCTATAGCGAATTTCCGAGCCGCACGGCTGGGGGTGGGGTTTTGAGCCTTCCAAAACGTGGGTAACAGTTGAGCTGGTGGGATGAAATTTTTTGCTGCCGCTGTAAATACGCGTTCTAACTACCTGGGAAAGTCCCAGCCCTTAGTTTTACGTATTAATGGAGCAGTGAACTTTTGTTTTCTGTCGTTACTGAGTCAACTAAAGTTGAACTGTTTTGAAAAAAGTGCCCCATCTCGCCTAAACACCAGTAAAGTCAAAACCTCAGAAAGTAGTTAATATTGGTATCAAAAGGACGAGAAAATCACCCCGAGTCGATTGCAACCACTCACTAGCTCATCCAACTTCTCAGTCCTGAGCTATTCAACATATCCCTGTTCAGTCAAATTAAGGTGATCCCAATATTACGTAATTTCCGAGCCGCACGGCTGGGGGTGGTGTTTTTGGCCCCCAATAAAACGGGCAGTTTTCATGCTGCTGGGCTGAAAATTTGTATGGAAGTTCAAAAAGCATTTACGGACTCCCTGGCAAAATCTCAACCTTTGCTGTCTCGTTTTGAGAGAGTAGTGAGCTTTTGTTTTCTGTCGTTACTGAGGACGTGAATCTCCATACTACTGTACCGGAACAGTACTGGTTTAGTTAACAACAAGACCACTTGTAGATACTCACAATAAGCTCTTCCTGATTGCCATAAACAATCATGCATTATCTCATTTCTCCAACAAGTATACTAAGTATTGCCGCTCGTAGAACTCCGTTCTACTTCACTGATAGATCATTAAACTAAAGAGTATTGCCGCTCGTACAACTTCGTTACCTTCGCTCATAGATCATTAAACTAAATAGTATTGCCGCTCGTAGAACTTCGTTACCTTCGCTCATAGTTCATTATACTATAATATTACCGCTCACTCGAGCTACGCTCTCATGAGCTAATAGATCATTATACTAAATAGTATAGCCGCTCACTCGAGCTACGCTCTCATGAGCTAATAGGTCCGTAGCCAACTCGAGCTTTGCTCTCGTTACCTACTCAGCTAAACAACCAATTCGAGCTACGCTCTCATTGGCTGTTTTTCAACTCCCTCACCACCTCCGCCACCTCCTCCAACTCCACTCTCCCCCGATCTCGCACAAACTCGGCCACCACCTGTCTCTCATGCGGCGTCAACGTCACCCAAAACCGTCCATCCGACGTCACCACATTTTCCCCTCCTTCCTCAATTTCATTCCCCTCTTCACCAAGGTACAGGTACCCTCCATCGGACGTTTCCAGCTGAGACTGCTGATGACTCAGCCAAATCTGCCGGCTCTGGACCTCCAGTTCGGTCAAAAACGACTCGTACAGTCGATCGACCATCAGTTCGAAACTCGCCCGTGCCTCCTTTTGCACACGTGACCATTTTTGAAGGGCTAGGACCTCCTTGTACTCCTCCTGCCACTCCTGTTCCTCTCGCTTTCGAGCATCAGAAACCATCCGAGTGTACTCATGGTACGCCTTGCGTTGCTCCTTTCGAGCCAGACTCTTGCCCTTTTTTTTGCCCACGATTTTTTGCTTCGAAGGAGGAGCTTCATCGCCGGCAACTCGTTCAGCCTCACGTGCTTGGCGTTCGGCTAGCAGGCGGCGATTCTCACGTTGCTGGCGGACGTACTCGTCGTCAGAGTCAGAAGCAGACGCGTCACGTGCTTCGTCAGGTGACTGATCACGTGACCCGAAATCTTGGTCACGTGACGCAATCCCACTGCTGCCCTCGCCGGGATCGAACTGAGCGTCACCATGACCAGCCGCGGGTTCGATTCCGGGGGAGGCATTTTGGGAGTCACGTGATATGTCATGTGATGAGCCTGGTTGGTCACGTGACGAACTTGGCTGGTCACGTGACCCAGAAGCAGTCGCTGACGCTCCTGCTTCTGGCGCTCTCGCCACCTCCCCCAAATCCTCAAACTCCTCATCCTCAATCTCAAACCCCCCCTCCATCCTCACCCCCTCCTCCCCCTCCTCCTCCTCTCCCATTTGCCCCAAAACGCCGCCGAAAATGCGCCGCAAAAGCGTTTCTTCTTTGGCTTTAGCTTTGCCCTTGTCTGCGTCTGTGTCACCTTCCTCCTCGGCTAGCATGGCCTCATTTATCGCCTGCAACTTGCTCTCAAGCTTGGCCTGCTCAGACTCGTAGGAAGAAAGGTACTGAGCCTCGAGCGTACGTAATCGGGTCTCCTCATCACGTGACAAACCCACCTGGTCACGTGACGAGTACAGGTATAGTTTTTGCGTTGCTAGTTTCGGGGGCATTTGTGTGTGGTGTGAAGAGAGAATGGTACTTGTATGCATGCTGAGATCAGAGTTTGGAGTGGGTGATTATGTAAGCTGATTATGTAAGCGGATGACTAAGGTGATTATGTAAGCAGAATAAAGGGGTGATTTTGGCAGTGTTGAAATTGTATGGATGGTGCCAGTGGAGCTGTATCAGTTGTTTATGCTCTCTGTTTCGGTTATAATTGCTCTTTTAGGTTTCCGAGTGGTGAGGATATATTAGCTTATATAAGCATTACGTAAGCGGCTTAGTCATGATTACGTAAGCGTATTTTTGAGAGGCGTCAGGAAGAATTTCTGGAGAGTTAAAGCTGTGGCAGAGTGTTAAATGGTGTCTGAATGAACGTCTGAAGCACTTTATTATGGCACATGTTACTAGTACCGACTACAATGAGTGATCATCTGAGACTGTTATAAACAGAGAAGGATGGTCTACTGAGAGCTGTACAAGTGATGAAAGTGAGGAAGAAGAGTTGATTGGACTTGTTGATACGTCTCTCAAGTGGTGTATCTACTTCATTCTTGTTGAAAAAGTCTGGATTCTGTGGAAGTGGGAATATTGGTGATTATGTAAGCGTTTATGGAAAATGTTCTAATAAATTAGAAAAAAGGCATGGGAAATTTATGGCTACTCTAAATACTTCAAATGAGGTCTTACAAAGCCCCCTAACAACTTTGATATGTTATATTTGTTATGTGAGGGCTAGAATATTGACTGTTCTGATTCGAGGTACAGTTAATTAGTAAGCCACTACAGGGTGATTAGTAAGCCAAACTGGCTAGGAAAACAGTCGAAAATACTCTCCTGAACGTCATTGTCATCATCCTTCTGCTTCTATGACGTCATAGGGGTTATACTCCGTTTTAGGAGTAGTTCCGTTAACCTAGGCACGAGAAAAGGAAACATTTGTTTCGCTTTGTGTTTTTTTCCAGCCACGTTGGTTTTGCACCAGCCACGACTCAGCCTCGCCAGCTCATCGGAGGTTTTTTCCGCATTCGTCTTCTTTGTTTATACGATGAGAAACGTTTGTATTGTTATGCAGGGGGAGAGAAGAGGCTGGGGTGGACAAAAAATTGTTTAGTAGAGGAAATCGAAAAAGGAGTTGATGGGAGTGTTTCTGGCGGTCAAAAGTTTCCCATGAATAACTCCACTTGTCTTCTAGTACTACCAGTATTCGATTAGTAATCATCTCCTTCCTGCCCCTATTCCGAAAGCGGAAATATATGTTCAAAAGATTTCCAAACCACCCTTTCGCCGAGGCAGATAGAGTGCGTATTTGGACGAGCCAGCCTCGTGAACAGTGCAGATTTGAACACTGAAGCTTTTGAGCAGAGGTTTTTGGTTGATATTATTTACAGTGTATGGGAGGAGGTTAGGTGGGTCATAGTTTGGTATTTAGAGGAGGTGGAGACATGGGAGCTGTACCATCTGAACGCTCTTCGTTCAAGAAATCGATTGCTACTACTCTCATGACTACAGCTCCTCTGTGTCAAAAGTTAGACCGTATCTCTACTTCTCCACGTTGTACATCTACTTACAGCTCAAACAAAGAGTTCCAGACAAGATATACAACCAGCCCTGCGTCTACAGTCTCTTTCGACGCACCAGCGATGGTTCCAGATTCAGTTGTGAAGTTTGACCTTATAACAGGGCTGGTTGTGGCTGTGTTCTTGGTATACATGGGAGGTTGGTGAAAAATATTGTGGAGCGGTGAAAAAAGCGGAAAAAACGAATTGAACGGCTCAGGGGGGTTATTGTGGATGTATTCGGCGTGTTTGTGACTTTTGAATTGTGATATTATGTAAGAAACGTGTTCTGTGAGGTACAATATTACGTCATCTCTATCTCTTTTGTCTGCCCTCAAAAGTTGCTAATAATAGATTTACAACTTCAGACACAAACAGATCTGTTCTTCTGACTAACGCATCACCTCCCCCAGCTTTTCCCAGCTTTTCCAGCTTTCTTCAACTTCCTGGACCTTGTTCCGTTTTCGTAACACTTCCATTCGTCTTAGGAAAGATCTACAGATCGACAGGAGCAATGCATTGAGATGTGACGTGGTGGGGCTGGGGAAGAGGAGGAGGCGGACAGAATACCGAAGAGTTTAGTTGCGTAGATCATCTAGTTTTGGAGAAAATAGTTCTTATTGTCATCTAATTCGGATTAGTAAGGGAGGGGGTCGATTAAATTGGAAAAAAAAAAAACACAACAAAAAAAACCCACTAAAAAACCACTAAAAACACACCAAATCTACCACCATCACCCCATCAATAACACAGCCTCGTTATTGCCGTTTCTATCCCCACAGCTCTTAGTAACATGGGCTGAACTTCTGTATACCCAATGAGTAAACCAACTAACTTTATCTCTACACTAAGTGAGACTAGTGAGGCTAATAGACTAACGTAAGTAAGAGACGGGAAAAGAAAATACAGACCCTTACAGCCTTACAGGGAGGATTATTATAACGAAATATCACCATTATAATGTCATGGAACGTCATGGAACATCATAGAATGTCATAGAATGAAATATCTGTAACCACAGCAACCAAATTCACTCCTATTTCTTACTCCCAAAACCCTCACCACTTCAGCCCTGTACTCAGCCCCATGTCGATCTGTGCATGAAGTGCAGTTCAGTCAACCGGTTTTGTGTCTCTTCCCTGCGTGATCAACGGTAGCATTTCTGTTTTCGTATACGTGGGTTTGTGTTCAATAGAGCAATTGTACTGTAATTAGCAATTGTACTAAGGTCAGATCTAGGTTGTTTAAAGCTGTGCTAAATTTAGCGTAAACCTACATTTACACAATAGTAAGGGTGGGGGTCGATTAGCGGCCGTTTGAAAATAATGAGATATTCTCGCTAAAAGTAATACAACGTGGTGATGCAGAATACAACAGCAACGTCGGAATGGAATGTCTGAGACAGAAGACCCGATCTGAAGTAGGGTGGTTGTGGTGCATATCAGAATGCAGCACATAATCACTATTACTAAGCCAATTTGAACGGTGGAGAGATGAAACGTATACCATTCAATTTTCCTGACTCAGGGGATTACAACTATACTACTCACTATTCCATACCTCATCTCACCACCTCTAAAATGACACTTCTTTTGCCCTTCCCCCTCGGCTGACCATGCAGCCGAAATGAGACATTTACCACCCCTGTTCACCGCCAGATCTCGCAGCAATGCCTCATCTGGCACACAATGCGGTTGTTTTTGCGCCAAATCCAATTTCTCATTTTTTTCGAATTTTCAACGTTTCTCGATCCGGGGTTATTAGACTTCGGGCTGGTAGGTCAGACATTTGGGGACAACAACAGAAGCTACAAAAAGGATTATGTAAGACAAAATCGAGATTTAAAGACGGAAATCAATTAAACCGGGCATACTGAATACTCTGGTACAGTCCGTTTCCCTCCACCACTTCTCCTGGTCCCAGAAAACGGCTCCCGAATTACCCTGTCTCAAACCTTAATCCAACAATACCATTAAGCGACAGATTAGATTTGAGACAATAGGTGGGCTGGTCAAACGACATACAAATTGAGAATTAGCCAGGAACGGATGGTGTGTGGTGTGCTGAGTCACGTGACAAGTGGAGACATGGAATTGAGAAGTTCGGCGTTTTTTCGGAGGGTGTGCTTACGTAAGCCGATTTTTCATGGTGGAAATTACTAGAGGAGCTTACTTGGTGCTAGTTGAGTCGCTTAACAAAATATATCTCTGTGGGTATTCGACCATAAGCTTTGAGAGACTTACAGTGACTTTGTATGACTGTCAGTAAGCCCCAGTTCCATTTTCAGCTCGTTTTCATTATTTTGAGGCCATTTCATGAAGGGCCAAAACACCACCCCCAGCCGTGCGGCTCGGAAATTACGTAATCTTGGGTATACCTTAATTTGACGGAAGTCGGGGAGAGTGAATATCTCAGGACTGTGTAGTCTGGTGAGCGTGTGGATAGTGTCATTCGACTTGTAGAGTTTTGGCGGTCATTTTGATACCAATATGGACGTAATTCTGAAACTTTTTATTTTGCTGATTTTTGATATCATCTCATTCTGTTACTTGGGAATTAGTTAGAATTAAAAGTTACCTAGGGGCTCAAAACTGGGGTTCCAGATATGGTAGAGACATGAAAGAAGAATCCTGATGTAGCTCAAGCCCTATTCTACATTTCTAGTCTTTCAAAATCTAGATTGCTACAGCAAAACGTCTTTCTATACGTGCCCCATTTCTTCCGACATCGCTCTATACTTACATCTTAACAAACCCTAACATCAATAAGGTGTCTCATTTTGGGCATTTTTCTCCCTCGCAAAAGGTGCTCATCGAGAAGGAGATTTGGACAACTTGGGATTCTTAGAAAGCGAGCAAATAGACATCGCATACTCAGCCTTTTCGTAGCTTCTATAGCTGTCCGAACAAGGTCGGAAGTATTACACTGACTTTATTGGACTTCTTTTCAACGTCGATGTCACCATAACTATTTCTTCAAGTATCGAGTGTAACAGAAGGTAATGAAGGTAGACATGACAAGTATGTGACTGATCCTGAACGACCTATGAGCTTGTCTCAAGTAGATTCATCTCCATTATCGTTGCATCTATGAACTAGACAGTAGTAACGTAACTCACCTTGTAGCTTTACACAACAGACAATCATTTGGACCAAGACTTACAGAATGTTCAGTATAAAGAGACTCGCAATCATGAGACCTTACCAGGACCTGAATCTATTCCATACAAGTTTGTCTACTTGTATAATAGCTAGAGTATGAGTGAAGTTCTTGTACACCTATGAGTAACATTAAATACAGATTCTCTTTATTTTTCAAAAAAAAAAAAAAAAAAAAAAAAAAAAAAAAAAAAAAAAAAAAAAAA
>BCLX01000004.1:1761440-1786433 GCA_001602355.1 Yarrowia sp. JCM 30695
AAAAAAAAAAAAAAAAAAAAAAAAAAAAAAAAAAAAAAAAAAAAAAAACTACACCACTACAACCACCCACCACAACTACACTTCCACTCAATTACCATAATACAATAATTCATTAAACAAAAATCCTTCCCTTTTCACATAGTCCTCCCTCCTACAACCTCCTCCTCTTCTCTGCCTGTTTCTTCTCCTTCTCCAACTTCCGCTTCTTCTTGTTCTTCTTCATCTTCTGCTCTGAATAGGCAGCAGGGTCGGACATGGCCAGCATTGCCAGCTCCTGTTTTCGCTCGTGGCGTTTCTGAGACACCATCTGCGACACGTGGGCGTGTTTGTTGAGGTACTCGGAGGTGCCGATTTTACTCTTCAACATTTCCAACGTCTCCGAGGCGAGTTCTCGAAGAACAGAGTCGATGGCCGCCTCATGCTGGTCCATGGTCGTGAACAGAGCGTAGATCACGTGCTCAGAAATATCGAGGACACGTGACTCGCTCAAAATGGAAACCAGCACAGCCAGGAATCGAACACACGCTCGCTTGGCCTGCAGCTTGTCTTTACCCTTGACAGTTGTTCGAATGATTCCAGAAACTCGTCCAAGCAGCCAGTCGGTGGCCAAAGACGATCCAGTCTCTGTGGCGTCGTCGTCGTCCTTCTCAGAGTCGGATTTCTGGTACAAGTAGGCCGACTTTTCCCACTCCTGGACAACAAAGGTGAGGTTTTTGACCGCCTGAGTAGCCAGCTTTTCCGAGGCGCCAGGAGTGGACAGCTGGCGGACGAGGCGGTATGCAACGGTCTGCAACTGTCTGTTGGAGAAGGTGACCCCAGAATCTGAGTCACGTGACTTGAAGGAATCGAAAAGAAGCCCAACAGCTCTAGAAGCGCTCAACCTCACCCACGAATGAGGATACAAAAGGCACTCAACAATACCGTCCCAGAGAGCTGAGTACTTCTGCTGCAAGAGGTCCACCTTGGAAAACGAGCACAATCTGCCCCAAAGTTGTAGAGCAAAATAAACCAGATCCCACGGCAGAGACGCCTGTCCAGCAACAATGGCGATGATCTGTTTCTCCGCCTTTTTGAGAATCTTGTCGTTGTCGGAATTCTCACTCTCCACGTAAAAGCCAACTACCTGGAGTGCAACCTTAAGTAAATCACTTGACAGGTCCGAGTCGATCCAAGTAAAAATCAGGTCCTCAACAAACTTTTGTTCAACGCCAGAGGACGATTTCTGGAGCAAAATCTTGATGATCGAAGACGCCATTTCTCGACACGTGGACGAGTCGTCGTTGTAGAGAACCAAGGTGAGAGCCACAAAGAAGGAGGTGATGGTTTGCTTCAAGAGGGAATCGCTCACCTCCGTCAACAACCGATGAATCATTTCCAGAACAGACTGACGACCTGAATCGAAGGGGTAGTCGAGGTTCTGGATCAGAAACTGGAACTCGGCGTTGAGTCTGTCACGTGACTGGGGATAAGTCGTCAGAAACGTGAAATACAGCTCTCGGCAATGATCACGAGTGCTCTGTTCCTGATGAGTGATCATGATGTTGGCAATCTGTTTCATGACGTCGTAGACCTCGGAGATGACGATTTGGCGGCCGAGAATCGCGTTAACCAGGTTGAACGTAATGTTTTGACCCTGAGACTCGACCAAATCGGGCAAAATTCGGGTGAGGATATTTCCCAGAGCTGATTCCTTGACTTCAAACGACTCCACGTGCTCAAACAGGTTGGTCAGCAGCCGGAAAGCGTTCTGGACAAGCTGCGTCTTGGTTTCCGACGAGTTGGCAATGATCTTGAGCGTTTCAGTGCCCCATTTGGAGGTCCACGAGTCCATGTCAGGAAACGACAAATCGCAGATGATCGACAGGACCTTGAGAGACGAAATTTGAACATTCTCATGAGTATCTGACAGACTGACAGTCAACGGCTCCAGAAAACCGTACAAGTTGTTGGCCGTTCTCAGTTCCGGATTATTACCGAGAACCGACCTCAACGTCTCAAAAGTGAAGGCCACCAGCAAATTCAAGTTGGCAATGTGCATGCCGTCCCTGAGCTTCGTCACGTGACTCTTGGCGTCCAGATTCACAATGTAGTCGCTCTCGTTGTCGTCCAGGGCCACGATTTTCTGACTTTTCGCCTCCTCTTCCTCGTTGTACTTGGACTCGATTGTTTGAGTCAGTTTCCAGATTTCAAAGCACATGACCAGGACGGATTGGGACTCAGAGGCTGCGTTTCTCTTCAAGCCACGTGACAGATGAGTCAGCACGGTTTCCACTTTTTCAGAAACCCCCAGAGTGAGCCGTTTGTGCAGCAAAATCGTCTTGATCGGGTCAATCAACTTCGAGAACGACTCCAGGGACACGTTGGAGGCCAGATTCGAGGCTGTATCGTACGACCTCTGCGTCTTCACCTCCTTCATCGCACTCTTGTAGTCCTCCTCTTCCTTGTCGGTACCAGTCACTCCAAAAACGTCCTCCATGATGATTTCCGAGCACAGAGCAGCGACAGGATCGAGATCCGAGTGTTCCAGAGTCATGGTCGAGAGAATGTACCACGCAGTGTATCCGAGAATATGGAGGTGAGCTCCACGTCTGAGGGCGGATTTCAATTCTCGAAGCAGGAACAATAGGTATTTGGCACCCAAAATCTCCGCAATCTGACCGAGCAACCGTCTCATTTCATCCCTCAACTCCTGCTGCTTGGCCCTCATAACCTGACAGAGCGTGGTTAGGGTTCCTGGAAGAACGGTCATAACCTGTGCCGGAGGCAGAGCGACAATGAACCGAACAACGGGAATACCGAGGGGAATTCGGTCAGTCAGCTGTTCAGTCGAGTGAGCACGAAGAGTCTTCCGAATAGGAGGGAGCAGAGACTCCAGAAGGAAGGTGCTTCGTTCGTCAGGGGTAGAAGTAGTTCCCAGAAGGGAGGCAGACATGGACACAAAAGGAGCAGGTCTAGGAACGGAGTAGACTGCGTCAGAGTACTGTTCAGGGTCGAGAACAGAGTCCTTGTCTTCTTCCTTAACGTCAAGGTCCATTTCCTCCTCTTTAACATCGTCCACCTCCTCCTGCTTGAAAGCAACTCCCAAAGCAGCCAACAACCTCGAAGCCTGCTTCAATCCCTGAGTACCCTTCCTCAGGTACCCCACAAACCGCTTACTGATCTTCACGTACTCGTCCCACGTGACAAACCGCGTCATTGAGCCAATACACTGGTACGTCACGTGAGCCAGGTTCTGCGTTTCCTGATTGTTCCTCTTTCCGTAATGTTCAATCAGAGGAAGCAAAAGGTTGGCAATGTTGTCTGAAGAGATGGCTCCCTTTCGCACGAAAAACTCCAAGTACTGCACAGCCTTCTGACGTCGAAGAATTTGCACGTGCATGACGTTATAAAAGAAGTTGGCGTCGGGTGAGCCGTTAGGACAAAGAAGAACGACCAAATCGTTGAGTTTCCCGTACAAACCCCTCTCTGACAACTTGACCAAATTCTCCAACACCTGAACAAACTCGATTCGAACGTTGAACTGGGGTTCTCGCATGCCAACAATCAGTTCAGGCATGATAGTATCCTCAATCAACTCAATCTTGTCACTCGAACTCGTGATCGACTCAAAAAAACGCATCAACACAAGCGTGGAATTCTGCCGGATCGGAAGATCGTCAATTCGAATGAAATGGAGCATGTTGTTCACAAGGGGAGTCCATTCGAGAGCTGACAAGGACGAAAACTCCCGCTGCGTGATATCGTTGTAAGCAGCCATCCGAGTATCCCAATCGGGTTCATTCAGACGTTTTCCAAACGAGTTGAGCTGACTGACAAGCTGGGAAACCCGATCCATCCCTCCCAGCTTCTTGCACACCGCAGAAAAGGTGCAAACAAGAGCATCACGTGCACTCTGGAGCTTGATGGTCTGGAACAACGTCGAAAGGTTGAGGTACATCTCGGTCACGTGCTGCTTAGTCAGCTCGGTCACGGGGACCAATTCCGTCAGGGCGTTCAACAGACTCACCTGAATCGACCAAGAAACCTTGTTGTTCACGACCAAGTCGGTTACCACAGCAACAAGATCGCTCTTCACCTTCTGGTCACGTGCGTATCCCTTTTGGCACGTGATCACCAGCAGCTTGGCAATAGTCGTCACCACGTCGAAATTCCGCTTGTGTTCGTCCAGAAGAGCCGGGATTCGAGGCAGCAAAAGCGGAACCGTGCTGTCAATCACGTGATCAAACTCTCCCGCGTTCACGTGATCTTCAATGGCGAAAATCGAGCTCCAGAGGAGGATGCAGTCCTTGATGGTCGAATCTGGCAAGTCAGGCACGTTCAATAAGGCAACCACCTGCTTCAACAAAGCCACCTCTTCAAACACAAACAGCGGAAACGCCTGGGCACGTGATCCCCACAGGAAGGTGATTTGCAGCAGGGCACTCGTTCGCTTTGTGTTTCCAACCACAAAAGAGGGCAGTTTCGACTCCACGCAAGGGTAGTAAATGGGCTTGAGGTAAGGCTCCCAGGTGAAATCCTTAATCTTCAGGAACAGCTGCGTCAGCACCTTGAAACCGTACCTTGACATTCTTCTGGCTGACGTGTTATCCGGAATCAAACACGAGTAGTGCATACAGTACAAAACACTGTTGAGCAGAATGTCCATGGAGGAGTGCAGTTTGGCTCCAATCTGTTTGCCCAAGTCCATGGCAAGTTCCAAAAAGAAAATCTGAGAAGCCGCAGTTCGAGTCTCGCAGTTGCCAGAGAGGGTTTCGAGGTCACGTGGGTTGGGGGAAATCACGTGACCGGAGAGAATGTCAAAGTTGTCAGGCAACTCGAGTTGGTCAATAGCCAAGGAAACAAACATGCGAGTGTACTTTTCAGGCAGTGCCAGAAGAGTAGACAGCACAGAAAACCGTTTTCCGTATCTGGGCCCTGACTTTGACACAACACGTGACCTGCCGTACAAAATCCTCAACGCCAACGGAAAAATCACGTGCTCATCCTCCTCGTGCAGAACTCTATCCTTTCCGGGTTTCAGAAAACTCAGCATCTCGTCCTTGAACTGCGAATCCTCCAGCAAGTTGAACAGATTGTCCTTGTACTTGCGAACCGTCTTGTTCTTCCAGCTCATGATACACTGCAGGGCTGCTTTCTGCACAGAGTTCATTTTGTTGGTGAGAAGAAGGAGGTAGCGGGTGTAAATCTCGTCAGCTCGAGGACAGTTTTTGGTGTTGTGGAAGAGAGAAAAGATGTCCAACAACACGAGTTTGTCCTTCAAGGTCCAGGAGTCAGCCAAACCGCGAGAATCGTCGTTTTCCTGCTTCTGGTCACGTGCAACACCCTCAGTCCACAGCAAATACGGAACCAGCTCCATCACGTGCTTCTCAGCCACCCGAGGTACGGCCTTCAACACCTTGAGGACATTGTTCCGCAAATAGAACGGCTCCTCAGCGGGAAAAGCAGAGTTGGAGAAATCCTCAAACAGGGAGAGGTCGCTGTCACGTGACACATACTCGTTGTACGTCTCCAGAAGACCGTGGATGTTGTAGTCGGGGGATTTGTCGGAAACGAAAGGAGAAGCTTCTAAACCTCTTGAACCAGGCACCCAATCGTCCTCCACCTTTTTGGGGTCACGTGACTTGAGCACTCCATAGGCCAAATCCCACACCAAATCGGGAAACCGCTCAGCCACGTTTTTAAGCGCCTTGATAGCCGCCTCATGAGCAGGAGTAAAGTGAACAGTCAGCAGTCCAAACAGGAAATGAGGCACGGCTGAGTCAGCAATGGCGTCTGTGCCAGCCAACGAGAACTGCTCTCCAAGCTTCTCGATTCTCTGGACCAAAGACCGAAGAGTCGTGTAGTCAAAGGGAATGGAGGAAATGACCTTGCACTCGTTGACCATGGGGTTTTGGTCACGTGACAGGCGGGAAATGAGGGACAAAGTGGCGTCTCTCACGTGAGTGTTTGCTGAAGTCAAATTATGAGTAAGCAAAACCAGCTTATCGTTGTCCAGTTTGGTGGAAGAATCGCAGATGGCAAGTAGGCCGCTTACGTAATCCTCGATTTGGACAAAGTCCTGGAGGCGGTCTAGAGCCAAAGACATGGTGTCGGAGTCGGCGTTAGAGCCCAAAAGACTGAGAGTAACGCCGTAAAGAGCACCGGTGTAAACGTCCGAGTTTTCCAGCTTACTCAGCAACTTCTCTCCAAACTCCTTCATCTCCTTCTTCAGCTCCGTGTTGGCCAGTTTGATGAACATTTTGATTCGCCAGTAGAGGTTGAAGACGTTTTCCGTGGTCATCTTTTGGTCAGCAAGTTGGGAAATGTCCTCCTTCAACGACTTGCAAACTTCCACACATTTCACCTTTTCCAGAGAGTCAACAAAGAGGGCAACTTGAGACAAATCGTCAGCGAACATGGCGATCAACTGAGGAATGTACTTGACACAAATATCCGAAAAACGCTGAGATTGGACTCTAGACAGGACCTGGAAGACAAGGAAGTACTGGTCACGTGACTTGGACGAAAGAGTGGTAAACAGCAAAGAGTGGTTTGCCAGAACATTACTCTGGGCTCCATTTTGAACCAGAGCAACGACAAGAAGGGCAAACTCTCGCAGAAACGAATCGTCAACATTCGAACAAAAAGATTTCGCCTCCTGAAACACTCGTGACCAGTCGGGAACACGTGATCCCTTTCTGATAGCCGTCAAAACAGTCAAATAAACGACAGTATCGTACTTGGCTGTTCCCTTGGAGTAGGAAAAAAAGGTGTCAAAAACAGCCTGACCCATAAGAGGTTCCTCCACGTGCTCCATGACCAGGGTAAGGGTTTCGGCCACCACGTGGGTCTGCGTCACGTGATCTCCATTCGCAAACAGCACCTCCAAAATCAAATCCGTCTTGGAATGCAGAGCGCCCTTGGTGTGTTTGATGGACGAGGCAAACATGGTGGCGACCGAGGTGTGGTAGTCACGTGACGAGTTTTCAAGCGTGGACATCACGTGCGGCACAATCACGTCCAGCCCGTCACGTGAGCATTTTCTGAGCAGGAAAGCGAGTGTTTCAGATGCAAACCGGCGGACAAACGGGCGGATTTTCTTCACCTGGACTTCATCTTCGTCGTCAGAATCACCGCCAAGGTCCTCCTCCTCCTGGTCACGTGACTCACCCTTTTGGTCACGTGACTTTTCCTCAACTTCTTCATCTTCCTCCATAACAACATCCCCGTCTCCTCTTCCTAACAGCACACTCACGCTGTCGTACAAAGGCACGAGATTGCCCGTCAACAGCCGCGCAAGGTACTTGAAAATGTACACCATGGCGTTGAACGTGTGCTCCACGACTTCGAGATTGAAGTGGTACGTCAGGTTGATGAGCAGCGTGAGAGTTCGAGGGAAAAAGGGCTCGAATTCTTCGCCGAGATCTCGGACAAAGTTGGTAAGCAAACTGTGTTAGAACGAGGGCCGTAGGTCCGAGTGGACAACATCCAACTTTTCGTACTTTTTTTGGGACACAAAAGTGGTGCTTAGTAAGCGCTGACTAAGCCAACATTGACGGCAGCAGATAAACGGATGAGAGTAGCAGCATTCGATTCGCCACACCTTGAACAACACACTGGTAGTGTCAAAATCGAAATTGCCATCACTTTCCATTTCTGCTGACTAATCACGATGACTAAGCACACCGTCAAAAGTGATCCCACAGAAACGAGACAAAGTGCATTAGACTCGCAGCACTCCCAATAGAGCGTTTCCGTCGTCAAAAATGCATTTACCCTGTTTCTGATTGCTGACTAAGCATCCCAAAACTTCAAAATCCACAAATTCCCCCTTCTATACTCACTCTAAAAGCGCCTCGACACTATGTTCGTTTCCATCTTCCAGGCACTCTTCCAGGCCGTTGAAGATGTCCTCCTTGTGGAACAGCACCATGGGCAAAGAGACGGCGTACTTTCCACATTTTTCCATGAACCGCGTGAAGCTGGTGGACAGATTGAGCTCGACATGCGTCGTGTAGCATGCAATGAAGTGCGACGTGTCTGTGTCACGTGACAGCTTTTTCTTCTGCCGTTTGAGCGGGTCGATTTTGATCGCATCGAGCCGTTCTCGGAACGATTTGAACTAAATTAGTAGGGAACGAAGACGAATCGTGAGGATTCGAAGAATCCGAATGATGAGTCGAGTGGACAACATCTGATCGTTATGTAGATTCTGGAAAACAGTCGTCAAGTTGGGGTGGCAAAAGTTGGATAAAAAATGATTCAGAGGAGCTGTAGAGATCAGAGTAGTACCGTTGTGATCCTCATAGTCTGGGCTATCGATTGGTAGTAGTCTTGACCATATACCTCTTCTGTGTCCTCTGATCAACAGGGTAGATCTGGAAGTAACAGAACCACAATCAAAGTGGCAAAACACAAGTTCAAAGTGAGAGAGGTAGACCATATTGTAGCCACAGACGCGCTCCATCCAACTATACCACTCCCATACCTCCCCCATCTGTCAAACGAAAATTGGAACAATTCTCAAATTTGACAGAAACGAAACCAGTTCAAAGTAGGTCAAATCTCATCGATCAGACAATCTAAAGGTACTGCTGTGTTCCCCTCACTCCGCTGCATCGATCTGTACCACTCTCATTGTCATTGGACCTCTGTATCACCTTCAAACCTCATTTCTCTCTCCTCACAACTGATCCACTGTAACACTCCATTTCTCGACCAGTTTTCATCCAAAAACGATTCTGGAAACACCCATCGTCTCCAGATCACGTGCATACTCACCCGATGATTCCTACCCGATTCGGTTCCAGTTTTGATGACCATGTTGGGCGGGTTCTGAAATCGCGGTGTTGAACGTTTTCCATCTCTCGAAAAAATATCTTTTAGACTTGCAGCATGCAGGTGGTGGGTTAGGGGAGAGAGGGGGGGGGAAACAATTAGTGTGTTTGAGACAATGTGGTCACGTGAGGAGATGGTGGGTATGGTCAGGGAAGATTTTTGAACATGTGTGTATTTTTCTGTTCGGTTTTGAGACATTTCCGTCGAGTTTGGATTTTGTTGAGAGTTAGTTGGGTTGTGCTAAGTAATGAAACTGAAGTTGAGTTACTTAGATAGGAGAGATTGTGTGGCTCTGAGAACTTTACAGCCGTTTTTCAAACAGTTAATAGAGTGATTCACGTTTTTACTTCTCACATTTATCATTTCTATCTCGTTTTATTCTAACCCTTCTTCCTCCCCTCTTAACACTCTGTTTGCAGTCCCTATACATATTCTCCCATATTAATTACCTTAATCTCAGCACGCCCTAAACAGTCCCTATAAAAACCATCCCATCTCTCAACCCTAATAATTGCACTCCCCAAACAGTCCCTATAAATATTCTCCCACTTTCTAACCTTAATTACCACCCTCCCCAATAGTCTCACCCCTGACGATCATCAGGCCATATATGACCGAAAATAACCCCTAGAAGCCATTATTGATCACTAATCGGTGTGGGGAAGCAGACTGTGAAAAAATCGCCGCCTTAGCTCTCCTGGAATGTGATTTTTGAAGAAAAATCGTAAAATTGCTCACCCTCAGAATCCAGATTCGGCCAATAATTGCCCCAATAATTACCCCAGGCGTCTGTCACCCTCTGAAACCTATAGCTCCCCGCTATTTTTTAGTCCTTTATTAGCGGTATTCGAGACTGAGATTAAGGTATTAAAAAGAAATATGACAGAAAACGAAGGAAAATGGCAGCAATTTGAAAAAGACATTAATCAAAGAGTAAACTACCTTTGATGTTCCCTGTCTCCCTATCAAGCATCTAGTAGCATTTATTACAGAGTTCCGAGCTCGGATTATTTTAAAACAATTCTTTTCATTTAATTCAGGATGAAAGTCGTGGTAAATCAGAGAAAATCACAGTAAACATTTTTGAAGCTCATTTCCACCTAGAAATATTCTATTAATCTGCCCTATCACCCTCTGTTGATTTCCACCACGTATTTGAGAACTATTGGGCATTTTTCTTTTTCCAATTACCCTTTAATATACCTGAAAAAGTGAGAACAAACGGAGGAAATTGATTTTCATGTTCTTGGGTGATCTAACAGATGCAGCGGCTTGCTTCCACACACATACCTGTCTTTCTCCTCGTATTTCAGCGTCCCTGAATTATTCCATATTTATCATTATTTATTTCTTATTTATTTCTAATAAAACCCCAGAAATTCTCAAAAATTTAAAACGTCCCATTTAATCACAGTTCTCATTTATTACGCTACTCATCCCTTCCTTGTACAGTAAATCGCCTTCCTTTATTCCCCCCCTCCCCTCTCGTATCGGATGCAGGGATATGTCTATTTCTTTTATCAAATTATCTTTCTGTTTTGGGCGTCCTTGTCTAACTCGCACTAGTTTTCCAGGGTAACACAAGATTAAAATGCGGGAGACGCGGGCTTTTTCGCCTTGTAAAAAATGCTGCCTGAGCTGATTGAGCGGATTTGCGGGTACTTGGACCTCAGGGACGTCATCGCCCTCCGTCAAACAAACAGACACTACCGATCTGTGATTTCCGAGGGTCTTGTTCGCGACAAACTTTTGGCCAAGTGTCCAAATTACCGCAAGGAATACAGCCAGTACAGCTCCTGGAGAACCTGTGGAGCTCACTACGTGCGCGATAAACACACGGACGTGTTTGTGGACAGACTGGACTGCCGTCTCTACACAGACACCCCTCTACCTCGAGACTTTGAGTGTCTCTGTACCGACGTGGAACGCACGTTTGCATGGGACTACAACAACAAGGGCGTTTGTTTCGACGAGAAACAGCTCGATTTGAGCGAAAGCGGGTGTGATTATGCAGTGCCCTGCAACTACGGCGTCTCGTTCAGTGACGCGGGAACTACAATCAAGTACCATGGGTTTGGAGTGACTATTGAGGGACGCATGGTTCAGGCAAGACACACTTCTAGGGCTATCGCTGCGATATCAGTCCACCAAAACCTCCTCATCTTGACCGTCAAGTACCCCAATCGAGCTGCGGAAGTCATCAAAATGAACTGCAAGCCGCCGCTGAGAATGCAAGTCATTGGAGATTGCGTCTATGTGTTTGGAAGGCATGATCATACGAGTGTACTGTATCTCGTGACTCCCACGGCATGCTCAGAAATGCTACATGCTCAAAGACGCCAACCTCCAGCAGGAATGGTGCTCTACGATGGACATGTTTACAATGTGGACATGGACGGACGGTACAGGTGTTCAGTCACCCACGTGACGCATAGGATCACGTCTGACAGAAACAGACCCCCAGACAAGTTCCACAGGGTTTATCAGGACGAAAAGCACGTGCAGTACTGCCTCATTTACAAAAGCACGGGTCTGGTGACCGGATTGGTGGACCTCAAGAAAAAGGAGATGGCGATCCTGAGCCAGATATCGTGCGATATCTTTGCCGACTACAATGGAGCCAATGATCCGGAAGATCATCTACTCATGGTGGGACTGAGTCAGGGGACTGTCGGGTGCTGGAGGTACACTTTGCAGTACTTGGCTGAAAAGTACAAGAACCAGCACGGTCTGGAGCTGCCAATTGAGCTGAAAGCTGTGTTAAAGGAAAGACCTGTGAGTCTGGGGGAGGACGATGCCATGGGAAGGAAACCGCAGGTGAGGAGGGAGGAGGTGAGAAGTGTTGGGGAAATGTGGGGGAAGAGTTGGAGGGGGTCGAAGTACGACGTTTTTTAGCCGTTGAAGAGAGCGAAGCTCGATGAAGCGGCTAAAAGACGGAGTACGAGTTGAACCCGAGCTTTAGGACAGCGAAGCTCGACTGAAGCTGAAAAACAGCCACAGCTAAAGGAGATCAAAGCTCGACTTAAAGCTGACCCCAAGCTGAAGAAGATCACAGCTCGACTGAAGTCTTGTCAACTTCAGGCTGAAGGAGAGCCTAGGTTGGCTTATGTTTCCAGTCTCCAGCTGAAGAGCAAAGCTCGACTGAAGCCGGAACACATCGTCGCTCTCCTTCAGCTGGCCCCAACTTTGCTCTCCTACAGCTGCCTCCAACTTCCAGCTAAAAAGAGCGAAGCTGGCTGAAACTGTGTTAGTATGTGGCTGAAGAGGGGATCTCCACTGGAGCTGATGTGATCCCTAGCTTCTGAGTGAAGCTCGACTGGAGCTGCCCACAGTGTTCAGCTGAAGAGACTAGAGTAACAGCTCATCTTCAGTTGATGAAGGGAGCTCTTCTGAAGCAGTACCTCCACAGCTCTCCTGAACCTGATGTCAGCATGTGGCTAGAAGGAAGCCCGGTTGGAGCTGGTTCTAACTTCTGGCTTTGAAGCAATGGCCGACAGAAGCCGACTCCAACTTGGGGCTGAAGGTGAGCAGCTGGAGTAACGCTGATTACAGCCATTAGCTCTTTTCAGGGAACTCCAGTTTGAGGGTGGAGGAAGCTCAACTGGAGTTGATGTTAGTATGAGGTAGATGGGAGCTCAACTGAAGCTGAAAGGTGAATGGGAAAGGAATTCTGCACAAGGGATAATGATAATACTCACGTTAATGATTTTAAACAGGTCCAGGTGTCACTGAGGTTGATCCCAAGGGAGATAGAGGACCGTCAGGAGTGGACCGTCAGAAGGCCTGAGTGCTCTTGGAAGGATAGCTGTATGGAGATCAACTCAAGATGGGTTAGTGTCAGCCGTGAAGACGCATAGGAACGTCATGGTGGTACAGCAGCAAGATACTCACTTGTGAGGTGTCCTTAGCTGATGTGGTGTCAGTCAGCAGTGTCATCCATGGGTGTCAGGTGTCCCTTCTATCTTTTGAGGCTGATGGTGATGTAATGAAGGACTCGGTTTTCCAACAGCAAGTCTCCAGTGACTCATCAACGTCAACCATTAATACTGGATTGATGGGGAGCCTGATTGACTGTGTTAGTACTCTTCCTGGGTTGGTATCTTGCTGCGTTAGTAATGTTGACTCTCCCTTGGTTGACCCACAACATGGGCAATGTCGTGTACACGTGGCGGTAAAATGACTTGGTGAGATACTCATCTGGTGAAGAAGGGGTAATTCTGGCGTGAAGAAGTCTCCAGTTCATCTTCCTGTCAGCCTCTTCCTTTGTTATAGCCTGTAGCTAATTTCAAAAAGTAGTAAGAAGAAGATTACATTATTTTCATGAGGAATGATTTTAAGGTGGGTGGGTTTGTGACACAAACAGGAGAAATTTTGGGGCACATTTTAAGGTTATAAGTAATTGAAAGAAGTGGGTCTTCCTGTTGCAGTAGATTGAATATCTGACTAAGACACTCCCATTACCATATTTGAGGTGTCAGATAATTATAGTTCTAGGAGAGTAATTGAGACTGACGTCTTCGTGTAGTTGGAATGCCATATCATGACTTTACTCAGTTATTGGCTTGATTGACTCTCTGTTATACTTAACTGTCTGAATCTATATTCTGGCATATAGAACGCTAATGAGTTCTTGTTGCACTATGAAGTGTAATTATCAATCTGTCGATATTGCTAATCTGTCGACTTGAGGAGTACCCTTATAGCTGCAGTTAAGGAGCAGTTCTAGATCTCTTTGTGGCAGCTGATTCTCTTCTGGAACCATATGACGTTGAGTCATCTGACTTGGCTTCTCTGAAATGACTCATCTAATTAACCTAATACTCATCGTCATCACCACATGAGGTGTTGTGCATGAACCAACAGCTGCAGAAAGTTTGAAGTGCTCCAAGGATATCGTCATAGTCAGCGTAATATTTTGATCAGTGGAAATGGTAAGCTCTAAAAAGGAAGGCTTTTCTCCTAACAAACTACGGAACCATATTGACTTGGTCACTTGGTTTGTTCTCATGATTGTCAAATCGATAATATTACGTAATCTGTCTCAACGTGACATCTTTGAAAATCACCAGTTTGGGTCTTCTTTGTGATACTTTATCACTATCTTGTCAGAGTGCTAGTGGAGGTGGTACGGAGGTACTTGTAGTAGAAATGTGTCTCTTTAAGCAAGAGTCCCTAAGAGCATCCTCTCAACACCATACTTAGGCAGTCTTTCAACAATTGGATTTTTAAGTGATCTAAAAGTTCAATGTTTATAAGATCCCTGAGTCTACAAATCGTTCAATGGAAGTAGTATCGCTAGAGCTTAGCTAGTACAAGTTACAAATACGGATAAGACAATGACTAAAAAGATGCCTAGACCCAGTAATTGACAGACTTGTAGATCGGAGAAGATTGTGTAGACTCGTAGTGCTGAGTCGATTGTTAGGTGTCTGTACTGGATCGTGAGGCTGATCACGGTCAATCATCTAAACTACTGTGCTTCTAGTTGTCATAGAACAGTTCATCTAACACTTCATTTTTGACGTTCTCTCTTTCTCGTATTTTTCTCACCAGTTTCGTATTTCACTCTAAACACGTCGATATTAGTATCAAAATAACCGCCAGAATACGCTGACAACGACAGTAGTCTCAGAATCTACGTGACTTTGCTGTAGCACGAAATATCAGCACACATCTATTCCACTCAATTTAAGCTATGCGAATTTCCGAGCCGCACGGCTGTGGGTGGTGTTTTTGGCCCTCCACAAAGTCGGTAATAGTTGAGCTGGTGGGATGAAATTTTCTGCTGCCGCTGTAAATACGCTCACTAAGTCCCTGGCAAATTATAAACTCTTGATGTCTCGTATTGAGAGAGTAGTTCACTTTTCTTTTCTGTCGTTACTGAGTCAACTAAAGTTGAACTGTTTTGAAAAAAGTGCCCCATCTCGCCTAAACACCAGTAAAGTCAAAACCTCAGAAAGTAGTTAATATTGGTACCAAAAGGACGATAAAAATACCCCGAGTCGATTGCTACTACTCACTAGCTCATCCGACTTCTCAGTCCTGAGCTATTCAACATATCCCTTTTCAGTCAAATTAAGGTGATCCCAATATTACGTAATTTCCGAGCCGCACGACTGGGGGTAAAACGGGCAGTTGTCATGCTGCTGGGCTGAAATTTTGGGTGGCCGTTGGGAATACTCTCAATAGCTCTCTGGCAAAATCTCAACCTTTGCTGTCATGTATTGAGAGAGTAGTGAACTTTTGTTTTCTGTGGTTACTGTCAACTAAAGTTGAAGTAAGAATAATTACTGGTAATTAGCTAGTGGCAAGAATCTCCATACTACCGACACCTGTAAACAATACAATCACTTGTAGATACTCACAATAAGCTCTTCCTGATTGCCATAAACAATCATGCCTTATCTCATTTCTCCAACAAGTATTGCCAGGCCTGGTAATCTCTCACTCATCTTCACTTCACAAATCTATCTTATGATGCTCTTGTAGGACGTTCTAGAACACTCTGTATCACACACCTCCTTCTACACTCTCCAATGACCTCTCAAACTCCTTCTTCAAAGTGGAAACCCCAAATGACCAGTATTCTCCTGTCCACACTTTTTTCACTCACAACACCGCCTCAAAACACCTCTACGGAACTACACGGATTTTTAGAGCTCGAAATCGTTGCTAAAAACTCGCCAAAAGGGGAAAACCCTTGCCTGTATTACTCAAATGAATACCTCAGCCGCACCTTTTATTTCCAGCTTTCCCAGAAGAAAAAATGAGCCGCATAGTTCGGCTGATATGTTCCAGAGTTTAACTAAATTTGAGGGAGGAAAGAAGCGATAAAAGTAGGGTAAATAGGTCATCTGAAGAATGAAATACAGCTAGAACTATGAAATGAAGACTCCTCTTCATGGCTAATACCATTTCAAGTCTTCAAATTGACCCCTTCAATTCCTGTCAGTCCACTATATCATGTCATACTCCAAGTATGCTGCATCTCAGACGCAACCAAACGCTTATCAGAAAAGATCGACTTTGATGCCTTGAAGAAACAGGCTGGAGATTAAGATGACGTGCTGGTTGCTTCAGGCGGGGTAACAATAGAGAAATTAAAGTCAGTGCTTAAAGTGAGTGCTTAAGTGTAACTGTGTGGTGTTTGCGTTAGGTAAAAACGCTCTAAAATGACGAGTTTTGAAGATATGATGATGGAGAGTTTTGTTCTGGGGTCTGCTAGCTGAGCTCTACAGATCTATTCTACTCTCTCGTCTATTTGTTGTTTATTTTTCTGCTTTTTCCCCATTTCTTACCTTCATTGTTAAGGCTATATTAAATCTAAAAGAAGACCTCCTAAACTTCAAGATTTACATTCCAGATCTATTTCCAGGCTCTCATTCCATCAATTGCTCTATTTCCACGATAATCGCTTTTATTTCCAAAACCTAGGAACTCGGAACACCCAGTGCGGCTACTAATACCAAAAAAGTAATACTGACAAGGGTTTCTCCCCTTTGAGACGGTTTCAAGGCTCAATTTCATCCGTCTAGTTCCGTAGAGGTTCCCTCAAGGCGGATTTTTAGCTGGGTTCATGTGAAATTCAGAAATGTGAGAAAAACTAGTCAGAAACGGTGTCCACTTGGAGATAGAAATTGTAGGTGAATAGAGAGTTGATATAACTGAAGAATTTGAATCATCGGATACTAACAGATTTCCAGAACACGATAGAGCTGTTCATTTAACGATAACTTGTTTCTGTATTCTTCTATGATCCATATCTATGTTCTCACTGTCAGTAGTAAAGACCCTCAGAAAAACTTCCACTGAAGACCAAAAGGTTCAGTCCTTTGACAGGATGGAGTACACAGCGCAGATATACAACTGACCTAATTGGGAACTGTTTCGATTGCCAACACTCGTTTTATGCCAATATATCCAGCATAGACTCTCTAGACTTGTACACCCTCCAAACATGATACTACGAAAGCTCAGTGAAAATAGAAACTTGAAAGGTGCGTTTTCGAAGAAATTCCAATCTATCAATTGAAGTCCCCAAGTCTCTATCTCTTCTCTAAGACATTCTATCAAGTTCTATACCAAGTGATCTAACTTCAGAACAGCCTCTCTATAACAAGATCCAGACGTCCTAAAGACATGGGAACTTCACCATTGTACTCCTTAGCTCAAGAGCTTTCATTCGGTATATGTCACGTGTCTCTACCATCACTTCGCTTTTTCCACTGGTACCCCCACTGACCCCCACTTTCTTAGTTACACAAAACCGACTCTCCACCTTAAAACTCCCTTCCCTCTCTAACCCAACTCTTCTTCTTACACACCACTTTTTCTTCCCAAACCCCAAACCACACAAAGCAAAGCGGCGGACGCAATCATGTTATGTCTCCAACACGGCCCTGAGTGTGGTAGGGGAGGGGGGAAAGGGGGGTGTGATAGTGTGTGACGATATGCATCACGACTCAGTCTATGTCTTGCTGTCTGATGCTCTCCGTTTGTGTCACTAGTCTTAACACTGCCCTGTTCTGTTTGTGTTCGCACAGGTGGTGGTTATGGGGTAGTCCCTGACACTAGCAGCGCTGACAGACGGTGCTGTCGTTGCTCAGGTCTGCCTTTTAGACTACCATCTGGGTGACCACATGGTTGATGTCCTCACGAGCCCCAAAGTCTCCAGCTGACTGGTCAGTTTGAAGGGGCTAAGTAATCACCCAAGTAAATTATCCCCTTCAACTACTCCCAACAAATCCTGCCCCTCCCGTCTGCCCAGATCCAGTTCAAGAGCAACTCCTTTGTCCACCTGCAGCAACCTCGGCTCCATCTATAACCGCTTCCCCACATGAGCCGCACGTGTGGGGAAGGATGGAGAAGTTGTGAGGTTGATGGGTGAGCATGGTAGGGGTATGGGAGTGGTGTCGTTGTGTAGATCTGATCTTTGCGATTAAAATGCACTATCCCGAATCTCTCCATGACCTCTACATGTCGATTTATTTTATTTCCCATTTTATCTTATTTTCACTTTTAATTTCACTGCTCGTATAAGGCACCTTGGATACACCTCCTTACTCAGTGACGACTCAGTGACGACAACAAGAGGATGAACTCAGTGACTGAACTCAGTGATTTTACTCAGTGAAATAGGGGGTTGCCTAAATATTAGTGGTGAAGATATGGTAGAGTTGATCGAGTGGTACCATTTTAACCTCCTCATTTTTCTGATCATGGCAGTATATTTGTTTTATTTTTCTCTTATTTATTCAATTTTCGGCGAATTCTTTCAAAACATTGCTACCAGACAAAGTTTGCTGCCTGATGTTTGATGTTTGATAACGATAACATAAAAGTTGAAATTTATAGAATTCAGGAAAATCAAAATAAATAGGGAAAAATCAGAAACCACCAATTTCCACCTTAATTACAATACCCTCACTGTCCGCATGCCTGATGACGCACTTTTTCAACGGAATATTTACCTGCATTGGTTATGTGACTCTTTGATGGAAGTGTGTGATTAGTAATGGAGAGTGGAATATCATTCAAAGTGGGGTGTTTAATATATCATTTTAATCGTACGGAGCTCAGCAATACACCTGTGGTCTCAGATCTCTTCTGTGTAGTACAAAAACACCCATATTCCCCGTTCCCCCTCATTTACTCAGTGACTCAACAATAAAGTTCATGTGTGAGGATAAGCGAGTCGGCCCGTGTTTGTGTCACCGCTGTAGTTTGGATATATATACGTGGACTTTTCCTGTGAATATTTGTTTCTTCCCACCACATCACCCACTTAACAACACGTGTCTTTAAGGTGGTGTTTTAGAGTGATCCTTAAGGTAAGATTGTCTTCTTCCTACACTTCAGTGGTTACAACACAACAGAACACAACAACTTTGTCAAAAGTCGTTCGATTTGAAATCCGACACTTGCAATCAATTCAGAGACGTCGAATTACCATCCTGCCAAAAAACCAGCCCTCAACCTCATCTCTGGCGTCAGATTTTTCTCCCCCCCCCTCCCCACCACACTCCCAGATTAACTTTGACTAAACTCAAAGAACGGAAAAACATCTTCCTTTCCTCACCCTCACCACATGCTGCGACTCACTCGACTTTCGCGATCGGTTGTCCGACCGGTCTCCCAGACGGTTCGATTCTACTCGTCTGCGTCCTCTCCTGACACCCAGATGACTCAGCAGACTCTGTTTGCGTCGGACCCCGAGATTGGGGACATCATCAAGAAGGAAACCGACCGCCAGATCGGCTCCATCACCCTCATCCCGTCGGAAAACTTCACCTCGCAGGCCGTCATGAACGCTCTTGGTTCTGTCATGCAGAACAAGTACTCGGAGGGGTACCCTGGCGCCCGGTACTACGGCGGCAACGAGTTCATCGACCAGGCCGAGTCTCTGTGTCAGAAACGGGCCCTGGAGGCCTTCAACCTCGACCCCGAGGTCTGGGGCGTCAACGTCCAGCCCCTGTCTGGCGCCCCTGCAAACCTGTACGCCTACTCGGCGGTGATGGAGGCAGGCGACCGGCTCATGGGTCTGGACCTCCCCCACGGCGGCCACCTGTCCCACGGCTACCAGATTCCGTCCAAGAAGATCTCGTACATCTCCAAGTACTTCAACACGATGCCGTATCGTCTGGACGAGTCGACCGGTCTGATTGACTACGACACGCTGGCCAAGAACATTGTGCTGTTCCGGCCCAAGGTGCTGGTTGCTGGAGCTTCCGCATACTCCCGGCTGATTGACTACGCGCGGATGCGGGAGATTGCGGACTCTGTGGGCGCGCTGCTGATGAGCGACATGGCCCACATTTCCGGCATGGTGGCCGCCGGCGTGATCCCCTCGCCGTTCGAGTACTCGGACATTGTCACCACCACGACGCACAAGTCGCTGCGAGGCCCCCGGGGCGCCATGATCTTCTTCCGAAAGGACGGAGACCGAAACCTCGAGGAGAAGATCAACTTCTCTGTGTTCCCCGGCCACCAGGGAGGCCCCCACAACCACACCATCACCGCGCTGGCTGTGGCGCTGGGCCAGGCCAAGTCGCCGGAGTTCAAGGAGTACCAGCAAAAGGTGGTCGACAACGCGCAGGCTTTCTCCAAGGCGCTGTCGTCTGCCGGTTTCAAGCTGGTCTCCGATGGAACAGACACGCATCTGATTCTCATTGATCTCAAGCCGTTCAAGATTGACGGCGCTCGAACGGAGATGGTGCTCGACGGAATGAACATTGCCGCCAACAAGAACACCGTTCCTGGAGACAAGTCGGCTCTTGTTCCCGGCGGAATCCGAATCGGAACCCCGGCCATGACCACCCGAGGCTTTGACGAACAGGAGTTTGAGCAGGTGGCCAAGTACATTGTCAAGGCCGTGGAGATTGCCAAGCGGCTGAAACAGAAGGCGGTTGGAGAGGGAGTCAAGAAGATTTCGCAGTTCCGACCGTACGTGGATGCCGACCAGGAGGTGAAGGAGCTGCGGGAGGAGGTTGAGCAGTGGGCGAAGAAGTACCCGTTTCCGGTGGATCCCAAGTCGTACCATTAGGAGGTGATTGTTGCGTAGCAACTGTCACCGACCCAGACTTGGAATGGTAACAGTAGGACTGTTTCTTACCCAGACTTGGAATGGTAACAGTAGGACTGTTTCCTACAGTACTCGAATTTTGTCACGGAATTGACTGCCAAAATAAAAAATGAATTACTAAGATTATTTGTGTGCTTGTAGACGGTGTGGTATTTGACGGTAGAAGCGTTGGATTAGAGGATGCCGTTTTTGAGGTGTGGTTCTGAAGAGGGGGCTTATGTTGTGGATAATATCCTATGAAATATATTATATTAAATGAAATTAAATTAAATTAAATTAAATTAAATTAAATAATAAATAAAATAAAATAAAATAAAATAAAATAAAATAAAATAAAATAAAATAAAATAAAATAAAATAAAATAAAATAAACAGCTACCGGTAAACTAGTTTGACCATCACTAACAATCTGGGAGCTGAAGTCAATGTGTGTATTTCTTCACTGTCTAACCACTGTGATGTATAGGAAGGATATGAAGTGAGCATATGAGCTATCCGAGGTACAACCATCCTAATACTGCTGTGAAAGGTGGTACTATTGTGTGATCATTTGTAAATCTGATGAATGAAGTGACAATAACAGGACCTATGAGTTATCTGACATTTCCACTATCACAGGCTCCACAGTTGGAAAAGAGAGTAAGCGATTTCAGAGTGCTAAGGAAAGATGCGCAAACCATAGTCATTTGAACTTGGCAGGTGTATTATCTGAGCTGTACAAGTATACTGAAAACACTCCTTTCATAGAAGTGGTTATAGTCCCTCTAACATCAAGGAGCTGAAAAATGACGGATCACTTGTTTAGAAGCTTCAGAAGAGTCAGGGGCTTCCTTAAAGTACTTCTTTATTAGTTCAAGCCACAGACTTGACTTGCATGTTCAATAGGGAGCTCTAAAGTGCTTCATTGAGGATACTTTGAAGGTGGTTATTATCACACTAACTATATGGTGGCTTTCTAACCTCTCTTCCACTTCATAAATCTACCGCAGCTATTCTGAATGCCCAAGTCATTCCAATAGAATCATTTTCCGCCCCACAAATCTTCAACATTACGGAAATGCAACATTATTGGTATTAAAATGATCAGAGAGATCTAAGAAGTATGACTGTAAACTCCATTTTGTCTCATCTTTGTTACGTCTCGAGATAATCGCATTTCCATTTTTCCCCGGTTTAAGCTATAGCCATATCCCAAACTATTTGGTCCTTCAACTTTGGTAGTAAAGTGGATCAATAGCTGTCATTCAAGTGCTCATAGAGCCATCTGAGCCATGTGCTGCGTCTGTCAAAGTCTCAACTTCATTATTTCAATATTGACAGAGTTGTGATCCATGTAATATTTACACATTAGTCCGAGTAGATAAGATTTCTTAAAGCTCTTCACACTTGATGACACCCCAAAGTTCATACTGCAATGATCCAAATTCGTACAAGCACATTGTTCAGTTCTTTAAGTTCAATATCAGTGTGCGTTTCCCTGTGATAATATTGTGTGGGAAACACACAATATTGGCAATAGTAACGGACTGAGCCGTTACGACAAAAGAAAGATTGATACCTTCGGTATCAATCGGCAAGGGTACCACAGGAAAAGCCTTCAAGAAAAAAACAGCACAATACTGTAACTTGTCACCCAGGAGTGGTCTTCTCTATTTGTAGAGGAAAGAAGCAGGTTAGGGAGCTCCTGGAAGGAGCTCAGTCGTTTGTGCCGACTAGACTGAGCCGTAACTAGGTTGGAGACCAGTTACAGTATATAAAAAAAAATCGATGCATTACTATATAGAACGAGAGGTGTTTATATATGTAAGTTGGGGCTGAAAGCCCCACCTTGACTTGTCATGATATTATGAGCACAAAGTGCTCATGAGGCAAAGGGAGATTGGTGCAGGTATGCACCAATCCAACATGACATAGGGAACTCTGTTTCGTGAGTCGAAGTCTCACATTCCCATCTCATGTGCATCAGAAGGACAGATTGAAATATTTGAGTTCATAACCGATGTACATATTTCGTCTCGGATGAACTGATACCAAACAAACAGACTTCTTTGTACTCTTTGTCTTTCATTGTTTGTTTTTGGGTTCAGTTTTCTAGGTTCAATATCAGTGCATTCTCCATCTCATTAGTCAGACGGCAAGTCATTCTTTGAGTTCAATAATGTGCTTTATCCATCTCATGAATCAATACGAGACAAGTTCACTTTGTTGTCTTTGTCTTCCTTTATCTTTGTTTCTAAGTTCAATAACATGAAGCAGTTCATCTGACCCTCTACTTTAATACTACGACTTTACGAGAAATAGTCCTACTGACTCAAAAGTAGTACCATTGAATTCCTCAAAACGAGGGGACTTGTATGGTCAACTTTTTATCGCTGTAGCATCACTCAATCATGAGTAATGGAGGTTCTTCTCTCACCTCCCCCACACCAACTACATGCCAAGTGTCGGGTGTCTTTCTGAACAAGATGCATATATAGAGCAGCTTTAGGGGTGGCAATGACTTGATATATGAACAACCATGTCAACACTCTCGACTAACCCTCAACATTACTTACACTCTCAACCACGCTCAACTAGCACCATCAACTATACGCTCAACTAATCTTAACTAGTATCAACCATGCTCAACTATCGTCTAACAAACTACCAGCACCATCAACTAATCTCAACTATCTCAACCACTCTCACAAAAACCACTAAGTACTTCATTGAGCTGCCAAGTCAATGCCAGCTCTGTCAACACTCCAGCAGGGCTCTCAACTGTTGCACTTCACCCGTCTTTTTTCTGATACTGACAGAGTTCAACACCAAATTGAACACTGAAGACTGACGGATCTATACTCGGTCCTCTCCCAACACTTTGGCTCATATCTGATTGATATCCCTTGATATTCATTGATTGATAGATTCTGCTGACTCAGAGCTGTTGACATGTCTTGGTGTTACTTTCTTAGACCACTCACTAAGAACTGACCTACAGCTCAAAGCTCTGACATACCTTATGAGCTACAGTACATACTCTCATTAGTTGATCTCCCTAGTTGATCTAGAAAACTGAGACTTGAGTGGTAACAAGACACTGACCCATGTCACCTGATTGACATCACTGATTGACATCACGGATTGGCACATCACTTGGTTCATCTCACTTGATTGGTTGATTCTGCTGATTGACCTTGGTGTTGAGACTACGAACTGACCTACAGTTCAAAGCTCTGACGACTACAAGTACCCGCTCCATGCGTTCAGGTGTAACACCGCCGACTTGATGAGCTAGAGTAACGCATTGACGTTGTTCGCTGGAATGTCTTGAACCGGTCTTCAGCATCGATGACGTTATTGCAGTCTCCATTGATCTTGCTGATCAGCAAAGCTCCAACTCCCTGGATTTCGTATCCTCCCTCAGCATCCTTCAAGAACTCGTCAGTGGTCTGAGGGTCGAAAAACACTTTGGTAGACTCCAGCTGTGAGAACCTGGTGGGGTCCCTTGTCCGATGAAATGGTCCACCTCGTTTTTTGGCCACGTAAACAGACATGGCCTTGCCCTTGGCGTACTGAAAGGGGGACATGGTGAAATGGGAGGGTACAACGTCCACATCTTTACACCCAACCTGTCGGAGCAGCTCGATACGACGGGGACATGTCGAGGCAAGGACAACATGTTCCTTGGCTGGTGCTTTGGCTACTCTGTCCATTTTCCGTGTGTTTGCGTGACCACTCACGGGTACCTCATGTGATCACATCTAACTGATTACTTAACTAACTACTCATCTCACTGGTTGACCTAGACTTGGAAAGAAGTGCTAAGCGGCAGAAGTTGATTGAAGATGATTTTGAGGGTTCTGAAGGAGAAAATGGGGCAGGAGTTGAAAAAACGAATTTCAGGATCAAATTTCCTCGGAATCCTTCAACCAACTCGTTACCAATCGTCTTCGCGGCTTCTCACTACTGTTTGGTCATACATGCTCATTGCTGGATATCACAGGTTGATCGTACAGCACTGATCCGAACACTCTGGCTAATCATACCATCCCTGGTGTGTGTGGTCTTGGTTGAATCGTGGGACTGCTCTATCGTTGGATTGATTGGATTCTCTGATGACTGTATGAGGCTCATGGATCCTGGAAGTCCAAGAGAGACAACTAGTGGTCACTAGGGTGTTTCCTCTGACTTGACTTGGTGTCTTGGACTGTGCTTTTGACTTCAGACTTGTCTTGAAGTTCAGACTTGTCTGGAAGTTCACTCACCTCTAGCTTCACGATCTTCAACCCCATGGCAGTTGAATGACACCAAGCTTGACTTCTACAGCTCATTTGTCAAGCGCTTGGCATGACTGTCTCGTATCATTGGACCAGCTGTGTGTTGATGACTACCAGTACAGTAAATGATTATGTCTCCTGCTGTCATAGGACCATTCACTACTTTTCATGGCTGTCATGTGCAGTGAAGTGTTTCTGACTGTCATTCACCATGTTGCCGTTTGCCGTTACTCTCAGTTTTTTTTTTTTTTTTTTTTTTTTTTTTTTTTTTTTTTTTTTTTTTTTTTTTTTTTTTTTTTTTTTTTTCTCCCATCTTCTCTACAACTCCAGCCATTT
>BCLX01000004.1:1786636-1802687 GCA_001602355.1 Yarrowia sp. JCM 30695
TTTTTTCTTTTTTTTTTACTCTCAATGACTGTCATGTGAAGTACAGTACTACTGACTAAAGACTTCTGCCGTTCACCCTTCAGACTAATCTCAACTGCCACTTCAGAACTTGTTGAACTCCCAACTACACCAACGACAGTTAACTACACCAAACGACGATCAACTACACCTTTTCCACCTCAACAAAGCTACCAACTGCACCAACTACTCTCAACTACTCTCAACTATGCTCAACAAAACTACTCAACTGCTCAAATTCTCCCAACTAGATACTTCATACCTCAACAAAACTACTCACCTACTCCCAACTCCTCCCAACTACTCCCAACTACTCCCGACTACTCCCGACTACTCTTGTAGTCTAGACCTCTTACTCAACACTACTAAGAGATAGCGAACTACTAACGATACAACGAGCTTGGGGTTGTATCTACAGGTCCAGACAAAAAGAAACTTCGCTTCGCTCAGTCTTGTTTGTGTTTTCAGAGAACTCCCAACTACTCCCAACTAGTCTCAACTACTCCACTTAGCCTTTTGTTAAGCTCCGAACTACGCTCAACTACGCTCATCAAAACTACTCAACTACTCCCAACTAATCATCATCTAAATTCATTTTTTCTCACCCTTCGCTTCGCTGCGCTTCGCTCAGGCCCAACAATTTGTCCAAATTCCTCACCCCCCCACTCGGCGCCATATAGTCCGGATACACGACCGTACTAACCGCCGGCGACAACAACTCCTTGAGAAACTCGTCGTCCATCAGATGCCAATGCGAATGCACCTCTTCCAGGCGAATCACCTGCGACCCTCGGTGCATCAAGTCCTCGTGGCACGGCACTCCCAGCGTTTCCGTGACGCATTTCGAGCCTGGCCGAGCGCTGGTTCGCTGGAAATTAATCAAGTCCAGCGCCTTGCACGATACCCTGCCGTTGAGCAAGAAATCCTGCACGTGACTCGACAGGCCCTCCGCGTCCGCCTTTTTCTGCGCGTTGTTGTCCTGCATCACCTCCCGGTACCGTCTCTTGGCGTGTTTTTCCAGCTCCTCAAAGTTGTGGAGAGGATCGCTGGGCTGGATATCGACGTCGTACAACGTTCCAGGCAGCACTCTGAGCTCGCCAAAATGCTTGTACCCGTCGAAATAGGCCGGACACAGTTTCCTTTTATTTACCGCAAACCACGCCCGGAACCCGGAAACGCCGTAGTTGCGAGTATCGCTTTTTTTGACGGATCCAAGCCGAGACAGCCAGGAGAGGTACGCAGGACTGCTGTCGCCATACTCCTGTCGAACCCTAGCGTCAATCTCGGCCCTGTTTCGGATGATTTTGGCATACGGAAAAATGGTGTTCACCGTAGGAGCGTGGAGCTCAACTGTAGTTAGAATTACTCCAGGATCGGGGATTCCGTTAACGGAGTAGACAACCTGTTTGAGCCATTTGAGGGTAGCGTAGATGGCGTCTGTGTGGCCAAGCAGGTGCGAAAACGCAATACTGAAACACGCACCTGAAGCGTCAATACCGCACAATTCCAGCATCCCGTGACGCAGCTCGATGGTCATAATCTCTGGGTAGTGTTTCGCAAACTTCACGCCAATCACGTGAGCGTAGCAGATGAGCGACGCCTTGAGCTGCCCGCGCACGTGATGCATGAATATCGTGCTGTACCAACACTCGTTGTTGCGCAGACGCGTGAAGACCTTCCACGTGTTGAGGTTGAGCAAAGGTGACTCGGGCGACGGACACGGGACGGAGAAAGAGACTTCGTCCTCGGAGTCGGAGTCGGGCAAGGGGGGGTGCGTCACGTGACAGGAAGGAGGCGCGTGGCTGGGGAGCGAAGAGAGCGCAGCTCTCTGAGTGAGTGAGGGCGAAGAGTGGGGCGTCACGTGGCGGGGGGCGTGACGGGGCGGTCTAGACGGAGTCACGTGGTTCCTCACGTGACCGGAAGGAGGCGCGTGCTCGACTGGCTGAGTCACGTGACCGGTAGGAGGCGCGTGGCTGGGCACGTGACGGGGCGCGGGCGGGCGATTGGGCACGTGACGCGACAGGTGACGCGACTGGCGAAAGGGGTCCACGTGACGCGGCACGTGACCGGCGGGAGACGCGTGCACGACTGGCTGAGTCACGTGACCGGAAGGAGGCGCGTGCTCGACTGGCTGAGGCGCGTGCTCTACTGGCTGAGTCACGTGACCTGGCTGAGCGGGCGCCTCCAGATTGACTGTCTCGGTCACGGGCTTGGGACGCGCCAAATGCCATCCTGTCACGGTCACGTGAATGGCGGGTGACTCGACTGGCTGGGTCACGTGACCCGCTGGTGACTCGACTGGCTGGGTCACGTGACCGGCGGGTGCCTCCGTAGCGACAGGCTGGGTCACGTGACTAGCAGGTGCCTCCCGATCGGCTGTTTCGGTCACGTGTTTGGCGGCCAAATCGACTGTCTCAGTCACGTGAATCGCGGGTGCCTCCGAATCGACTATCTCGATCACGTGATTCACAGGTGCCGGTGCTGTCGTCTCAGTCACGTGATCCACAGGTGCTTCGACTGTCTCAATCACGTGATTCTCTGGTGCCGGTGCTGTCGTCTCAGTCACGTGATTCGCAGGTGCTTCGACTGTCACGTCATCTTCAGGGGGATCAAGATCAATCGTTTCGATCACGTGACTCGCCCGTTTCTGCCGCTTGGGACTGTCACGTGACCCGAGGGACTCACGTGGCCGTTTCGGGTGAAACACAAACGTCGGCGGAGTCTTGTCGAGCTTGTTTTCAGTCACGTGACTTGTCACGTGGTTTGTCACGGGACCAGACATTTCGATATCCGAGTCATCGCTCACGTCGATGATTTCAATGGTGGTTGTGTCTGATGAACTTCTGATGACTCCAGCTGTAACGATTGAGGCTTTGGATCCTGAGGAGGACGGTCCAGGAGTCACGTGAGATGTCACGTGAGTAGGAGAGGTCACGTGTGATGTCACGCGAGTAGGGGAGGTCACGTGAGAGGCCACGCGAGAAGGGGTCACGTGAGGAGATCCAGGAGAAGTCACGTGAGAAGCCGCGTGAGAGTCAGGTGACACATTCTCATTTCCAACCGATTGCACAAGCCGAACTGGAGAATGAGGCTGTGGAGTTTTCCCTTTAGGAGATGCAGAACGAGAAGGCGTGGCAGGAACTTCGACAGTGGGAGGGGGTTCGTCACGTGATTCGTCATGTGATTCGACGTCACGTGATGAAGCGGCATCGCCAGACGCTGGGATGTCATGTGACTCGGTGACTTCAGGTGAATCAGCGATATCACGTGACTCGGCAATGTCACCTGACTCGGCGATATCACGTGACTCAGCGGTATCACGTGACTCAGTAGTATCTAGCTCAGCAGCATCAACAGACTCTGGGACATCATGTGACTCGACTATACCACGTGACTCGGAGATATCACGTGACTCAGCGATACCACTTGACTCGGGAGCATCTGGCTGAGCATCAACAGACTCTGCAACGTCACGTGACTCGGTGATATCACGTGACCCTGTAGTTTTATCACGTGACTCTGCAGCGTTTGGCTCGACGTCATGTGACTCGGCTGCATCTGGCTCAGCTTCATCACGTGACTCTGGGACATCACCTGACTCTGCAGCTTTTGGAGTCTCTCCGACGTCACGTGACTCCATATCGACATCACGTGACTCAGCAATGTCATGTGATTCTGTAACTTCGTCACGTGACTCATCAGCATCAAAAAGCTCAACGTCACCGGACTCTGCAGCTTCTAGAGTCTCTCCAATGTCACGGGATTCAACTTCGTCACGTGACTTCCCCTCATCACGTGAGTCCATCTCACGGGATTCAACTTCATCACGTGCCTCCTCCACATCACGTGACTCAACTTCATCACGTGCCTCTTCCTCATCACGTGACTCCACATCACGTGACTCACGTGCCTCAACATAATCCACCATGTACGCCTCGGGAGTCTCGGGCACCACAAAGTCATAGTCGGGGGACATGGGTTCGTCCACAGCAAGAGGCTCCTGGTCATGTGCCTGGTCACGTGCCTCCTCACGTGACTCCTCACGTGCCTCATCGTCGCTGTCCACGATCTTGGCCTTTTTCGTCTTGGGACCAGCCACCGTCTCCTCGTCGGAGTCGGAGTGCATAGGCTCGTCACGTGAGGAGTCACGTGATGAGTCGGGGTCATGTGACGGGTCACGTGACTTGTCTGGATCAGGTGACGGGTCACGTGACTTGTCTGAATCTGAATCACGTGACCCGTCTGTATCACGTGACTCGTCCTCGTCCTCTGAATCACGTGACTCGTCTTCTTCTTCCTCCTCGTCACCTGACTCCTCACGTGACTCCCCCTCGTCCTCCTCCAAATCGTCCAAATAAACCACCTCGTCAGGATGCACCAGCTGAACATGGATGGTAAGCTCAGCCTCGGCAGTCGACACGATTTTTCTATTCTTTCTTCGAGGTTTGAATTTTCGAGCACAAAACTGGCACGTGTGAGTATCATTTGGCTTGAGTTTTGGCTGGATGATTTCCTCCTCCTTTGTGTCACTTTTCTCAGCCTCAATTTCTTCGATTTCCGAATTTTCCGAATTTTCCGAATTTTCCGAATTTTCCGAATTTTCCTCAATTTCCTCAATTTCCTCGTAGTCCATATCCACTCCGATTTCGTCGTCAACTATGAAGGAATCCTCGCCAGGCGTATCTTCCTCGGTATGCAAATTGTCAGGTTCAGAGTCGGAGTCGCTGGAATCTCGGACCACCCGCGCACGTGACTTGCGGATAGGGGGAGGGTCATGTGACATGTCACGTGAGTCGTGATCTGACTGGTCATGTGATAAGTCACGTGATAAGTCACGTGATTCACCGCTTTCGTCGTCACGTGATAAGTCACGTGATTCACCGCTCTCGTCGTCACGTGACTTGTCACCTGATTCGTTCTCGTCGTCACGTGAATCATCACGTGAGGTGGACTCAGATGCAGCAATTTCAACGTCACGTGACTCGGGCTTTTGGTCACGTGACTCCATTTCAACGTCACGTGACTCGGGAGTTTGGTCACGTGACTCCATTTCCACATCACGTGACCCGTCCTCCTCCTCCTCCAATGCAACATGTTCGATTTCCGCTCCGTTCTCACGTGACTCGTTCCGGGCCTCTTCCTCCGCAACACGTGACTCGTCCAGCTCCAGCACACGTGACTTGTCATCCTCATCATCGCTATGCAAAAAGAGGGGCTGCGGCGACGTGCTGGAAACACGTGACATGTCACGTGCCTCGTCGCGTGCCTCGTCCGAGCTAAAATCGTCGTCGCTCATGAGAAACAGCGGAGCATTGTCTTCGTCATCCGAGGCCCGCAAAGGAGGCGAGATGGCCTGACTGTAGGGCACGTGACCATAGTCGTCGTCGTCGTATCGGTCACGTGATACATCGGTCACGTGACCAAAACCGTCGTCCTCGTATATGTCGGTCACGTGACCCTCCGAGTCGGTCACGTGATCTGCAGACTCCTCATCTGACGATTCCTCATCCGACTCCGACTCGGACTCAGACGTAGAGATGCCTCTTCTCTTTGCAATTCTGCGTCGCATTTGCTCCTCGTACGAGTTGAGCTTAGTCAGCGCCACTGTGTTAGTAGGGTTAGGGGGTAGGGTTGGGGTTGGCCTAGGGTATGGGTTGGGGCTAGGGTTGGGGTTGGGGTATGGGTTGGGGCTAGGGTAGGGGCTGGGGCTAGGGCTAGGGTAGGGGCTAGGGTAGGCTGGTGGGTTAGGGTTAGTACCCGGGTCAGTGTTGGCGGGTTAGGGTTAATGCCCGGGTTAGGGTTGGCGGGTTAACCAGGGCTAACAAATTCCTCAATAAAATAACGCTTAGAAAAGCACATTTCCGCCCCACCTCCAGGATTAGTAATCGCTTAGTCATCCGATTAGTCAGCCAGCCCCAAAATTTTGGTATCTAATTTTCGTTTTGCGTATGCCTCATTTCCCGCTTAGTCATCGCTTAGTCATCACTCACGTTTTTCCTCTCTTATCCGCTCATTCTCCTTCAATTTTTCCTCTTCCTCGTCGAAATTTTGCAGGCGTCTTGTTTCAATCCGTTTAATCGCCCTCTTTGTGTTTTTAGTATCATCACTTCCGTCCAGCACGTGATTATGGGCTTGCAAGTCGTCCTCGTCATACTCCAGCCAGGAAAACGCGGTAACTCCTTCCTTTTGGGGCTCGGAAAAAACGGACACCTTGTAGGGACATTTTTGTCTGTGGCAGGACATGGTCACGTGATCCATGTCGTCCTGACGCGTCACGGGACCCGGAACAAACACGAAGTTGTAGCATGTTTGTGCCAAACAGTTGAGCGCCGCGTACAGGTGATGGAACGGAACTCCCTCGGTCACGTGTTTGATTTTCGGCGGGTGCGGCGCGCTCGCGCGTATCTCCGCGTCGTACGCGCTGAAATCCACCGAGGACATGCTGACAATGAGTTGTTGAAGAGAAGTGGTGATGTTGACAGAAGGGAAAATTAAGTTTGGCGGAAAAAATTGGAAAACTTTGAAGTTGGATAGAAATTTTTTGGTGAGATGGATTTGGCTGGAATTTGGCAGAAATGGAGTTGAAGGTGGTGTCTATGGGCTGTCAAGTTTTCTAACGAATCTACCTGGTATTTGTGGTTCTATTCAGCTGTCAATTTGTACTGTATGCAACCCAGCAAAGAAAAAAAAATAGACTTGGTGTAGGAGGGTGGGGGGTAAAAATTGGGGCTGGGATTTTGAGGTGAATGGAGGTTTTTGAGGTGAATGGAGATTTTGAGGGTTTTGGATTTTTCCAGATTTGATTGGATTTTTCTGGATTTTTCTGGATATTTGAAAATGTGGCGATTTTGGGGCTTTTTTTTTTTTTTTTTTTTTTTTTTTTTGGAATTCACATTTTGATATATGCCCCCGGTTTGGAAGGTGCAGGGGGACTGAGGATGTTGAAGGTTGATGGTGGGAACTTTGTGTCACGTGATCAGGGAAAGAAGATGGGGCGAAATTGAATTTTGGGGGTGGAAAATGGGCTTCTGTTTGTGCTCCATTATTTTATTTTATTTTATTCTATTTTATTTTATTTTTCAAATCTGGTGTTTGAGTAAAGGCTAAGTAAATGATGCCACCAATATCAATGGTTATTGAATGGGGAATAGAGACATGAAATAAATTCTGTGTATCTATGTTAAGGAGAGTGAGAGGAGTATAATGGTCTACTTGACAGAGTTATAGCAGCATTGGAACAGGTACCTTGAACCGATTGGTGAGTTAGGCTAAGTAGAGTTCAAGTAAATCGCTATATAGATTAATGTCATTCTGATGACAGCACATACTGGTAGAAATAAAAATAAAACTTCACAAATGCTACCAAAATGATCCCTGAGATCTGCTCTATCCAATGGTGAAGTCTCTCATATTTGCAGCTTTTATATGCGCTTTATAATCATCCAAAATGATGCAGAGACCAAGACAACCAAGAGAGTCATCTTCATTCAAGTGAATGATGATAGTCCTAGATCTGTACCGAAGACTTGAGAATATAATGTCAGCGTGTAAGATGACAGTGGTGGTGGAATTAATGTGTCAATGGCATAGAATCATGACAGAGACCATGTAGCCACGACATCTCCACTGTTGTGACATGACATTAACAAAGTCACTCCATCTCAGGCCCACCACAGAGGCAATGTTGTGACAGAATTGGGCTAAGACCAAGTAGTCACAACATCTATGTGGTGACATGACATCGCCAATGTAATCACCACAATGGCAACGTCGTGACATGACCCAGACGTCACAGCATAGACAGGGCTCCCATAACAGAGGAAACGTCTGGAAATTACATGGTCACAGACACCCCTACACCTACCACAGTGACAATGTCAGGTCATCACATGGTCAGTGTAGTCCCGTGACATTGGGCTTGTAACCACGACATGGACGGTGTAATCCATGACATTGGCAGTGTAGTCCCATGACATAGACAATGTGACACAGAACATTTACCGCAACACGGAATGTAGTGAGGGCATGATATGTTCCATGACACAAGTGAACCATGACAGAGAGTTCGTCTTGCAACAGGCTGACTACCAGTAGTTCCACGGCAGACAGAGTAGTTCAAAGACGAAGACAGCGTCCAGGACATGACAATCACATTGACAATGAGACCCACGACATCGGCAATGTAGTCACCACATCGATAATGTCGTCACCACATAGACAATGTAGCCCCACGACACAGACAATGTCACAACGCCTCACCTCCCCCCCCTCCCCCCACTGTCCCCCACACTAGCTCTGGCGACCGTACGGAGACCATCGGCGGGTGTTGGTTGGGTTGGACGTGGAAAGAGAGGAGGAAGTGAGTCATGTCCGTGAGTCCATGAGTCAACTCAGTGAGTCCTCTGCCATGTCTGTGTTAGTTCTGTGTTAGTTCTGTCTGATACTCACTTTCAAAGAAGTCACCTGTTTGTGTCACAAAAACAGCAAGACGATTTGTTCTGTGTTAGAAAGATGAAATGATCAAGATGATACTCATGTTTGTGTCAGAAGCAGTGCCGTTTTGTCTGTGTCTGTGTCTTCAGTTTTCTTCAGTTTTTTTTTTTTGTGCTGTTTTTCAAGTGACATGTAAGAAGAAGAGTTCCTTTCTGACCCTCAACTTTTTATATACCACCTTGTCTCAACTCATCACAAGACTGAGGTGGTGACCTGAGGTGCATGAAATAGAAGCACTACAAAATTAAATATCCGTCCTAGAACGAAAAGAAATATACCACTGTAACCAGCTCACTTCAGGGAATAAAACCCATGTCTCAATATCTCTGTAGCTCAAATTTCAAAAATGTGCCCCATTTGTCGCTTATGTAATCATTACGTAAGCTGATTAATAAGCCAAATTTGGTAATGAAGGTATAGAGACAAAAAGTAGCTCATTGTGCTCTCTGAAACCAGGGGAGTCCGTTTCTGCAATTCTTAGGTCTCCAGTTCAAGTCTACGCACAGAAACATGACAGACATTGTAATTCTCTTCTACCCACCACATCCCCAATGTCGTGCCCACTACATGGTCAATGTAATCACATTGAGAATGTAGTCACGACATTGAGAATGTAGTCACCACACTGGGAATGTCGTCACAACTTCACGAATGTCATCTACAGAATCCACCTCGTTAATAATAAATTCATGCTATATCAGTTTCTGGGTCAGTAAGGAAACGGAGGTGTAGCGTGATTAGTAACATTAGTAAGCAGCTATCATAACCTCAAAATACGGACACAGTATGAGCAACTCAAACATCGCTGGACTGCATAGAACTCAAGCCCGCTCTCATCCTATGACCTAGTGAGCACAGCTTTCGAGCATCTCATAACCTATCCTCATACCATGACCATAATCACACAGATTCTGAGTTAGCTCATAGCCTTCTGTCTTGCTCATAAAGATTTCGCTCATACAAATTTCGCTCATAACATGTCTCGCTCATAACCTGTTCTAGTCATAACCTGTAGTCATAACCTGTAGTCATAACCTGTTGGTCATAACCWGTAKYCAWAACCTGTAGTCATAACCTGTAGTCATAACCTGTAGTCATAACCTGTAGTCATAACCTGTAGTCATAACCTGTAGTCATAACCTGTTGGTCATAACCTGTAGTCATAACCTGTCAAAACACACAATTCAAGCGCTATCTGACTTTCTCACCTTTGCCAACTCCACCTCGTACCAATGAACCAGCTCCTTGAGATTCTCAATCTTCATATCTCTTGAGTGAATCTCCTGCACGTAAATGGACGCCTGTTGGTGCATTTTGTTGTTTGATTGAAGCAGTTGCATCGCGTGCACGTGGGTGCTCTCCAGATCATTTTCCAGTTGTTTTATTCTCTCCAGTAGATGTGCGTTCGAGTCGGGTTTGGTTGATGTCATGGCAAATTGAGGTGTGACAGAGTAGATGTCGTGGGTGGTGTCGTCGGTTACAGAGGGAATGTCGTGGGTTACAAAAGAGATGTTGGGGGTCACAAAGGATATGTCGTGGGTAGTTGTCGGGTTACAGAGGAAATGTCGTTAGTCACTCTTCCAATGTCGTGATTACTCTGCCAATGTCGTGGGTAAGTCGTAACAAATTACTTGACGAGTTAAGTAATGTACTTCGAGTCAAGTCGAATAAAGCAGTTATGTCGTTGCTGTAGTAATTGAGTCGTAGAACTGATGGTGAAGCCCACGACATTGCCAATGTCACTGTCTATATATATAGCCAACTTTCATATGCACTACCCTGCCCTAACCTGTGACGTCTGGGTGTCAAACGTCTTTGTGTGTAAAGAAATGCCCTAGCCCTGCTGACTAATCATCCAAGAACCATTGTTCTTATTTTCTTATATTTTTTCCCCTTTTGTTCTCCTCGATTACGTTATCATCACCATCTGCCAAGCGGAGAGGTTGCCAAATAAGGTGTCTCCTTCGATCCGGGGTACATGTGATAAACAGCTTATGAGTAAGGCGGATTGGGTCATAACCTGAGGAATACAGGTTATGATGTGGATACAGGTTATGACGAGAGGTTATGACAACAGATTATGAACATCCAAGAGGTTATGACCTTTTTTCTCACACGTTATGACCTCGTTTCCAACTCAATCACATGTCTCAGATACAGTTTAAAAGCTGGGGTAAATATGGGGTAATCTTGGCAACAACAGTGCATCCAAGAAAATGAAGTTTGTAAGACAAAGCATAGAGATATGTATACCATTCGAATCAGCGTGATTCTGTGAGTACAGTGGTATTATTATCTCACCTTTGTGCCATACAAATATTCCCGATTTCGAAAATTCTGCTTACGTAAGCAATTTCAAAAGTTGTCAGAAACGGAGGATAAACGTTGCCTACTGTCTTCAACCCCTCAATCAACACACTAACATTTTTTTTTATTCAATCACATGCTCATTGTATTTTTTTTCATTTTTCGTTATTTTTCGTCCATCGGAGATCGGCGTTTTGTAATCTCCGACGGAACGGAAGATTCACTTTTTCCGAACCGAAACGCGGAATATTTTTTATCTGACAACCGGATCGATGCCTTAGACTGGATTAGACTGGCTTTAGCGTGCTGATAAGTGGGAAAGTGGTTGTTAGACGTATTCTGTATCTTCTAAAAGATGGGGTAATTTTGATCCATAAATATGAGACACAAGAGGGGAAAAAAAAGGATGTGACACAAGTAGTAGATTTGCATGTGATTGTGCTAGTAAATATGGGGACGTCTCAGTTGTTCACAATTTGTAAATTCAAGTTTTCCAATTTTTGCTTACGTAAGAATTTAGAAATGTCACAGTGGGTCGAAAAAGAGAGGTGGAGATTTGGGAAGTGTACGGTGTGTTAATTGAGCCATAAGGAATTGATTAAACGTCTTATTTTTGATCTATAGTATTCTAATGGTCTAATTAAGTGATTTCTGTTATCTGTGTGAATATCTTGAAGACTAAGATGGGCTTTTGAACTAAAAGACGTCTTAAATCACATGTTTAACAGTTCTTTAATTCATCAATTTTATGTTTTCACCAGTCTCTAGCTGCTCTTTCTGTGCATCCTTACTGAAAGCTGTAAACCACCCTCCACCTTAGCTCATAACCTGTCACAGCTATTACCCGATCAGGACAAAACTTTACCACGAAGTCACAATTTGTTGGATTGCAGCGAGGTTCGAAAATGGCGGAAAAAGCCCACCTTATTCCATTTAAGGTTATGGCGACAAATGGAAAAATTACTTGAGAGAATTGTTGGCAATTAGTTAGGACTGTGAAGAAGAACACTTCAACAGAATTTACTCTACCTACAAATGCAAACTCTGCAATATTTGAGAACCACAGTTTGGGATAAGAGGATCAAGCTGTACATTTCTTCTGCCCTTGCTTGAGTCCAACTACATCCCACTTGTCTGTGAAGACATCAAATGAGAAGCTGGAAGTTGACCCTGAGCTCACAACAACACTGCTGATCTTCAAGCTCCTCAACAGCAGTGTCTTCAAGTTGGACCTTGACTTGGTTGTTCTCTTTAGAATCTTCCCCATACTCTCAGCTTTGAAGTGTGTTTCATGAACCTCTCCGACGACAGTCTTTGAGCCCGAGCCTCGATGACACAAGCAAACAGCCTCCAAGATAGCCGCCAGAACAGCCGACAGGATAGCCGCCAGGATAGCCGCCAGGATAGCCGCCAGGATAGCCGCCAGAATAGCCGCCAGGATAGCCGCCAAGATAGCCGCCAAGATAGCCGCCAAAATAGCCGCCAGAATAGCCGCCAGGATAGCCGCCAAGATAGCCGCCAAGATAGCCGCCAAAATAACCGCCAGAATAGCCGCCAGGATAGCCGCCAGGATAGCCACCAGAATAGCCGCCCAGCGGTTAATTCTGTCTTATTCAAGCATGAGAAAGAGCTTCTGACAGCATCCTCTTCCGCTGCTCAATGAACTCAACAGAGGCGGCCGAGTCCTCAGTGAAGACACCAATCAGAAAACATCTACTGTCGTCAACGAGAAGATGGAGCTACTTTCACAGATGAGGCTCCCAAGGCCGATACTTCTACTTTGCCTTCTCAGACCAAGAACCCGAAGAGCCAGCTGGAGGAGACCAATGCCAACTGCTCCACTTGCCAGCTGGAGGAGACCAATGCCAACTGCTCTACTTAGCAGTCCAACTGCGAGACTGAGATGTTGGAGAAGGTCGAGGGTGCCGGATCTCTCACTGCCCTTTGATCTCAGTTCAACGAGGTCAAGACCCTGATAACGGTGTCTTCTGCCAAAGGCAAGAGTGCCAAGACCAGCTGGAGTATGCCTTGAGTTCGTGGGAGTTGAGACGGCTGCGACCCTCAAGCGGTTGGTGTCTGAGGTGCACAGAGAAATGACCTGAAGAAACCCCACCACAGAACTCATGGTCCAAGAAGCCTGACCCGAACTCAACTTGGACAAGACTGGAGAAGCCAGATCAGAGCCCTAGGTGTTCCTAACTCCACATGTGTGGGGGGCCAAGTATCCCCGAAGGAGAGTGTCAGCACCATCACGTTTTGAAGCACAGATACGTCTCCAAGTCACTGACAAGCCCGAGACCCGAGTCATCTGCACTAACAGTTTGCACTATCCAACACTCCCCCCCCCTCACATCCACACCCACTGCAACACTGGCTCTGGCGACCGTACGGAGACCTCGGCTGGAATACAGGTGGATACATGGATGGTGGGGGGGAAAGGGGAAGGTGGAAGTGGCAGACGGCTTGGGGCTGTCTGTGTAACACAATGAGGCTGTCTGTGTCTGTGTTAATGAGGCTGTGTCAGTGGTCCAAAGAGGTGTCTGTGTCTGTGTCTGTGTCTGTGTTAGTTGAACTCACTGGTTGTGTCACTGGCTGTGTGGTGACTGTTGCTGAGGTGTAGGAAGAAAGAAGTCCAAAGAGGAAATGCCTTTCTTATAACTTCCCAGGAACAAACTTCACCACAACACTTGGCATGTAACCGAGTGTAATTGGGAAATGTTTGGAGGACTATTCTGAGTGCAAAACTCATCCGTTCTTGATAAAAAACACACCGCTATGCTCCCCTCGCTACGCCGAACCAATTGGTACCACTTTCAAGCTGATAGGAACACTTTTCACGTCACCTGTAAAATTAAAGTAGAGGGGATGCATGGATAAGGTGAGGAACAGGTGATAAGACAAATGGGGCACAGTTACCCTGCCTTTAGTATTAGACTGGAGATGCAAAATACAGCAAGTTGTATGGTCCATTCATGCCTAAGTGCGTCAACACTAATACCAAAATGACCGCCTGAGCACGCTGAATACGCCAGTACTTTCCGTTAATCTGTGGTGCTGCTGTAGCTCAAGTTAATGACATTCTTCTTCATTTCTCAAATTAAGGTGAACAAGAAATGAAATTGTTTAGCTCTTTTCAAACGAGGGTGACTTTTCACACCCGATTCTGGACAACTGACCATGGGGTTACCCGGACGTTGGGAGTTTGAAAAATTGGGAGTTTCCAGTTACTTAGATTTAGTTGAAAACGAATATGGCCAAAAATCGTCCTTCAAACATCATGATTCCTGTCAATATATTATAGATTTTGAAGGATATAGTGAGCATTTTAATGTACTATAGACTTCTAGCTTTCTCATGATATCAAAATTATGTAATAAAATACTCTCTAAAACATTTAACTTTGAAGAACAACATTTTGAACACATTTTTGTTAAAAAAACAGCTTTTGATGCTGATCTAAACACCATTAATGTACAGGATCTATTGCATCGCTCTTTTGAGTATGTCAGGAGCTGATCAATAGTATTTTCATGTGTATCGGACACTTTTCACCCGTTTTATACCTATTTTAGTTGCATCACTGTATGAAATCGTCAAAATCGGCTGAAGGATAGGTAGTAATGGTGCTAAAATTATACAAAAATAATCATCATATAGATGCAACGCGGATATTTATATCTTATCAGTTTCAAGGTCTGGTTCTCTTTCCATTATCAGTAAATCTGGATTTCTATATTTTGGACACTGATCTGATTATGCACGATTATGCAAGATAAATTCCATGGGTATAAGGTAGAATTATGGCGATTTGAACAACGTTTCAGCACAAAAACTGTGGCAAAACCACGAAAATGCCTTTCAAAACAACGCCACACCAGCTGTATCGCAATCCCAATGGTGTATGTTTTCTACAAGTAAAGGTGTCGATTTATCCGATTCTCTTCATTTAATTGAGAGTTGTTTCAAGAATTGTGCCAATAGGGAGTCACCCCGCCAGTTACTGGTAGGAGACTCCATAAACCCTTTCTCAGTGATCCAGTAAATCGATTGGAATCAATATTTGACTTACGTCATTTTTTGATACTCATAACCTGATGATACAGGTTATGACGTGCTTCGATTTATCAGGTATTTTATTTTATTTTCTCTTATTTTTCAATGTTGAGATTACTTCAACCCTCAAGTAAATAAAAATCGACCCTGTCTTGATGTCCCAACTTCCGGGTAACCCCATGGTCAGTTGTCCAGAATCGGGTGTGAAAAGTCACCCTCTTTTCAAACGAGTTGAGAGTTGGTCAGGTAGGTGAATCTGAGCGTATCAACCTGCTGCCAACTTTTAAGGGCTCAAAACGAAAAATTGGGGCAGCTCTATTTTAGTTGAATAATTTCAACTTTAGTGAGATATGTCAAGTAATGTTGATGAAGATTGAATAACCTTAACAAAAATACTCAACTGCACACTATTAGTAGAACTCATGAAATACGAGAAACAGTATAAAACACACTATAATCACACTATAACAACGGGAGATACTTCAATTATTTCTGCGCCACGGAAGGACCCAGTCTATCCAGTTCCCATACTCACAGCCATTCTAGTTCTAATTCTAGATGAAATTCTTTCACAGTACAGCTCAATCTCGACTATTACTTGAAGATTAGTTAAAGTGAAAATTCACCTGGGGGTTCCAAGTGAGCATTTCAGACGTCACAGAAACACAAGAGGTGTATAGAAGTGTAGCGAATAACATAGCTAGTATTCTCATTAAGTCCCTTGCTAGAATTACTATACAAAATCTTTTTCTACAGACGTTTCCGTCCCAACACAGCTTTCCATTTACTTACCTTCAACAAACTCTAAAGCCAATAAGGTGTAATAAAATGACCTTTTTTCTCTGAAGCTCAGGTTGTCAAAATCTGAAATTTGGAGGGATAATTTGAAATTGGGAAGCGATAATTTGAAATTGGGAAGCGATAATTTGAAGGTGAAAGAAATAAAGTGGAATCAATTGGAAAATTGGAAAAAATTGGAAAAAATTGGAAAAAATCAATAATTTTGATTAAAATGGAAAAAAATCTTTTGACATCACCAAAGGAATCCAAGACTGAGACAATCAGTCTAGAACTCTTGCATCTCTAGAAAAAAAAAAAAAAAAAAAAAAAAAAAAAAAAAAAAAAAAAAAAAAAAAAAAAAAAAAAAAAAAAAAAAAAAAAAAAAAAAAAAAAAAAAAAA